>QRDG01000308.1:3074478-3158000 GCA_012064385.1 Puccinellia tenuiflora | reverse complement strand
ACAAGATTATGCAGAGAAACATCATAGTCTAGCAATATATTGTAAACCCAAAGGGGAAAGGATCAACCTCTATTTCGCATACCGGAAACGAAATATCTTTTGCAAATGAAGTCCAAAAGACATGAAACCAATTTTGTTGGAAAGAGGACGACAAATGCAACCTTTGTAAATAAAAAACAAGTAATGGAGATTTTGCAACGAAATGAAGAGATAAATCTTCCGCACGGATGAACCGGCAAAATCTCCAATACCGAAACCGCAATACAAGACGCAAATGAAAATCGTTTTTGGTGAACTTAGCCTTGTCATGACAAGCACGACAAGCACCAAGATCACACCACGATAAGAGACAAATAAGAACCAATAAAGATGATTGCATGGATGCAAAGGTTTGAGCTCTCCACGAACGATATGATCACGATACTCGGTCGAGAGCCCCTCTAGATAGTACGGCTATCTATCCTATAACCCGGTCTCTCAACTAACATCATGAGACCGGTAAAATAAATTCCCTATCAAGATCATACCTTTGCCTTGCGCATTAATCCACTCGAGGTCGCTGAAGACGCTCTTCATCTCCTCAAGACGGACCACCTTTCTTGATTGCGCTTCGCTTGGTGAAGAATCACATGACGCTCCCCCATACACCAAGATGGGGAAATCACTCTTCGGCATATCTTCACTTGAACTTGAGTGTCAATCAACCCGCACTTAGCCTTGATCAACACAAATCTTTTCTTCCCTTAACCTTGATTCCAACAAATGGAGATCAAGCAACTCAAATGGACACACCTACAAATATAGCTCAATACAAACATTAGTCCATAGAGATTGTCATCAATTACCAAAACCATGCATGGGGGAACCATGCACTTTCAGTCATCCCGAAGAGTGGTCCCCTTCTTCCGGGATAGGCGGGGAGCACGCATAAACCGGTTCATGAAATCCGGCTTAATGCGGCCCTCTTCGTCAAAAGCCTCCTGTTTTATCGGAGGGAAAGTTGGGGCATCATTAGCCGTAGCTTCAGCCCTAGGTGCAGAGGAAGACAGAGTGGCCTTTCCATCATCTCCGTCCACTCGTCGGGAGATGTTGTTCCAGCCCTGCCAAGGTTTGGACCTCCCGGCATGGCATAAGCGGATGGTCCCTCCGCTGTCACCGGCTTAGTTACCGGAGGAGTTGGAGGAGGAACAGCGGGAGAAGTTTTCTTCCGCACGGCCAACACCTTTGTTCTCAAAGGTGCGCCTTTCTTCAGCCTGCATATTCAAAAGATTAGGCGTGGAAAAACTGGCAAATCTGCAAAAAGAGAAGTGTTTGGCCGACTTACTTCTTGCTGGGAATGCTAAGCCCAACAAGGGCGTCATCGTCCTCTGACGACTTGGCGCCAATCGTAAGTGATTGGCTCTTCCTCTTCCGGCTTTCTGCAGAAGCCGAAGAAAAGGAGATGTGGCCCCGTTTACCCGCCTTGCTAGAAGGCTTCGCAGATGCAGGACAGGTGGGGGAAACTCCGGGAATCTGGCGCAAAGCACACGATAAGCTGTCAACATAAAGCCAAAAGCCCAAAGAATTGAACTTTGATTCGACAAAGACAAAGTACCATTGGGGAAGGGTTGGCGGCCGTGTACATCGGCCGCGATTCTTCATATTGCCGGCCTTCATTAGGTTGGGCTTTGATCAGCTTGTTGAAACGCGCCTCAAAGAGGTCTTCCAACAAGTCATCTTTGCTGGTCCGCATTGGATCAGTCTTCTTGTTCGTGTACTCGCACAAGAGGCGAGCACGGTGCTGGAGGGGCTGGATTCGTCTCTTCATCCAGCAAATGATGGTGTCCTCCCCGATCAAGGGAGGAGAGCCGGAGGTTAACTCCGAAATCCTTGCCTTTATGGCAGCAAGGGCAGACGACATCTTTGCCGACGACTTCTGCTTCCATGATGGCAGAGGAATGCTAGCTCTGTCCTCGAAGGCGGCAAGCCCCTGCAGTCTGTTGGGGGGCGCCACGTCGTTGCATTAGAAAAACGTGGAAGCCCCACCCCTTTGCTGAATCAACGATTGGTACCTGAGGGTACCAATCTAAATCCCGGCGCATATTGAAGCTTATGGAGCCGACAACCAGCAACTCCTTATTCACAGTCTGCCTTTTTACACCGAAGCAGTATTTAAAGAAGTCTAACCTAGGAGCTAATCCTAAGTAGCCTTCGAAAGTGCCACGAAGCCGAAAATGTAAAGCAGACTGTTGGGAGTTTCTGTTGTGGAGCTGGAGACCATAATGATCTAAGATCTCCAGCATAAAAGCCGAAGGCGGCAAAGAGAAACCTCGGGCGATATGGGATGAAAGAAGTGCCTGTTCGTCGTTGATCGCGGTAGGAGACGGATCGCCAAGGCAGAACGGACTCAGAAGTCGGAGGGATGACGCCGTCCGCCGCCATTTCCTTCAAGTCGCCTTCTTCCACCCCTGAGCAAGCCTAGCTGTGGGAAGGGTGCTGGTGGCGCCTTGGTTGTCGCCGGCTTCTTCTTCCTCCTCTTTCCTCGGTGGCTCGCTGTTCTCCGGCCACGTCATCAATGGCCGTGGTAGCCGTTGCCACCGCCGCCGCAGCCTCTGCCACGGTTTGGGCAAAGTCGATTTCGTCGCGGCTTGTTATTGCCGCAGTGGAGGAGCTCGGTGGAACGGCGGCGGAGCCTGAGCCGTGGCGGTGACGGCAGAGGATGCCGTGGCTCCCATCGGTGCGGCGAACTGCGCACCTCTTCGACGGCCTAAGCAGGGGAGAGAGGAGCGCTGGAAGCATGGGACGCGAGAAGAGAGCTCGGGAGATGATCTATCTGGAGGAGAGAGCGCTAGGGCAAGGAGGCGAGAATGGGAGCGGTGGCTTTGACGGAGACGAGGAGACACCCTTTATAGCGACGCTTCGAGATTCGTGCGGGTGCTTACGCAGCGAAAATTCTGCCACGTGTCGCGAGATCGTGCCGTTATGTGAGGGGTCCTTCTCCCCGACGCCTCGTTTCTTGCGTGGGAACGTAGTATAGCCCCTACATTCAAAGATGCTGGTCAAATGTGATCTGCCATATCTGGCAGCCGTCAAATCAACGGACGCGTGTCGATCGACACTCAAGTGTTCTTTCGGCTTGGGAAGCCGCCTTACGAAGACCGACAAGCCTGTTCGACATGTCCTGAAGATTGAGATTCTGGGAATGCTCCAAGTTGAACAACGAACGAAGAGTTTTGCCGGATGACTTACAACTGGAAAACAAAAGCCGACCATTGAAGAACTTGAAGCTTTCCGGGGGCTACTATTGGGGTTATGCCGAACAGGTACCTTCACGGAGATGACTAAAAGCCAGCATACCAGGGTGGCCCATTATCCGGCTTACCGGGCGGCCCAGTATGATGAAGCGTAGGAGGCCCATCCGGCTAAGGGAAGGTTCCAGAAGGCGGCCTGCATTGTAGTCGACTTACCTCCCAAGGCAAGGTCCAAGCCGGATTTGAGTAGAACTCTGTAACTTAGTCGGTAGGTTTCTTCCTGCAAGCCCTAGGTCCGGACGCCTTTATAAGCCGGCCTAAGGAACACCTCAGGGCATGCTCTAACTTTCATTGTAATCGGCTCTTGTCGCCTTATAGTGAATTATAGCAGCACGTAGGGTTTCGCCATCGTTGCGAGATCCGAAGTTGGGTAAACTCGTGCTCATCCCGTCACCGGAATCACCTACGTCTCCTACACCCACCTCTCTACCTAGCCGGATGGCACCCCTGTCTAGGCTAGATTCGACAATATCACGACACTGGTAGCAACCCACGACAACAACCAAACTATTCTACGACTTTGCTTCATATGATTTTCCTGGTGTGTTTAAATACAATTTATGTCAGCTGGGTATTTTCTTTGCTAGGAACTTTCTTGGGTTTTTTATTTTTTAAATTTAGCAAGAGACACCATTGCAACTTGTAAACATGTAGAAAACAAACTTAGTGTGAGTAAGAATGTATAATTATTGGGTTGAAGAGTGGGTTTAGCAATAAAGAGTTAAATTATGCAAATCAAATAACCGACCTAAATATTGGCGTATGGGGATACAACAAGGAGCGATAATAACTTACTGGCTAGATTTTTGCGGTGCAATTAAAAAGATTATTTGTAATATGATTCGAAGTAAAGTGGTGACGTGTTAAAATGTTGAACATATGTACTATCCAAATATTTTTTTTAACTTTAGTTCATTACATGAAACTATTTCTATCTAAGTCCATGTAGTTGTTGTTACATGAAAAAATAAATATGTGTTAGTGATAGAGCAAAATGAAGAATGGGGATGGGGAAGGAGACAAAATATATATTGATATAGGACTACCCAGGTTAAAAGACTACCTACTCTGCCATATAAATTAAAAGATTCCACGCATATGATATTTTATCTCCAATAATATTGACGATGTTTATAGAATGCTATGATTCGGATTTCTGTCTTTCTGATATCTATGAAACCACAAATTTAGTTCATGAGCACATTCAATACACTGAAGACGATGCCCTCACATTTACGAGAGGGCCACCCTGCTAGTTTCAGAAAATCCAGAACAAACGCTACGATCACGATAAGGAAGGTGTAAACCAGATAGCCTTTGTCCACTCCACCCAATCTGGGAAGTCACCTATGTCGCACGCCACCCGGAAGACACCGGTCTTCACGTTGAACTCCCAAATGTCCGGGTGGAGATGCTCGTAAGTATTTATAAAGTCGGATCCTGGCATGATGCAGGTGAAGTAGACGCAGTTGGGCCTTATCCACGTCGACGGTGAAGACACCGCCGACGCCGGAACTGCCAGCGACTGGCTGCGGTTGCCGATGAGGAAGGCTTGCCCACTCAAGTGCCGCGCCTTCCTCCATTGTCGGTGCCGGGAGCTGCCCGGATGGTACCTCTGAACATGCATTCGCAGCGGCCGGGTTCGGGTCTCCCACGGTAGTCCGGGGCCGTCGCTCCACACCACGTAGAGCGTGCCGTCTTGGTTGATCACCAGGTGCTTCCCGTAGCGGCGGTGGTCGGGACCAAGCTGAGGGCGGCACTTTGCGAACGGCACCGGCACGACGGGGGGAGGCGCGGCCGCATCGATGCTCCATATCTGCCCGCATAGCGTCAGGTAGTAAAACTTACCATCGTGGTAAGTGATGTCAAGGTCTGTATTGCTGCAGCCCTGGCCATCAACCTCGCCGAGTCCGGGTTTTTCACGGCCTGCAGCGTCAGGCCAGTGCATCCACTGCCAGTCATCTTGGCCGGCTTTCCTGAACGCCAGGCCAAGCCCCGATCGGCAAAGGACGGCCACCGCGTGGTCCTGGGCGGTGGGTTTGGCGGAGAAGGCAATCTTCTGGATCAAGTTATGCTGATACACTACTTCCCGCATGTCTCCTATTACTACAAAATTACCAACGGAACGGGGCTGCAGTCGTCCGTCGCACTGTAGCGTCGGAAGGTGGACTTGCGCTCGGGTCAGGGGGTTCAGCAGCGTGACGATCAGGTTACCGTCCAGGAGGGCGAGCCACCCGGCGGCGGAGCCAACGCAGGGCGAGTTTGGAAGCGCCGACAGCGCGCCGATCGGCTCCGGGATGGTGACGAAAGTGAAGTGGTGCATCTCTTCGCTCTCCCGCCATCCGTCGGGGATCACCAGCCACGGCGGCGCCAGACCAGGGAGAGCCGCGCGCCAGGAGCGGCAGACGCCGCGGAACCATACGCAGCATGGCATGTCGAGGAGTTCGCCGATGCTCCTCAAGAGATCACCAGGAAGGGCATCCCAGTCGCGGAAACTCTCCGTCTTTGCCTCCACCTCCATCACTGATCAATTAAATTTCCAGATGCGCGATGTGTGAAAGACTACGAAACCGTGTGTTGTAATTATCTGGTGATCCTCATTGGTATATATGGAGAACATCATGTTGCAAATAATCCAACCTTGTCTAGGGGAGTTTGAGTCTGATTAGGAATTACTTCTACTAGTAATGTCGGCAAAGGTTCCAGGTTAGTCTAGTTTAGCTTACATGCCACACGTCAGTGGTAGTCGAGTCCGAGCAGTAGTCGTACGTGATTTGCCATATAGAAGTCGGGCAGCTTCTTTGGTATGTTTTTCAGTTGGTGTCCGATTAGAATTGACAGTAGCTAGCATGTTGGCATGTCGAGTAGTTCGCTGATGCTCCTCAAGAGATGACCAGAAGGCAGATCACCAGGAAGGCCATCCCAGTCGCGGAAATTCTCCGTCTTTACCTCCACCTCCATCACTGATCAATCAAATTTCCAGATGCCCGATGTGTGAAAAATTACGAAACCTTGTGTTGTAATTATCTGATCCTCATTGGTATATATGGAGTAGGTCATACTCCGAGGGCAATACAAGTTGTATACCTATTCTACCTCTTATCTATCTATCGATTCATCTATTTAGGACATGACTAACTAGTGGCGCCGCACCAATGAAGGCTTCATGCGGCTGTTCCTAGTAGGCAAGCATGCGCTGAAGTGGTGATGAACTGATGATGTTATTTTAGATTCCTCTGATGACTAAATTTAACAAATTTTTATCTCTCAAACTGATAATCCGATTAAATTTTAACAGTATAAACAGATCGATAATCGGATAAACGGTTTAGGAGAAAAATCAAATTAAATTTTGGAATCTTGTCATTAATGCGATGAGGTGGTATATTCCTGCATGTGCTCTCCCATATAGGGAAAAGCACACACAATCTCCCGCCGCACCACGAAACTTCCCATGCGGCGCTTTTCATTAGAATCTTCCATCTATCTATTGTGGTTGTGTGCATCATATTATATAGAGGCAGGGTATAATGCATACTTTGTATCTCTGATACATTGAAATGAAAATGCTCTTTATCGGAAAAAAATCTATCTATCTATCTATTTATTAAATTGAAACAGGGGGTGATGATACATCTAGACATACAGTACGAGAGAGAAAAAAAAGTTATATGACACGTTTGATCGAGGTCTAGGTGTACATACGAGGGACAAAAGAAAAGATCAGTGACCCTGTTCGGTCGGTTTAATTAACCATGCACGTCTAATAGAATAATTCTTCGTTGAGCTTTTTCTTCTTCTCGAAAAGGAGGTTAAGACCGCCGGCCTCCATAAAAATGATGTACATACCTTTTTTATTAAAATTATTCAACAAAGATTTAAAAAAATATTGATCAACCGTGAAATTAAGCCACCTTCCTGGCGACAAATGGCGCTACACCTACAAACTTGATGAAGGGGTTAGCCATGATCAGAACCTTGTGTCCTGACCTTAGATCTACGCACCTCATCTATATTCGGAGGGAACACCAAACCGTCCAACGACAAGCCGGAGCACAAACCGGTCTAGCAGACCCTCAACATGCACCAAATGCACACACTACAGAAGCCGTCATCGCCGTCTTCGCCAATCCATCTTCAGGAAAGATCGATGCATTGACCTTATCAGGCATGTCGTCGACGCTGCTGATGTCTACTACACGCTTCTGTTCTTGTAGACTTGTTGGGCCTCCAAGCACAGAGTTTTGTAGGACAGCGGCAATTTTCCCTTAAGTGAGTAACCCAAGGTTTATCGAACTCAGGGAGGTAGAGGTCAAAGATATCCCTCTCAAGCAACCCTGCAATTAAGATACAAGAGGTCTCTTGTGTCCCCAACACACCTAATATAATTGTCAGTTGTATAGGTGCATTAGTTCGGCGAATAGATGGTAAAATGCAAGTGATATGGATGGTAAAAGGTGATTTTGCAATTCTGTAATAAAAATGGCAGCAAGCAAACAAATGACAAAAGTGACTAAAATGGTGTATCAATGTTTGGAAACAAGGCCTAGGCTTCGTACTTTCACTAGTGACTACTCTCAACATCATTAACATAATTAAACACATGATAGATCCCACAAAAACACATGCATGGTAGACGTTACTCGGAGATCATTCTTTTGTGGATCAAATAGGATGAGAATTGCGTAGGGCTACGAAAAGCACACCTTAAAGTTTGTATTCCACATCTATGGACACTTCATGCTGTCAGTATCCGCATCCAAAGATAGTACTAACAAACACCACAGCTTATTTTTTTGAATAGTCTCTTTCTTCAATAACACAAGCATCAAGAAACCTCATGATCTATTCAATCCAACAATAATAAAGAACAAACTCATGATGAAGATCCCTCTAAGCTTTTATCATTAGAGTCACACACGGCACCCCACTTTCACCGAGATACCGTGATCACAACGGTGACTCCTGAACTTATACTAGATGACACCACTTGAGCAAAATCATATCCATTACACATAGGGAAACATCATGTATTCAACTATACTAACAAAGCTCATGATCATAATGAAGATCACATCATGGGAGAGAGAGATAACCATATAGCTACTTGTATAAGTCTAGCCCCGGTGAGGGACTACTCCCTACTCATCATGGGAAGCAACGGTGTTGATGGAGATGGCTCCAGCGGTCGATCCCCGTCCTGGCAGGGTGCCGGAACAGGACCTTCTAAACCCCCCGAAACTTGTCGGCGATGGCGGCGGAGCTCTGTATCATATTTGGAAAAATCCTTCGGGGGTTACAGTTTTCTCGCCACAGGGTAATTTATAGGCGTCCGAGGCGGCCGAGAGGGTGCCCGAGGGGCACAGGCAGCCTTGGCCCACGGCCCCCCTCTCACCCACGGGTGAGACCCTCCCCAGGGCTATGGGTCCCTCCCGGGGTCGCCCTTCTGGCTCCGGTCCTTATTTCTTCAATAAAAAATCTTCGTAAATTTTCGTCCAATTCCGAGAATATTTCCAGAAGTAACTTTCTGCAACAAAATCAGCACAAAAACAGGGAACTGACACTGGGCATCTTGTCAATAGGTTAGTTCGAAAAAATGCATAAAAATGATGTAATATGATAGTAAAAACATGTGACAACATCACAAACTAGCATGGATCAATCAAAAATTATAGATATGTTTGACACGTATCAGCTGCCATGACACCAGATGCGGTCACCCAGCACATCACTGCATGTTGTAGTGCGCAAGTCGTTGACATAATACTCACAGAAGGACTTATCCATGAATATTATATCCCTCAGAGTGGTACAACAGAAACATAGCAGGTCCAAGGTAACACTATAGGATTACAGCAATATTCAATACAAAATCTCGAGAACCTCCTCGATACATAGAGGATAACCTCGTGTAAATGAAATCCAAAGAAGAGCCAATTCGTAGCATTAAGCCAGAGATTAACTCTAACTCTAATTCCTAATCCACTACTGCTGTTGTCACAGCCTTAAACTACTCTAACTGGAGTATCTCTATCCAAGATTGTACTCGTCCTTCCAATAGACGTGGTCGCCTCCATTAGCAGAGTGATCTCCTTGAATTCGCCGTCATTACTCCGGCGTTGCCATAGTTGTTGTCGTTCTCCTGTTGGTGAAGTAGCGGTAGTCTCCTTGTTGAAGATCTCGATGTCGTGATGGACCACCGTCAACTCCTTTGATGGCTCCAAGATTCTAAGCAGGGGGTCAAATGGGGAAAGGGTGAGTAACCATCGTTACCCAACAAGTTCATTATGTATGTTGGGAAGTTTGATGCACTAGCTACTGCTTTAGACTCAAAAGAGTCACCAGCTCATGCAAGGTTTTTGTAAAACATTTCTTCAAGAGGTTGCTTTTATTCTGAAGACTATGCCCGTCATCCTTCACAGGGGCTAGAACTTTCATGGAGTTCCTTTCCTGCAGCGTTCGCAACTCCTTCCCAGAATAGGGTGCAACATGTTACACTTTTTTACACTCTGCAGAGGTGCGTTACTTTACCCATAAGAGATCAAGACTTTGTTGCATAACCGGATGTTCCTTCTTGTCCACACTCTCTTTGGTGTGGGGCCCAGTTTTTTATCCAAGTCATTCACTGTGCTTCTCCGCACAACACATGCCCACCCTTTTGTAGGTTTGTCCTCCCCTTTATCTTTAGGTAGACCGTTCCAGACCACATCCTCCCCTATACCAAAAAGATAGACAGTTCCAGACAACCCCTACAATCCATCATAGACACTAGGAACCGTGGGAATTAAGGGATCCCACCCATGTGCATGTAATCCCGCAAGATCTACAGCGTACGGCACTGGCTGCCCGTTGACATGCGAACGAGAGAAGTATCACAGATGGCATTTCCCAGCCCATACCAAGCCTTATGGTTAACACGTCTTTACGACGCAAGAATTCTGATGGCATTGGTTATTAATTCTTAGGTAATACTTTCCCATGCAAATGGAACCTCCGGACCTATTCATCTTACCATGGTTCCACTTGCCAACCATAATAGATTATCACCACTCGAGTCAATAACCAGATAGTCATATTATTACGAAAATATCATTTTATGCCTCCACTTTGGGAATAATGATAGTATAATAGGGTTTTGTAAATATTTTCTTAACAAATATTTCAAAAGGTATGAGCAAGTGATGAACTTGCCTATGATAGAGGTGGCAGTTCATGCCCTTCGGGGTTCTAGGGTTGCGTTTGAACCCAGAGATCTGAAAATAGCAAAGTAGTCCGGGTAAGAACTACTAGAAACACTTGCAAGATGCTAATATGCATAAATATGAGATGCATCGTAGTAACCCAAAAATACCCAAGCTCACAATTCTCTTTACTAAATACTTTGTTAACTGGAGTGTTTAAGGTTTAAGGATTAGTTAGTTCATAATTTGGGAAGTTGGTAAATTATTTTGAATTGTTATAACATTCAGACTTAAGTGCTTGCTATGTCTATCGAAGTAACAATCTATGTGATTAATAAATAACTTACAGATGCTTACTTAAGAATTGCATTCATTCTATAACTTTATTTTATCTAACTACTTTTAAATATTATTAATACTAGAGTGGATGATTTTATAATGAACTCTTCTTTGTGTGTTTTACCCAGGATGAGTAATGGGACAGTCATTTACAAAATGGTAATTGAGTTCAAATTTTATATTTTGAACTTATATCTCAAATTGTGTTTCTTTTAGAAAATAATTGTTCTTTGAAAATAATTCAATTCATTTAGTGATTAAGACAAAACTGCGTTTATTTTTAAAACTTACTTTAAGGAGATTTGTTTTTATCACACAATTTTAATTGAGTTATTATATTTAGTAAAATCATAAATAATGTATTTTTAAGTATTGGAACTAATGGTTATATTTTCCTTAATTTAAAATAATTATTTATTTAGTTTTATTTTGAATATATGGTCATTTCCCATATTCATCCAAAAATGGCATTTTATTAATTCTAGATAACTTTTAATTTTGGTTGAGTGAACAAATATGAATTTGATATAATTAAATAGGCTGCATTTTGCTAAACATTTTGGTATTTTATTTGCATTTTTCTGATAAACGGATTATAAGTTATTGATTTTACAATTTTTAACCATTTTCTGGAATTTTTGGAAATAGGGAAAACATTAAAAATATGACAATGGGGTCCACCTTTAAGAATTTTAATAATTTCTAAAAGAATAAGCTTGTGCTGACATCAGCATCTGCGGCCAGCGGCCAGGTCGGCCATGGCCCGGTCCATTACAACCATGCCGGAAGGCGCGGACAGGCGCGTTGGACGCGCGAGGAAGAGGCGCATCTATTGTTGGCAGCACCGCCCAAATATGGTCGCCAAAGTGGCGGCGTCGACGGCACACGGCAGCAGTGCACGGTGGCCGACGGTGAATTAATGTTAGAGGATGAAATCGACGGACAGGAGAGGACCAATAGGAGGAGAAGCTCACCACGAGGCTTAAGGACAAGATCTTGGCGTCCTGGAAGAGACGGCGGTGACGGAATCTTGGTCGACAACGGCGGCGGGCATTCGGGACGTCGATCGCATTCTCCGTCTTTAGACCACCCCAGCATGAGAGCGACACATCGGGATGCAGAGGACGACAAGGCGGATCTTATGGACAAGGTTTTGGAGTGTGGCGCGGCTTCGTTCGCCGGAGATTTGAGGGCCACGGCGGAGGCCGTACGGTTAGGGTTTGATGAGCTCTGGCTCAAAGAGAGGTGAAGAGAGGGTTGAGGGCGAGAGGGTGAGCGAGTAGGCTCGATGCAGACGTCTCCCCTTGCTCTTATCCTCGCGGAGCAAGCAGGCAAGCAGGAGGTGTCGGGTGGCATGGACGTCGTCCTTCTGGCCTAGGAGGAAGAAGAAAAGAAAGAAAAGAAATTTTGCAGATAACCCCTGGGTTTTTTCTGTAATTATTGAACATATTTAGAACAGAAACTTCCTACATTTATTTAGGGCTTTTAGCAAGTTTAAAAATCATGGAAATATTTATGGAGGCTCCAAATATTATAGAGAAGCTCCACATATTTTTATTTTTATTTATTGGAACACCGTTGTCACATTTTAAAATAGAGAGATGTTTTGGTCATATAAATGTTTTTACATTTATTTTTGATACAACCAAGTTCTTGAGTTCAAAAGCAATACATGCCATGAACTTGACAGATTATTTAACATTTTATTACAGAGTTGGGATGCCATACCAACTGTGTGTGGTGGTGAGGTGTTATGCTAGCTTTGCTTGTGAACTTATTATTCACTAATGAATATATTTTCTTAGATTTGTTCCCATGTGTGAATATGTTGAACCCCTGTGATGCCTATGTTGGGTGTGCACAAGGTTGGATCCATGTTCATCATGATCTAGTGCATGTGTTGTGCATTGTTGCTTGCTGGAATAGAATTACTTTTGTAGAATTAATTCTTGGGCATGACAAGTGTCTTTTATTGCAGGATGGGCTTGTAACCTTTCTTTTATGAGGGCTTGGAATTACATGGTTGGTGATGATCCAATTGCTTTACAAAATATAGATTTGCTTCCATGGGAATTAGTTCCATTAGAGAAGTATTTTTATGTGGCTTTCTTAGATAGGCACTTGGTTAATTTAGAGGAAAAATTATTTTGCCTACTTGATAAATGAATCAATGTTGTCTCTTGTCCCTTCTCTTGTATGAATCAAATGTTGCTCCTTATCCCTGTTGACAGCTTGACTCGAGATGATCCAAGTGATCCAAGTTTGCTCCATAGTCTCTTGTCGCCTTTGAAGTAATGTTGATCCCTCTAGTCAATATTTGGATAATAGGGCAAGTTCCTAATATCCATTAGTTAAGTTCCAAGATCAAGTTGCCTCACCCTTGTGGTGAAGGCAAACATTCTATTCAAAGGACACTCTCCTACTGACCAGGTTTATTTTTATTTGAAATTCAATTGCTTTTATGCATACAAAGAAATCTGTTAACAAGGTTGCAAGGCTTGTTACCAAACTCCTTCCATATAACACAAAGCCTTTAAATTTCACCTCAAGTTTCTTTATTATTTGATTTGTCTTGCAAGGATGCATTTAAGAAGATTTGAAGATAAGAAGCTAAAATCAGATGAAAAGATCAAGTTTAGTTTAGGAGTATAGGCTTACTTAAGTCTTTGTATTTTCTTTTATGGTTAGGGCAATGTAAAGACAATGTTTTATTGTACTCAACCAATTGAGATTATTTGCCTAGTTAAAATAACTCTTTGAACTGTGGTAGGTGTTAACACAAATTTATCTTGGTATTTATTCATGAGTTACTTATATAAGCATGTATAACTTTATTATTCATTTTGAATAAGTGTTCCAAGTCAATATCATCCGTATATTCAAATTGGATCTGAATTACCTCAACAAGTAATATGCCTAGAGGTCATGTCGAGATTTATCATATTCATCTAAAATGAGCTAAACCCTAATTCATTAAGGTGAATGAACTCTGATCCCTCCAGGGTTTTATTTTGCGAAAAATTTATTCGGGTTTTCAGATGCATGCATGTAGATGCACAAAATCCTAATTCTACCCCTCGTTGGTTTCTAAATGGTGGGATGTTACACCAGACAATGTCACCATCCTGCTTCCATCATCACACATCTGCCGCCGAGATTCCGCAGTGCCAAGTCGCCGAGATCCTCTGTTTTTTACACAGTAGATGTCACACCACATCGCCTTGGCCACCGCGAGAGAAGTACGTGGGGAGACATGCGCCCAGCCACCAAGCCATACACTTGTCACTCCAGCTGATGTGCAACTCCAAAGATGATGCCTGCAAGGGGGGAGGGGAGAGGGAACGCCATCATCATGCAATTCGTAAAGACTAAATCTAGGGTTTCCACCGGAGCGCTTCAAGAATGAGAACAACGCAACAAGCCCACAACACCTCCAACAAGGTAAATGATGCCCATGGGCACCGTCGTCGATGGTTCCGACCGAGACCGAAACAAGCTTTCGCTGGTATCCTCGCACCCGTCACTGACTGGACCACCGGCTCCTCTTCAACTCGACGGTCATACGCCACGGGTGCGACCAAAGTGCCGTTCGGCCATGAAAGGCCAAAGCCGGCACGGCATCACCACCAAACAGAACCATCCGTACCGATAGAAGGTTCGTCGATGGTGGAAGAGTCCTTATCGTTGCGCTACTGACGTCATGGCCATGCACACGCCGAGCCGGAACACCCGCTCAAGATCCACCGCAGTCGCGCCCTAGAACCGTAGCGGAGGGAAGCCCTGTCCGTCGCCATCCTCCCCCTCCGAGTTTTGCCCAGCGACGATCCGGTGGCGGCAGGGATCACATGAGTATCTCAAATCTCAACTGAGCTAATCTCTAACATCAACCTTGTTACTTCCAAATCGGAGCAGCCTCGAGCCTTGACGTCCGACGCCTTCCATCGGAGCGTCGAGCGTTCATTCTTGCTTGAAACCTGTAGCAGTTATTCTGAAGATCACTTGACTGTCGCCCAGTCGCCGTTGTCGGATGCCTCCATCTATCGTTCACCATCCATCCAACATCTGAACTTGGTTCGTACCGCTTCACGCCCGGCTACCAGAGACGTCCATTCTTCATGGGAGGGCGGAGAGCAACATGAAGGCGCAGTTTGAATTCCCACATGCATGGACAGTTTACAGACTTTCACCTTTAGTTCAAGCAGTCACTTCTGCTTAGTCTTGTTGTTTTCCCACAAACGTGAAATCCAGGGTTTCTGCGAACCAAACTTTCAATATCCACGGTTGGTAGGTAGATTTGCCAGACATGATTTTATTGTGTTAGATTAGAAACTGAAACCGGTGAAGGATCGTTGTACTATCCTACACTGATGCTATCCATAATCAGGAAGCAGAAGGCAACAACAATGTACAAAACAAAAAGGTACAGACTGATGATAGCAACAGTGATTAGTGTTATTATTCAGAAGCAAAAGTGAGTAAAAAATTGCCACATCTGAACATTGCACCTTCAAGATCTTAATGTTCCTTTATTATGGCATGGTGAAACCTCCATAAGTTATTTCTCTTGCAAATCATGCATACATGCACTCGTAGGCGGTTGAGCTTGCACGTGGTTGTGTCATATACGACATAGTACAGTAGGTGTGGTGAGCTAGCCACCGCAGTTCCTACTGCATTTGCATAGAACGAAGCCTTCACAGCTGCCGTTGTCATAGCCCTCGGCTATGTAGGGCACATTGCAGGTTCCGTGCTTGACGCAGGATTTTCCATTGTCCCAAATTCTGCTATAATCACAGAAACATTTGCCTCGCACACCCATCTCTTCTGCATCGATGCACAAGAAATTCGAATCACATAATTAACTTGGAATGATAGGGAGAAGTGAAGCTCGATGGTCTTCCTACCCGATGATAGAAAAAGTAGCACCATCAGCCACAAGCATATCGACAATATATTGGCCTTCAACTGAGGGTCCACCAAAGAGCGGGAGTTATGCTAGGGCGATCGGGAGGCGATCGCGTTAGAGCTAGGGTTTCCCCTCGAGGGTGGCGGTTTCCGGTGGCTGGGCAAGGGTCTCGACGGCGAGATCTTGGTGCAGTTGGCGGGGGAGGGTGCTGTGGTGCTCCTGTTGTTGCGGGCTTGCAGCGGAACGTCATGGTTTCGCCTGCGCGCACGCCGATGGGGAGCCGAGGCCGGGCTGGGACGGCTGCGTCCCGGTCGCCGGCGAGATCAGGTGCTGAGGAGATTGCGGCTGGCCTGTCAGCTAGGTTGGGCGATCTGCTGTTGACGGACAAGGAGGCCTCGGGACTGGTGGTCGGCAATGGTGGATCTACGTCAGTTCCCCGTCCCAAGTGGGCGATGGTGGGCAAGGTTTGTTCGCCGAGGAAACTCATAATCACCGCACTCGAGAGGGCGATGGAGAGGGCGTGGGGTCTCCATTACCCCGCCCAATTCAAGGAGATCGGTGATAATCGCTTTGTTGTTCGCTTTTCTTCGGAAGGAGACTGGAAACATGTCAAGAAGAACGGACCATGGCAATTTGACTTCAACGCTGTGCTGTTGAAGGATTTTGACGGAGCTGTTCGCCCGTCGGATATGGTGTTTGACACCCTGGAGATGTGGGTTAGGGTGCTGGACCTGCCTATGGATATGATGAACAGGGTATATGGAGAATTGATCGGTGGGTGGATTGGAAAGTTTATTGCTGTTGAAGTGGATGAAGATGGTTATGCTTGGGGAGAAGATCTCAGAATCCGAGTGGAAGTGCGAGTGGATCAACCATTGCTCAGGGGGGTTAACCTGAAAAATTCAACCGCAGATAAAGAAGGGAAGTGGTTTGACCTAAAATATGAAAAGGTTCCGCATTTCTGTTTTGATTGTGGATGTTTGGTTCACCGAGAAGGGAAGTGTCAAGATGAAGTGGAAGGAGGTGAAGCAATGGGGAGAATGGCTCCGTGCATCTCCGAGGAAGAGCAAAAAACAACAACCTCCGGCCAGACCGACCATGTCCACTGGTAGTTTCAGTGGCTGATCCTCGGGATCAGAAGTGAGGTACAAAGGGGGAGTGTCTATCTGAGACCTCCCGCCTAGAAGGAGTCTGGTAACCGATTACTCCCTCTCTGGCTCGTCCCGCATTGGCGGGCATGTGCCAAGAACGGGGGAAGGAGAAGTGACGAGCCCTGAAAAACGCCACTGGGCGAGGGATATGGAGAGGGAAACTGGCAAGAAACCGGTGGACACAGGTCTAAAGAAACCCAAGGCCGGCACTTTTGCGAGAAAAGTTAGAAACAGGGAAAATGTCACCCCTGTGGATCGGTCTAGGGTGGCTGCGGGATCCAACCTGAAGAAGAGGGGCAGCAAGCAAGTGTGGATGCCCGTTCCAGTACAAGTGATTGGAGAAGGTAGCTCAGAATCTTCAGGGAAGAGGCAGAGAACTGAGTCTGTTTTTGACAGAATTGAGGTCCAAAGATCGGTGTTTGATAGAATTGATGATCCAGCGGCGGACCCTGTGATGCAGGGCCGCCGAGATCAATGAATATCTTGGCCTCACTGGAATCTACGGGGAGGCAAGAACTGAACACCGAGGGAAAACATGGGAAGTTCTTCGGTATTTTCATGCCCAAGACGACCTCCCTTGGCTGTGTGCGGGCGATTTCAATGAGATTTTGAAGCAAGAGGAACAGCTGGGGAGGAATGAAAGGGGAGAAGCCCAAATGACGAGGTTCCGGGACTGCCTGATGGACTGCCGTCTTATAGATATGGGTTTTGCGGGTTACCCCTTCACATGGAACAACCGTAGGGAAGGTGATGACAATGTCCAAGCGCGCCTGGACAGGGCAACGTGCACTGGCACTTTCCTTGACCTATTTCCGACCTCTCACGTTGAGCATATTGCCACAGAGGAAACTGATCACCTAGCGCTGCTTATTCGGGTGGACTCAGAGGTTGGTGGTCCCAAACTGCCCGTCTCGTGAGGGTTTATGTATGAAGAAATGTGGGAAGGCATGAAGGCTATGGACAGATGTTCACTGAAGCTTGGGAGCAGAGTGACCACCATTCGAGCAGTATTCAGGGGCTCTGGTCCAGATTGCGTGAGGTGTCCTCCCATATGAAGAGGTGGAGCTTCGAAGTTTTTGGCTCTGTGTGAGCAGAGATTAAGAAGCTGCGCGCCAACCTTAATGAGGCCAGAGCACAGGCTCTTGTATCAAACTCCTGTCTGGAAGTGAAAGCAATAGAGAAACAGCTGCATGAATTGTTTGCGAGAGAGGAGGTGATGTACAGACAGCGTTCGAGGCAGGAGTGACTGAAGGCGGGAGACAGAAATACAATTTTTTTTCAGAACCGAGCCTCACATAGAAAAAGGAAAAATACTATCAAGTTTTTGAAAAGGGAGGATGGGAGCAGATGTGACACGGATGATGGAATGAGAGCCATGGCACTGGCATTCTACAGCTCTCTCTACCGATCGGATTATTGACCGTGTGCACTCATTTGTGTCGGAGGACATGAATTCGAAACTGACAGCTGCTGTCACGGATAAGGAAATCAAAGTGGCGCTGTTTCAAATGGGCCCAACTAAGGCGCCTGGTCCAGATGGGTTGCCGGCGTTGTTCTACCAACGCCACTGGGCGTTGATTAAAACGGAGGTCTGCAAGGCAGTGGTGGATTTTTTGGCGGGACGATCTGCACCGGCAGATTTGAATGACACTGTGCTGGTGATCATTCCGAAAATGAATGCCCCTGACAATTTAACGCAATTCCGCCCGATAAGCCTCTGCAACGTCCTGTACAAACTGGCCTCAAAGGTGATTGCAAACCGTTTGAAGCGTATTCTTCCTATACTCATTTCATAGGAGCAGAGCGCTTTTGTGCCGGGATGGTTAATTACAGATAACGTATTCATTGCATATGAATGCACTCATGCTATCAGGACAAGGAAGAGGAAAAATCCGTTATGCAGTCAAGCTGGATATGATGAAAGCGTATGACCGGGTAGAGTGGGTGTTCTTGGAAAAAATGATGCTCAAACTTGGTTTTTCAGCTGCCTGGGTCGAAATGGTAATGAGATGTGTCTCAACTGTTCGGTTCTCGGTCAAGTTAAATGGAGGGTTGTCAGACTGTTTTTATCCATCGAGGGGATTGAGTCAAGGAGATCCTATTTCTCCTTATCTCTTCTTATTTTGTGTGGAAGGTTTTTCGGTCCTTTTAAAACAAGCCCAGTTGAAGAAGCAGATCAGTGGTGTGAAGTTTGGATCGGGAGGACCGCAAGTCACTCACCTGCTATTTGCCGATGATAGTGTGGTGTTTCTGGAGGCTACCTCGGATAGTCTCCAAACCCAGAAGTGTATTCTTCGGGACTATGAGATCAGCTCGGGACAGAAGGTAAATCTCCAAAAATCGTCCATTTTCTTTGGAGAGGGCTGCTCCACGGAGAAGAAAGCAGAACTTAAAGGACTCTTGGGCATCTCAAGTGAAGCTCTTACTGAACGCTACCTGGGACTGCCCACGGTAGTTGGTAGATCTCGTGACGGAAGTTTTAAACATATTCGCGAGAGGATGTGGGGAAAGGTTTGTGGATACAAGGGCCAAGGGCTGTCGAAGAAAGGGAGGGGTGTGCTGGTTTCGTCAGTTCTGCAAGCAGTTCCTTCATATAACATGAGCTGTTTCAAATTTTCTAAGAAGTTTTCCAAGCAACTGAGCTCCATTTCGGCTAGGTTTTGCTGGGCGGACAAGAATGGCGAGCGAAAAACGCATTGGATAAGCTGGGATGTGCAGAAACAAAAGACAGGGCAGTCTGGGTTTCCGTGATCATCTTAGTTTCAATCAAGCACTCTTGGCCAAGCAAGGGTGGAGATTGCTCACGAACCCAGAGTCTTTGTGTGCGAGAGTTCTACGGGCTAGATACTACAAGGATGGTGATTTTATGTCCGCAAGCTGCCCAAAACGTGCTTCGTACACATGGCAGAGAACTTCTCAAGCATGGTCTGGTGTGGAGAGTTGGTGATGGTCGGAGAATAAAAGTCTGGGAGCATAATTGGATTCCACGTCCAAGTGCTCAACCTCCACTGGGATGCCAGACTGAAGTTCGTCCGTAGACAGTTGACGAGTTATTGGTAAACGGTGGAGGAGCGTGGGATGAGCAGAAGGTACGAAGCTGGTTCTTTGATCCGGGCATCACTGATATTTTGCGCACTCCTGTGGGGCGTGCGGGATCGAATGACCTTCTGGCTTGGAACTATACGAAAAACAGAATTTTCTCTGTTAAATCAGCTTACCACCTGGCTTTGAAAAGGAAGAAATGTCTCAATGGAGATGTGGGGGCGTCGACGTCATGTGATCACCACAAAGGCTGGCTGGCTCTATGGGATGCAAATGCCCCGGGTAAGATGAAGGTGCATGCGTGGAGGTTGATTGAGAACGGGCTGGCGGTGGGAGCAGAACTCAAACACAGGAAGATTAAAGACGGAGTAGTCTGTCTAGTGTGCGGAAAAGAAGAGAGTCTGGTGCATCGCTTTTGGTCGTGTCCACATTCAACTCAAGCGTGGCTTTCTTTATCGGAATTATCGGACTTCCAGTTTGTCCCTCCTCCGAAGATACTGGTACATCACTCAGATTTGAGGGGGTGGATACTAGACTGGATTGGAAAGGGATCAGATGATCAAGTTGCTACCTTGCTCTTTATGCTTTATTACTTGTGGCAGGCAAGGAACGATGCAAGGGATACGGGGCGGATCGTTGACCCGTCTACTATCCCTCGTCGAGCGCTCGCAGAAGTTCAGGAATGGCTGGAGGTGCATAAACTCCCAGCTCCAACTACTGCCCTTGAAAAACCAATTGAGCGCTATAGTCCTCCAGAACAGTCTTGGAGGAAGGTGAATTCTGACGGAGCTTTCAGGTCGGCTGACAGAAGCGGAGGGGGTGGAGTGGTCTTGCGCGACCACCATGGTGGCTGCATCGCGGCAGCGTGCCATTTTTTTCCCCAGGTTGCTGATGCCGAGCATGCAGAGCTTCTTGCCTGTCGAAGAGCGTTGGAGGTAGCAAAGGACATGGGTTCGGTTCGTGTCATTCTGGAGACGGACAGCACTGGGGTGGCGATGAAGCTACTCAAGGAGGAGACGGACAGGTCAGCGCCCAGCATGCTGGTCGAGGACATCAAGATTCTCCTGAGAGGGTTCGGCGATTCCCTGGTGCGCACGGTGCGACGATCGGCGAATGGCGTTGCACATCAATTAGCTAAAGTAGGCTGCGACAATAAAAGGTGTAAGGTGTGGGTTGGAAACTACCCGGATTGTATTATGAACCAGTTGGAGGTGGATATGGCCGTGGGCTAATAAATCGCAGCATAAAATCTCAAAAAAAAAAAAAAGCCACAAGCATGTCAACGCCTTTTTGGTTCCAAAATGTACTTTGCCAATACTCTTCATGTAGCACAACATATCGATGAGGTAATATGTGTGATGCTCTTTTGTAACTGAAATTGGTGAGTGTATGACTATCTCCATGATTTATATAGAATCAGCTAGAATCAAAATAATAATGGTGCTACTTTATCAAAAAAAGAATCAAAATAATAATGGTGACGAACTTCTTGCATTTACTACTAGAATCGACTAGGTTACTCCCTCCGTGCCGGTGTATATTGGTCAACTAGAATAAACTACTAATAGAAAATGAAATTAATTCCCATTTTTACTTCCGCTTATTTTAGAAGTACTCATTTTGTATTGAAATATAAGATGTTTTAGCTCTTGTCCACATTTACATATGTTTACATGTTTTAGTGTGTATGTTCACTCACTTAGTTCCACACCTAGTCAATATGTGAAGTAGTTATATCATCTTATATTTAAAAATGGAGAGAGTACTTTCGTTCTTTATGAAATAATAAGATATGGAAGGATATGTATCTACCATCACATCAGACTCCTCCAATGATAGATTAGTTTGTCTAACAAATCCTATGGCCCAGAAAATTTAGTGGGCCTGGAGCTCTATGAGACCAGCGCCACGCGCCAGAAAGTGACTGCGCCACTTGGTCGAGCGAGAAAGATCAAACCTAACCATGAATTTTGATACAAAATACATCTATCTATATATTAAAGTAGGAACCATTCTCGCCTCCTCCGCGCTCCCGTACTGTTCTAAGGAACAATGCGCACTGTGCATCTACAGTACAACAGTCCCTGGCCGATCCACGCCGTCCGTCGTCGATCCGACGGCCTGGAGGACGCGTCCGTGATCGGCTTGCAAAAAAACCCTCACAAAAACGAAAATAGAACCCGCAGTCCTTCGCTTTCCCGAAGGCAGGGACCCGAATGAAAATTGCGGAAACGCCAGGGGCCTTTGCGCAAAAACTTCCACAGATTCCCCTTCCTCTCTCCCTCATGCGCGACGCGGAGGTCGCCGGCGCCGCCGTTCCGTGCCCCCGCCACAGAGAGCCTCCCCGCTCAGATCGACGGCGAAGGATCGCTTCGCCGCCGTCTCCTCCACTTCCTCGCCGTGGATCAGCCGCCGGACGCCGTAGCCACGCCGGATTTTTCGCCGCCTCGGTCGCCGCTGCGGTCGCCGTCCGCGGCGGCGGATTTCGTCGCTGTCCGCCGCTCCGGCGACCAAATGGTCCGGGCCGCCGCCCCTCCGGCTGACCTCCATCTGCTCTGGCGGCTCCGCATGGCTCCAGGCCGGCGCGTGCGCTCGCCTGCTCGAGCGCGAGCTCGTGCTCGGTGACGTCCCGCGATGACGTCGCCATGGGGCCCGCCTGTCAGCTTTTTTTACGTTTTTTAGAAAATTGCAGGAAATGCTGGAATTTGGAAAATTCATATCTTTTAATGCGTAATTCAGAAAAACATAAATAATATACCAAAAATTTGCAGAAAAATAAAAACTTTACAGCTAACACATTTCCATGGATGTCTAAACAACTGTAAATAATCTTACTCGAACGGTTAGCTTTAAATACAACCTCATTTGAATATTTCAATTTGCTAAATATTTCGAAAATGCTAAAATACATCAGAATGCTCAGAAAAAAAATCGTGACAAATCGGAACATTCCTCAGCTTTAAATACAAGCTCATTTGAATATTTCGATTTGCTAAATATTTGGAAAATGCTAAAATACATCAAAATGCTCATCTGAACATTCCTCAGGGAAACGATTTTTAAACCTAAAAAAAATGACGTGTTGGTCCCCTGTCGGAAATTTTCAAACATGGCAAAAAATACCATTTAGAGGTAATTCAAACGCATTTCTCCTAATTTCAAATGAATATTGACCCCGAAATAAAAACATGTCCAAACATATTGAAAAAAAAAACAAATTGTAAACTTCAAAATTTTGAAACGGCTTCCAAGTCTGAGCATTTGAAAAACAAAAAAAAAACGGATAGCTTCCTACTTTCACCAATTTTTGAAATTCAAACAAACTATAAACTAATATCTCCGAATATATCCGCTGGAAAAAAATACGAGGAATATATCAAACCAATCAGAAAAATACGGGAAAAACTACTTATGTTAACGATTTTTTTTTTGGAATATTCAAGTTTTGGCACCATTTGGATGTAATTTGGATGCATATTTTCAAATTTTAATTTAATATTGTCGCCGAAATATAAATTTTACCGCTATTTAGAGGTAATTCAAATGCATTTATCCTAATTCGAAATGAATATTGACCCTGGCATAAAAACATGTCCGAGTACTCAAATTTTGCCACCATTTAGAGGTAATTCAAACGCATTTCTCCTAATTTCAAATGAATATTGACCCCGAAATAAAAACATGTCCAAACATTTTAAACAAATAAATATTTGCATATTCTAAAAAATATGTAGAAAAAATGTTCACAAAAAAATGCTACCTATTCATAGCAAAATGGAAAACATATTTTCAAAAAGAAGAGAAAAATTGAAAACTTCAATAATTTCAAACGGCTTCCAAGTCTAAGCATTTGGAAAAAAAAACGGATAGCTTCCCACTTTCAACAATTTTTGAAATTTAAACAAATTATAAACCAATATCTCCGAATATATCCGCAGGAAAAAAAATACGAGGAATATATATATCAAAACAATCAGAAAAATACAGACTACTTATGTTAAAGATTTTTTTTGGAATATTTAAGTTTTGGCACCATTTGAAGGTAATTTAAATGCATATTTTCAAATTTCAATTTAACATTGTCGCTGAAATACAAACATGTTCGAACATTTAAGAGTACTAAATATTTTCATAATTTGCAAAATATATCAAAAAAATGCTCACACAAATGCTACCTAATCATAGCAAACTGAAAAACAATACTCCGATATTCCATAAAATAGCCACTGCATTAAAAAATGATTACCCACATTTCCAGATCAAACAAAACCAATTTCCACAAATTCGCAACGAAAAAATAAAATAAAAAAATCACTTCATTTAAAAAACAAGCGTTTGATTAGGTGAATGTTTCGAGAAAATGCAAGTTCATTTGCTCTAATTATGGCTTGCTGCTAAATTAAGGTAGTAGCTTAGCTTCAATTTATTGTCTACATAATGATCTATAGCCATGTGCCATTTGCTCAGTCCATGAATTTTGCTGGAATTGCAAATCAAATTATTTCCATGCTGCGAATCTTTGTGAAAGCTTCGTTTTCATGTTATTTATTTTAAGAGCATAGGGAAATTTGGATGTTCTCCCGTATTTGAAAACCATCTTTGCTATCAATTTGTTATGTTTGCTCAGATTTCTACTATTTCGTAACTAATATTTTCATATGAGCAGGAGTATTAGGAGGTGTTCTCCAATCAAGAAAGTAGGGTAATCTCTTAGGAGAAAGTTGAAACGATAAGAAATAAGTATAGAAAATTAGAGCATATCCCACTTTCCACAAGAATAAACAATCATGGTCTTCTTATTCCGAGAAGTTGGTTTTTTCTTACAATTGTAACTATATATAGCCTTGCTAAGTCTTTTTAGTTTCTATCCATATATAATATATGCCAGTATCTTTCGTACGGCATGCAAATACACATTCGTATGATTTAAAAATAGTGCATTCTAAAGTAGAAGAAAACATTAGAAAATAGCCATAAAAATATATGGAAAAATTATCAAAGTGACCAAAAAAATATATGCTACCTACCTGCGACAATATACAAACATTTTTGAACAACTCAACTTACCAAACATTTCGACAAAACCTAAATGCATTCCTTCTAAAAAAAATGTATTTTCAAATACAAAAATATTATATACTGCATTTTTCCTGATTAAGTACATTAATTAAATATCTATGTGAAAGTACAAACACACCTGAACATTTAAATTGGCTATAAATAAAATAAAAAATGGAGTTACTCCGGACAACAAAATACGACGAATTTTAACATTTCAAATCACACCGTCCCGGATGGGGTCTACTTAATGATGGAATAAAAGATCTGTTTACATTTAATTTCCACAAACATTTTTATAATCTACAAAAAAGATAAAAGAAATATGAAATATTTGGAATTTTGTTTAAGCAATAAAAAAACAAAAAGGAAGTAATGTTTGTGCAATGTTCCAAATTCTTAAACAAATGATAATGGAACCATTTTTTTTACAAAACTCCAAATGCTTCACATCTCACTTAATAATGATGCCATTAATCTAAGAACTACGAGTATAGTTCCACTTTACAATATCCAAAATAAAAAATAAAACATATTTGCAAGTTGCAATTTATCCAACATTCGAAAACATCCTTCTAAAAAACAAATGCATAACCTCTAATTATGTAAAGTTCTATTTACTAAATGGTCATAAAGTGCATTCCCTCTAATAATAGACTTACATTTAACATTCCAATTTCGTAAACATTGTGCTACAACCTAAATGAACTTTCGCTAAATATGGGATTCAATTGAATAAATGCGCATTTGCACTCATTACAGCCTTAAACTAAATGTTACTGAAATACAGAAACATATTTGAAAATTTCAAAAATGATAAAAAAAAGATACTCCATAATATGTCAACCTACTCAGAAAAATGAATGCCAACTACTTATGGGAAAAATACAAACATGATTTATGTCTAAAAAACAAACATGTTTGAATAATTAGAATTGGTCAACATTTGGAAACAAACCAAATGCACTCCCTCTAATTATGTGGAGTTGAAATTAGTAATTGCTCAAACAAAATGTTTCATGTAATTTTAGATTCAAATTATCATTGCAACTATTTATGGCATATCACGGCAGCTCAAATATGAAAATTTAAAATTTTCATATGCCAATCCAATTTCCCTAAACAATATCCAAAAAAATAATAAATGTCCTAATATCAACACCTTCAATTCTACAAATCGAAAAAGATAAATGGAAATTGCATCAGAAATCTTATAAACAAAAATTGCAACCCATTGATGACTAACAAACAAAAAAAAGATATTCCAAATTATTGGAATTTTGGACAAAATCGACATCAATTTCCAACAAATTTCAAGATTTCCAAAGTACATAAAATATGCAACCTACTTATGGCAGAATACTAAAAAAATGAACACTTCCAAATTAGTGAAAATTTAGAGAAAATAGACGACAAATTCCAACGAATTTTGACATTTCCCAATTAATCAAAATTTAAATAAACAATTTAGTGAAATTTTAGATAAAATAGATGACAAATCTCGACAAATTGGGACATTTTAAAAATACAGCGTGTGCGGCGAATGCTAGAGGAATTTTTTTTCTGAATATTCAAATGTTGTCACTATTATCAAGTAATTCAAATACACCTTCCCTAATTTGAATTCAAATGTTGTCACTACTTAGAAGTAATTCTAATGCATGTTCCCTAATTTAAAATAAATACTTCCGCCGAAATACAAACATGTTCGACCACTTCACCCTACTAAATATTTGAAAATTATACAAAAATTTATCAAGAATGCTCACAAAAAAAATGCTACCTACTCATAAAAAAAATATTTGAACCTTACAATTTAACCAACATTTTATTGAACAAAAAAAAATCTACAGAAAAAAAATCGCCAAAGGCGTGGCGTGACGCCACGCCAAATTCAACTAGTGTTCCATAAGGGCATGTACAATGCAAGATGCTTAGAGAGGTGTTTAGAAAAATAAATCAATTATTGTTAAGAACCAGTGTTTATTTAAACTCGGCAGATGCCTAACTAGACATCTTCACTATTCAAATAAGAATCGGTGCTTAAAGAAAAGTTTGGTGTAAGAATCCTATAAACACCCTCCATTGTACATGGCCTAACATGAATAAAGGGAAGAGATGTCCATGATTTCGACATAAAAAGTTCATAGATCCAAAATAATGTCTGTGGGTTCAAAATACATTCAGATTCGAACTATTGTTCATAAGTTTGAATAGTTCCAAGAGTTTAAAAAATGTGGATTAAAAAGATATTCGTTTATTAGCAAATCAGAAAATTCGAAAAAAAAAAGAAGAGAAGCGAGGGATAAGGGAGTAAAAGGTGGTGTGCCCTTACATGCATGTGTATGTAGGAAACTAGGAAAATAGGGATGGACATAAGGGCAACTCCAACGCACCGACCCATTTGGTCCGTTTTGCTCCGTTTCGGTCCGTTTGGGTGGAAACCAGGGCCCAACGCGCCGACACAAACGGACCGACGTTCGTTTTTTCGTCCGCGGCGACCCAATACTAACCCAAATTTGAGCCGGGTTTGCGTCGGCACGGACGCGTCTGGACGCCGCATGGAGTCCGCACCACTTCACCCCCTGGCCCGCCCACCAGTGACCCAATCCTCTTTCTCTTCTCTATCCCTAGTCCATCTCGCCCCGTCCCCCAGCCCCGCGCCATCCATTGTCGCCGCCGTCACCTCCCGCCACCACACCTTGACCGCAGACACCCCCGCCGGTACATCCTGCCTTCATCGTCGCCGGGCCGGAGGAGACCGTCTCCACCAGGACGGACTTGGGGCGGCGCAGGAGACCGTCTCCACCAGCAGGACCGAGGTTGCCCACGAGGTGTTCGGCCGTTTGCCCAAGGTACGAATTGTCACCATGGATAGCACGGCCGGATATTTCTACAACAATGTGTTGTGTTCATCGTCCTCCTCGGACTCATCCGACGATGGGGCCGAAGTTTTGGTCACAACACTTGTCGTCAACGACCATCTTGCAAGGCAAGCACCAATATACAGGGGCTCGGTACCGGGCCGTGCACCGGCGTTGGCTCGCAACAGAGAGGCCGGCCATGTCTAACTGTTAAAAGATTACTTCCATCGCAATCCAACATATCCGGCCAAGCTTTTCCGTCGCCGGTTCCATATGGCTAGACATGTGTTCAACCGCATTCAGGTCAGAGTGATGAACCATGATGATTACTTCAGATGTAAGCGGGGCGCCCTTGGTAAGCTTGGATTCACCTCTTATCAAAAATGCACCGCCGCTATTCGGATGCTTGCATATAGAGTTGCCGGTGATCTTATCGACAAGTACTTGCGCATGGGTGAGTCCACATGCCTAGAGGCCATGTACAAGTTTTGCAGAGCCGTGATTGAGGTGTTTGGCAAGGAATACTTGAGAGAGCCAACTGTTGCAGATACTAGCCGGATTTTAGCGATCAACGAACAAAGAGGGTTCCCTGGTATGCTTAGCAGCATAGATTGCATGCATTGGGAGTGGAAGAACTGCCCATTTGCTTGGTAGGGGCAATATAAGGGACATGTTGGCGAGTGCACGGTCATACTAGAGGTTGTGGCTACACACGATTGCTGGATTTGGCACTCCTTCTTCGGCATGGCCGGTTCTCACAATGACATCAATGTGCTTCAGTGCTCTCCGGTGTTCTCTAGATTTCAGAGGGCAATGCTCCATAGGTGAGCTATGAGGTCAATGGCCATACATATACCAAGGGATACTATTTAGCTGATGGCATTTATCCGGAGTGGTCTACTTTTGTGAAGACAATCCTCAATCCTGTTGACGACGATGAAACTCCAAACAAGAAAAACATGGAGTCTTTTTTTTGCAAAGGAACAAGAGGGTTGTAGAAAGGTGTGGAGCGTGCTTTTGGTGTGATCCAATCTCGGTGGGCTATTGTTCGGCACCCTGCTAGAACATGGAGCGTCGACACTATGTGGGAGGTGATGAGTTGTTGTGTGATCATGCACAACATGATTGTGGAGGACGAGCGTGACGATAGCCTATTTGATAAAGATTGGGAGTTTAGCGGGGAGACGATTGCGCCATAGTTTGGATCGACAACATTTGCAGGGTGGATCGAGTTTCATCGAGAGTTGCGTGATAAGATAGCTCATAGACAACTTCAAAAACAATTGGTTAAGCATATGTGAATCATTTTGGGAACCAAGAGTCCTAGTTGCTACATTTTTGACAATTTGGTTGTACTAAATTATTTGTTTGGTTCAATTTGGTTGTAAAACTATTTGATGAATAATTTGTCGGATTTGATTGTCTAAACTATGTTATTCAATTTGGATGAAAATATATTATCTAAAATAAAATAGACAGGGGGCGGACCAAATGGGTCGCCCCGTTGGGTGCAGGGCCAAAACGTGGCCGGACATAGACGGACCCCTGTCCGTTTGCCGACCCAAACAGATGAAAAACGGACCAAAAACATGTCTGTTTGGGTCGGCGCGTTGGAGTTGCTCTAATGGGCCTTCCAAGAGTAAATAATGCAATACAACCACATTAGGGCTATCTCTGTCAGGGAACCACCATTTTTAACAAAAATTGACGGAAACCACCGTGCATTAGGCAAATGTGTGATACATAGCACCAATTCTGCGATTTTATTGGTTTGGACTGTTTTCTGACTGCCCGATATAACCTATTACACACTCACACTGACTGACTGACTGACACACATACAAGCATACATATTCTCACATTCTTATTCTGCTCTATGGATTCTTGAAGCGGGAGCCACCTAAACTAAGCACGTGTCAAAATATGTGCATGCGCCGAGCCCTGAAAGATTGAGTGTTTTCCCATGCCCAGGTCAGCGGCCCGGCGTGGTCACTGGCCGTCGTTGCTGACGGCCCGGAATGAGCGCAACAGTGAGAATATTCCCTATGCCAAACAGTTCGTCCCATATGGCCCTGTCCCCATCGTGATCATCATCATTATATAAGTAGCTCTCGTTTCGCCTGACCAAAAAGAGTTTTTTTTTTCTTTTCTGGCATAGAGCACAAAATTGTTGTTTCATTCCTAAATTTTATAGGTGTGTTGAAAACTATATTATGTTTTTCTTTACAAAATTTAATATTTTAAAACATTTTAGTATTTTTTATAATATACGAGGAGCATGTAACCTCGGGAGCCAGTCTGAATATTTCCGAGTCTATGCATTATTCTTGCTCGGAAGATAGCTGCTAGTAGAACCACCCCAAAAAAAATTATCCTCCAATGGAGACATGAGGTGGGAAAATAAACTGCATTTTAAATCCACCGACCCAAGGCGAATATTATAGGACATGGGAGATAATAGCAAGAAGGCTTCTACTCCAACCGATTGTTCGCAACTCGCAAGTCGTCTTCATCCACCATCCATAGCAGACTGGTGGTAATTTCCTCCCCGTTTGACCGTTTCTACAAGCGACCGAATTGGTAGACGCCGAGCACTGACCCGCCTGCTGCGAATCCTTCCTGAATCCTGAAGCAAGAAAAAGATCCATCCCCGGCACGAGCAATGGGGCTTAACACGTTCACCGAATTAATTATGCCTCACGCTACTCCTCCCCAAATCCTACTCTGCCGTCACAACTGCTTAGTTATCTCGATTGATAATTTAAAAAGGGGAGGAGAAGAGTGTGAGCCACTGATGGCGTACGGCATCTGCTGTCGTCGACAGTAGCGGCCTAATCTAGTAATCTTACTCGAATATTCGTGCCGTGACGGGGACGCGTTGATACCATAAATGGAGTATTCAACCATCCACCCATGTCGTAACTGAGACGCACCTAACCTTCACTATCATCAGCTACCTAATCGCAAGAACTCGCGCCGAATCAAAGAAACTCAAGAACAACAAGGAGAATGTTCATCATGATGAATTGCATGATCTTCATTTCTTAATAATCAAGCAACAGAATGAATAATCTGTACAAATCCACGCGAGTAGGATCGTCCAATTAATCGATCACGGTATATCCTCGCGCGAAGGGGGGGAAGATTGGAAATACAAGAAAAGAATCCATGTGTTTCTTGCTTCCCAATCGATCGATCTTCAGGCCTCGGTCGGTTAGGAGGCATCATCGCATTGGCGTCGTCGATCTGGAGTGGCGTCCTCTGGAGGTTCTATGCTAGTAGTAGTGGTACACGGGCGGCGTAGGCTATCGGCGGTGGCCGGAGAGGCGGTTGAGCCAGGCGTTGCGGAGCTGGAGCTCGAGGGGCTCCCCGAAGCACTGCGCGCGGGCGAGGCAGAAGTGTGTGCAGAAGCCCGCCGGCGAGCGGACGCGGCAGGTGTCGAGGACGTAGCACGCCGCGCACTCCATGCCGCGGGCCTGCACCACCAGGCCCCACACCTGCCGCGCCGCCTCCGCGCCGTCCTCGACCGCCGCGGCCGCGACCTGCTCGACCAGGATGATCCCGTCGGGGCGCCGCTGGCCACCGTCGCCCCACCGCCGCCGCACGTCGGGCCAGGCCTCCGACGACGCCGGCTCGCGCTCCACCGTGACGCCCTCCCGCCCGTCGTCCTGGAACAGGTGCACGAGGAACGGCGCCTCCCCGACGTGCCGCACGATCTCCGCGATCGACTCCCGCATCCACCCCTCCACCCTCTCCTCCCCGACCTCCTCCTCCTCCTCCAACTCCTCCTCGCCGTCTTCACCGAACACGGACTCCAACAGCCCCTCCTCCCGCCGGAGCTGCATCCCCCGGGACGGCGGCACCGGCACGTCCGCGACCACGGCCCGCGCGCGCACCGACGCTCCTCGCCTCGGCACGGGCGGCAAGAAGGACGAAGAGACGACCCGCCGCGGCGAGAACGCCACCGACGACGCTGACGCCGACGCCGGGCCGCACCCCCGCACGGAGGTAACCGCCCCTGCCGCCGCCATCGACCGCCGCGACCTCGATCCTCCTCCTCTTCGCCTAACCGCAGGAGGAGGTGATGATGCCAATGATGCCTGCGTGCGCCTGCCTCCGGATCGGCGGTAAATAGCTAGCAGCCTGCTGCACTCGATCGATCGACGGCGTCAAGCGAGAGTTGCGCGTACAAATAGGTTGGGTGGGAGGGAGGAGGAGACGGTGAGATGAGATGGGAGGAAGAGGAAGCTTACACGGCAGAGGATTCCGAGCCGTAACGACTTTCCTCCCCCGCTTCCCACGGCCCCGTCCTCCGTGGCGTCCGACGTGGACGCGGTTTCGGGATCCGCTGCGCCGTGGAGGGATCCGTGGCCGTCCGTGCGGAGAGATGTGTGGTGATGGGGTGGTCGTGGTGCGTGTTTGGTGTGATGCGGGGGGGAGGGGAGCGTGGGGCGCGTGCCCGGGCACGCTCCGGCACGCGGCGGGCGGGAGGCGGGAAGGGGGTTTGCCCGTGCCAGGTCGGACGGGGAGGCCAGGTCAGCGCACCGGGAAGACACGTCGGATGGGAAAGTGGGGCCTGCTCGTTTTCCTTGTGCGGCTGTGCGGCTCGCGACGTGCGTGAGTAGGCGTCGTGGGGCCTGACCGCCTGAGCCAGGGTGGTGGAGGCGTGGCTCGGTCTCTGCCTGTCTGGTCGGTGGTCAGCCGCGCGCGTCTCGTTTACCTCGTGATCCTGGTGCCACCGCGTCGTGCTGCTTGCTAGCTTTGGGTACGTGCGTAGTACAGGCGAAGACCTACGGCGTGCGCGGCCCCGGCAGTCCCACGTGAGGCACACGGGCTCGTGTCTTGTACTAGCGCCGAACCACGCGCTAACTCTCGTTTTCTCTGTGCTCGATCAAAGTTCTCTGAAGTCATATGGTGTCAAGACTGGTATTATCCTGGTTATTCTAGGAGAGCACCAGGCTGTGTGGAATCATTCACACGCATTATTTGAATATTACAAGGAGCCTAGTATATTTTTCGAAAACGTTGGTGCAAGTAGAAAGGATGGAAATATCATGAGCTTACACTAATTGAATGTGAAATAACTATTTCTAAGTTGGCTACTTTTATCTAATAAAAATTCTAAGTTGGCTAGGTGGTTGGCTGGCTCCCTTTCAACCACAGTAAATTGCGGGGAAAAACACCATAATTACGCCAAAAGTCGAAAACACCACCATGATTGCAGGAATTCACGGAAACCAACCGGCACTGAGCTAATTTGTCACAGAAAGCACTTATTGGTCATTCCCGAGGCAAACTTTAGATATACCGTGCCATACAAAAACATAATCATTTAACCCATTCCCCATCATGATGAAGGAACCCGTGGATTGAAATAGGGCCTCCAAAGTTGTTAAGATGGGTTACAACCTCCATTTAAAAAAAATGGCAGGTGGGGGATGATAAGTTTATAAAATTCTGGGAAGACGTTTGGTTTGACAACTCCCCTCTAGCCACCCAATTTTGGAAAATCTATTGCATTGTTAATTAACAAACCAAAACCATTTTTCAACTTTGGGATGGGGAACAGATTATATGCACCTTCAGAAGGACTTTCTCTGATACCATGATGGTGCAATGGCATGAGTTGATGGAAATAGCCAAAACCATTGCTTTTACTAATGCTCGTGACCAACTAATTTGGCAGTTTAGCTCGAAAGGTGTGCAACCTGTTTTCCTACCTTCAGTTTGGGAAATTAAGAATCCACCTAGAGTCCATATTTTTTCTTTGGCTCTTGTCTCAAAATAAATTTATGACTACAGATAACCTTAGGAGGAGAGGCATGCCTAAGCCTTTGGACTATAGTCTTTGCAAAGAAATAGAAACTAGTAAGCACATGTTCTTTGAATGTATAGTTGTGTGTCAAATGTGGTATGTCGTTAAAGAAGTCTTTGATGTAGATATCACTGACTTCTACTCTTTGGCTTCTAAATGGTTGTGCACTAAAAAAATCTCACAAATCAATGTTGTTTCTTCGGTTATGCTTTGGAGCCTTTGTAACAATAGAAACAATATGGTGTTTAACATGAAAAATTGGTTGAATATGAAACAGGTCTAGCATCTGGCCTTGGCTTATCTGAGAAGCTGGAAATTGCCTTTGAAAGACCAAAGCTGGGCACAAGTAGATAACTTCATGGCTCTGCTGAACAAGAAGCTAAGAAGTTGTCTGGAACTGACACTGAGCTAGCATGCAACTCTTTCGGATGGACTACCTCTGGCAAGCTACTGCAGCGAATTCTCTGATCGGTGGCAGAGCCTCGCTTGCAGAACTGAAGAATTTTCCTGATGAAGTAGAGGCTATCCATATAGTGGTGGGTTGACTGAGTGCAGCCTCGCAACAAGTTCCACCTGTAGGTTTTAGTTTCGCCTGGTGTTTCCCGAAGAGCTTGTTCTGGCTCTGCTTCTACTTATCCCGTTACATCTGTAGCGTCAGACTTCCACATTTCTTTGGCGCAAAAGCTTATGTGGAAGCTCTCGTTTTAGTTTTCGTTTCCTAGTTATCTCTAGCTTACTAGGTTTCTAGACCTTGTCAAATACTCCGTGGTTTTGCTTCATTGAAATGGAACCGGGGGAGCGATCCCCTGATCTTCTAAAAAACAGTAGGTAATAAATTACCGTACTTAGGGTTTCCTTCTTAAGGATTATGGCCAGTGACCATGTTGATAGACTTTCAGTTATGTACATGATGACCCTTCTTTTCTTTATCTTGCGGGCAGCAGTGAGTCCAGTGATTGATCTCTCCATGCACCCAGGAAGACTCCTTCTCCTTATTTTGCCCCTTCTTATTGAACTTGGTAGTACGAGAGATTTTGTTTTTTCCCTTAAACTTGTGGGCATGTTACTCCACCGTGTTGGCTGCAGAGTGTCACTCGATTCCCTTAGTGCGTATGCATGTTGCCCTCGCCTTTTTTTCGAGAACCCGCAGGAGATCTGCGCGTCATTGTATTAAGCTTACGAGAAAATTTACCTGAGTATCAATATCCACATGTCTATGTTGTTTTCGGAGAATTGGCAAATTTCCTCCACGAAGGAGGACACACTTGGCAATAATGCATCCTGCACAAATTTTCTAGTAACGCACACTTAATGAGATCGAGTTTCTTAGCCATGTCGTGTATCTCAGAGCTTGTTCTAATAGTCAACCATCTTGTAATCATTGAACTGCTCCATGGAAACAGTCACCGTCAGCATCAATTGCACTGAACTTAGAGTCCAACGCCTTTCACAGTTCATTGGCATCCCATATATGCATACATGCAGCAACCAACTTGTATGCAAGCACACTTAAGACGCACCCGGAATCAGTACGGTGTCCTCCCTGAACACTTTATCCTCTTCAGCACTGAGCAGACACTAGAGAGTGACAGTCGCGACGCCGTACCCGCCCATGGTAGTGAGTCACAAGATGGTTTTGCGTTGCCATCTCTTAAAATGCGCATCCATGAATGGGCTCGGTTTCATTGCAACATCAAAGCTAGATGTAAAAAAAAAATCTAAAGAAATAAGGTTTTTGGTGGCCTTATATTTGAGTTCATGGTTAGTTTGAGTCTAAATAGAAGTTTTCAGACCAAAAACTAAACTTCTCAAGAATTAGGTAAGAAAAATGGTACTTCTTCTTTTGAAAACCACACGAATCACGTCTATTTTTTCTTTAAAAAAATGTGAATCTCACTTGTCTCTTTATTCATTTTTTGAGAGACTGGTCTCTTTTTTCTTACTATGAACGACTTGTCTCAAGAGGTGAGAGACCAAGCTCATTTTTTTCACATGAGAAACCAGGTTCATCTTTTTTTTGAAATTCAATATATTAAGCTAGCAAGCCGCCTCATTAAAAACTTTCCAGTCCCCTTTGGTACCCTGATAAGGAAAAGAGTACGTAAAAAACTTGCTGCTTTAAGTATCCAACATAGTTACATCATCCGCGATCACAGAACGCACACAACTCGGAGGATCGCCATGCCACACCTCATGAGCGACCTCATTAAACTTTGCTAAAACATGTGTGGCCCTATTAGCCTCCCTCGGGCAATGAGAAAAAACAACACGACTAAAATTGCGACACAGAAAAGAACACTCCTCATAGATAACTGCCGCTGCTCCCAATGAATTGCCACCATACTGCATGGTATCGACCACCTCCAGACAGACTCCACAAGAATCCGGTTGCAGCCTACCGAGCCGGTAAGAAGAAGACCATTTCGTAAAGCATGGGATTCCGCCGTAGCTGCATCCTCGACGTGTTGGAGAGACCAACGCCCACCTGAAATGAACATACCAATATGATCACGAATAACAGCCCCTGTACCTCCCGTACCTGAGTCAACATCAAAGGCTGCATCCACATTGAGCTTTACAAATTCTTCTGGAGGTTTCATCCAGCCATGTCTCAAAATTTGGGTGCCTTTGATAGATTTCGCTCGTTTGTAAATCATTGACAATGCTAGAATAGATTGAGCTGATCGTAACGGATCGTGAACCGTCTCACCATGAGTAATTTTTCGCCTCTTCCACCATGCATACCAGGTAGTAACAGCTATAAGATCACTAACTCTGAGTTCAGGATGTAGAGGTACCTTAGCTTGGTTTAGTAATAAAGCGACCACGGTGTAGTCTCCTTGCATTTCTTCAGAACATGCTGTAGTCACCGCATCAAGTAACCCAAAATAACGCCATATATCCTGTACCCTTGGGCACTTGAAGAAAACATGTGAAATGCTCTCACAATCGACAACACAAATGGGGCATTGACTTGAAGATTGTATATGCCTATTCGCCAAAACCCCACAACACGGTATAACACCCAAAACGGATCTCCAACAGTGTATTTTTATTTTTGCTGGAACTTTTAAGGACCATAAAGCCTTCCAAATCGGGTGTGCAAGAGAAGCATCAAACGGTCTTGTTCGCCTTAATTTCCTACCATGCTGGAAGTCCCATTCTTGATAATAAGAGGACCTTACCGAGAATAATCCGTTCTTGTTATAATGCCACGAGATGAAATCCTCCATCATGCCCACCGCCAAAGGAATTTTGAGGATTCTTTCTGCATCATCAGCCGGCCAAAATAAATCTCGGACAAGTTCTTCATCCCATTCATTATTTTCGACATCGATTAATTCAGAGACTTTAGAATAGATAATATTCCCTCTTCTTATCATCACCTTCCGATTCGGACTAGTAGGGATCCAACAGTCACTCCAAATATTGATGTTTTCTCCATCTCCCACTCTCCATATGTGACCTCTTTTAAAGGTTTGTATGCCAGCCCAAATGCTCTGCCAAGTGTATGAGCTCCCCTTTTTTAGCTCACAGTTTAGTAAGTCTCCAGAAGGAAAATATTTAGCCCGCAAAACTTGAGCACATAGAGAATCCGGAAATGATATCAATCGCCAAACTTGTTTAGAAAGCATAGCTAAATTAAAACACTCCAAATCTCTAAGCCCATACCTCCTTGTTTTTTTGGGATACACAACTTCCACCAAGCAAACCAATGCATATGCTTTTGTTGATCATCATCTCCCCACCAGAATTGGGATATTGCAGAGATTATCCCTTTACAAATCTGTTTGGGAAGCTTGAAAACCGACATCGCATACACGGGAATCGCCTGAATGATGGATTTTATGAGAACCTCTTTACCACCATAAGAAAGCATTTTTCTTTCCAACCACTCAACAATTTACAAACTCTGTCAATAATATGTTGGAAACAATCCGATCTATCCACTCCCACCAGAGGAGGAAGCCCAAGATATTTGTCAGTGATAGCTTCAGTCATGATATTCAGAGTAGTACACACATCAACCCTGACTTCAACCTCAGTACAAGGACTAAAGAAGATGCTGGATTTAGCTTCACTTACCAACTGGCCGGACGCTGCACAATACTCATCTAGCGCCCTCTTCAAACTCATAGCATTATTTATATCAGCCTTCATCAAAATAAGAGAGTCATCCGCGAAAAGTAGATGGGAAATAGGTGGCGCAGCTCGACAAACTTTAAAACCTTGAATATTCCCCACTGATTCCTCATGTGCAATTAAACTAGTAAGACCTTTCGCACACAATAAAAACAGGTAAGGAGATAAAGGATCTCCCTGTCGCAAACCTCTTTCAGGGATAATATTATGAGATAAGCAATTATTCATACGAATTTTGTACCTCACTGAAGTCACACACTCCATAATAAGATGCACCCAATCAGTAGCAAATCCGAGTTGCAAAAGAACCAGCTCCAAAAATCTCCATTCAACTCTGTCATACGCCTTATGCATGTCCAATTTAACTGCACAAATCCCATGCTTACCAACTCTCTTATTTTTATTGCATGGTAACTCTCATAGGCAATCAAAAAATTATCAGTAATCAGCCTCCCAGGAACAAAAGCACTTTGCATAGGAGATATAATATCAGGAAGAATTACCTTCAGTCTAGACGCAATAAGTTTAGAGATAACCTTGTATACCACATTACACAAACTTATAGGTCTAAATTGAGAGATATGCTCAGGATTAGAGACCTTCGGGATCATAACAATTGTGGTATCGTTCCAGCTCTCAGGAATTTCTTTGAATTGATAGCCATGAGGACTTCATCAGTCAAATCCTCCCCAATAATATGCCAAAACTTTTTATAAAAAACTGCATGTAATCCGTCCGGTCCCGGAGCTTTAACATCACCAATATTGAAAAGTGCTTTTTTAACCTCTTCCCGAGTGTATTCAGCAGTCAAAGCCGTGTTCATATCTTCACTCACCCGATTTTGAACCTTGGCAATTGTTTGGGGGTCTGGGTTTTGTATTCCGGCAGTAAACAAGTTCGAGAAATATTCGGAAGACATGCCAAGTAACTGGTCATTGTCCTCCACCCAAGTCCCCTGATCATCCTTTAATTTTTTCACAAAATTCTTCTTACGACGGGCAGAAGCAAATTTGTGAAAGTACGAGGTATTTTGATCCCCACTCCGTAACCAGTCAATCCTTCCCCGTTGAACCCAATATAACTCTTCCTTCTCCAGAAGATCTTCAATTTGCATCTGGAGCTCACGTTGTTTCACAAGTGCCTCATCGGTCAACGGCCCTGCCATCACAACATTAAGATCCTTCTGTAGCTCTCTAAGCTTTGTTCGGGGACCCTTCAACACTTCTTTATCCCATTCATGTAATGAAGAGTGAATAACACTTGTTTTCTTGGCCAGTGACGCTCCAGGTAAAAAGCTTGCCCGATCCCATGCTTCCTGGACAATAGTATCAATATTTTGTTCGCACAGCCAGCGAGCCTCAAAACGTTTGGGTACATTTCCTTTAATGCGAACAGTATTAACATAATATTCTGTATCAACCAGGATCGGCCTATGATCAGATTTCCCAAACTCCTCATGGACAACTCCGATTGAAGGAAACATAGATAACCCAGCTTGGTTTCCTAGAACACGGTCTAGTCTTTCCCTGATCCGGCCTCTCCTCCATGTGAACTGATCACCCATGAACCCAAGATCATCAAGATCGCAATCATTAATAGCATCTCTAAAAAGTTGCATACAACTTTGCGGTCTAATATTACCACCTTCCTTTTCATTACTAAATAAAATTTCATTGAAGTCACCTCCAATGAACCATGGTAAATTATTCATAGCAGCCAGTTGCCTCATATACCCCCATGAGAGATGTTTGCGCTCTCCACTAGGTTCACCGTAGAAACCAGTGAACCTCCATCCTCTTGTCGAGTGTTCGTCAACACGAATATCAATAAAGTTTGTATCAATTTCCCGAGAGGTAACATTGAGGTTGTTATGCCACATCATTAAGAGTCCACCAGATCTACCATCACTCTCAAAAACTTCCAACTCATCGAACTGAAACCGTCGCATCAAATTTCCCGCCTTAGCTTTATTTAGATGTGATTCAGACAGGAACACCACATCTGGACGAACCCTTTCCAGGATCACCTGGAGAGCACGAACTGCCGAGGCCTTTTTCATGCCTCGGCAATTCCAAATTAAGATTTTCATTGCGCCCGGACAGACTCCGACTCGGAGTCCGCCGATATTAAGTTTTTTGGTATCGTTTGTTCCACCTCTCCATTTTTGCGAGACCTTTTCTTCTCCTGGATCGCTGAAGGGGACGCCACCTGCTTAGACCCCACTCCCGAATTAACACCTTCACCTGATACCGACCCACCAGGCAAATCTTGGTGCACTCTAGTAGCATCACTAACGTTGTCCAGCAGCAGAACATTGCTCGAGCCCATCTGCAGCCGCTTACGTGCTTTAGGATCAACTTGCATTTGATTGTTCTCAGTAACCTCCGTCCGACAGCCCCCCTCTTCAATAAATTTATTCTCATCGCCAGCATCATAGAATTCATCTCCCAAGTCCTCTTTAGTACAACCTCCTCCAGACTCGGAACCCCTCCCATGTCCACGCCCTCGGCCACGATTTGGACGACTCGGTTGGCGCATGTTCCATACTGCTCTCAGGTTTTTAAACACCAACACTGATGGGGAGTGAATACCGTTTCCATGCTCCTTGTAAGTATGCCCCAGCATGCCACAGACCGCACACCAGTCTGGCAGCTTTTCATATTTCACCAAGAAAATCTCTCTCTTTCCTCCACGAGATAAAGAAACATGGTTCTTCAAAGGATTACGAACATCCAGTGTCACCCGAACTCTGAAGAAATTCCCTGTAAAGTCATCCGATGGAGGTTCAGACGACACAAATTTACCAACCTTGCCGGCCAAAGATTTAATCATGGACCTATATCCCATGGGTAGGTCATGAATTTGCACCCATATATCCAGAAAGTTTAGATCAATGGAGGATGGCTTAGTGAATCCGTCATATTCTGCAAAGAGCACGGCATGGCCACGAAAGTACCACGGCCCACCTTGAACAACCTTCTCCCAATCCCCAAGGCAACTAAATTGCATGATGAACAGATTATCCTCTAATGTTTTGATCTTGACATCCCGAGCTAAATTCCAAGCCAATCTCATCTGCTTAAAAAACCAGTATTTGCTAAACTCACGATCTGTGTGAACTCTTACAATCAGCAGCCAACGATTGTCATCCTCAGCCTGGGTAGCTTCCTCTTCAAAAATTACATCGTCCAGATCTTCCTCCCGAAGCCCAAGATCTCTCATCATCCCTTCTAGGTCTCCTTGACCCGCTGTACCAGACGGGGAACTACCATCTGAAGATTCCATCGTACGCGGGGCGAGCGCAGCACCCTGCAGCTATCCAATCGACGGGGCGGAGCCGTTCTCCGGAACCCGACGGAACAGATCCTCAACACCGGCGGGGCGGCGAGAGGAGAGAAACCAGGTTCATCTTTTTTCACATGAGAAACCAAGTTCGTTGAACGATTGCGGCCAAGGCATAAAAGACAATACTTGGGCCGGTATCTTTCATGGGCTTAAAGAATCTGATACCCACTAAAACGAGAATTTGATGCCGTATGGCGTGGTCGTGCTACGGCGAGCGGAGCCGCCCGACAAGTTCTTCTCGAATCAACCGTTCATGAGTTCGGCGGCCGTTCTTTTTCCTTTGCTGTGAAGGCTCCGCCGCACGGGCACGGCGCATGGGCACACCGACCAGGCGATCAGTGGGTGTGCGTGCAGCGGCCAATGTACGCAGAGCCCCAGAGATTCTTCATTCCAATTGACCATTCGTATACTCTCTCGATCAGCTGCACTGCACTGCACCGCACACCTTCCTTTCCCCTTCCGTCGACTTCGATCCTTTCCCCCAACAAAAAGTAAACGCGCCCGAGAACCTTCGCCTCGTCGCAATTAACCTCCGATTCTTCCCCGCGCCGCCACCATCCATTCATCTTCTGATTCTCTCTGATCGATCGGCAGAAGCCAGCAGTCGACTCCAACCCGCTCGAGGACCAGGGTCTGCTCGCTTGTCGGATCGGATCAGCTTCGATCATCCATGGCATCGTCGTTAGCCGCTGCTCCGGTGACCGGATACCCGCCGCACGGCAACCAGGCCGCGCCACATCCGCAGTCCGTGGCCGTCGCCGTCACGGCGGCGAGCAACGGCGCCGGCAACCCCTACGTGGTCGTCACCCCGGCCAGCGCCGCCCCGTCCACCTGCAACTGTGAGTGAACTCCCATCTCGAACTCTCGACTGATTCCATCCTCTCTGCCCTCCTCATGCCGCCCGTGCACTCTCGCAGCCATCCGGAAGGCGCTGGGGCGGTACGGCAAGCTGCTGGAGGACGGCACCCGCAAGGCCGCCGACACCACCGGCAACATCTGGCACCACCGTACGTATCACACACGCTCTCTCGCTTCGGTTCTTCGTGCACGGACACCGACTGACACGTTTGCTTTCACCTCGCGGCGGCGTTGGCGGCCGGAGAGCAGTGCGGACGGCTCCGAACATGGCGGACGCGGCGGTGGCGCGGCTGGCGCAGGGGACCAAGGTGTACGCGGAGGGCGGCCACGACAGGGTGTTCCACCAGGTGTTCGGCGCCGTGCCCGGGGAGCAGCTCCGCAAGGCCTACGCCTGCTACCTCTCCACCTCCTCCGGCCCCGTCATCGGCACGCTCTACCTCTCCACGGCGCGCCTCGCCTTCTGCAGCGACTCCCCGCTCGCCTACCACGGCCCCGCAGCCCAGCCGCCCGAGCCCATGTACTACAAGGCAAGCAAAACCTCTGCTCTGTTTCTCGGTGTCTACACTTCGTCAGATTCAGTCAGTGCCATGTCTCACGCTTGAACTTCAGGTGGTGCTTCCCCTGAGCCAGGTGAGGGCCGTGAGCCCGTCGGCCAGCGTGTCGAAGCCGGCGGGGAGGTACATCCAGATCGCCACCATGGACAACCACGAGTTCTGGTTCATGGGCTTCGTCTCCTACGACAAGGCGCTCAAGAACCTGTCAGAGGCCCTTCACCATCGTACGTGATGTCCGCGTGCAGGTGCAGCACCGCAGCTACAAGCTCCAGTTCGATCTCCCTATCAGATAACTGGCTGACAGTCAGTCAATCAGTCACTGTTTGTACTGCTTCTTTCCTTGCTCTGGATTAATTAAGACACGAATAAAAACTCTGTTGCCATCAGTATCGTAATCATCAGTGTAGACCGTTGAGTACAGATAAGAGGTAGTGCGTGCATCCGGTATCAGCAGTTTCCTATACTGCAACTTTTCTATCTACAGATTACAGCTCTGGATATCTGATATCGTCAGCATCTACTATTTCATTTCATAATTCATTGCTGGATACAGTACAGTAGCGGTATTTTGGCCAGTTTTAACTAGATTTCTCAGCAACAGCCGCTGCTCTCGCGTTACAGAGATGTAACACTGAACCTAGCATACAATTACAATCTGCAACTTTTACAGTACCATAGTATTACAGTACAAACCCTTTGTTTTCGCATCGAGATCATATACAGAACAGACTACAAGCATAGTATAACCTCGGCTGAAAGGTGTAGTAGCAGCAGCTATTGTCTCACAATTCACAACAACATTACATAGCAAAACTGTTGTCGTCGGCGACGGCCTTGCGGCGTTGTGCTGTATAGAGTCCATCGTGGTGAAGCGACGGTGCGTATGGTATGTGTGTCTGAGGATATAATCGATGGATGGATGCGGCGGTGGCAGGATCAATGCCGCGGGTGGAGGCGATCGTCGTGGCGGTCGAATGAGTCGACGCGGTTCTTGAGCGCGGCGAGGCGTGCCCTGACGCTGAGGTCGATGGCGTGGGAGTCGCCGAGGCCGTAGCAGATGACGAACCCTGCGATGAGCGAGGGGTCGACCACGTTCTCCACGGTCAGGTTGACGAACCCGGTGATCCGGCGCATCTTGCGCGCGATGAGCTCGGTCTGGCGCGCGTCCAGCTCCACGGCGGAGGACACCACCACGCGCAGCGCGTGCAGCGTTGGGGGCGCCTCCGCGGCGACGCCGCCGCCGGCGCTCTCGCCGCCGTCCTCCGCCTCCGCGATGGAGGTCATGCTGCCCTTGTCCAGCAGCGAGCGCAGGAAGTTGAGCGTGACCGGCTGGAACGGCGCCGCCAGGGCCTGCTGGTTCGCGGCGGCCGCAGACGCCGCCGGGGCGGCCGGGCTCTTCACGGCGTCGTCGGAGCCGGGCGCGCCGACGAAGCTGCTGGAGCGGCGCAGCGTGTGCGCCTGCCACCGCTGCGAGGAGCGGTGCGCGTTGGAGGAGACCAGCCCGGCGGTGGTGGTGCCCGGGCCGTCGAAGCGGAGCGACGCCGGCATCAGCTGGAAGGCGCCGCCGCCGTCCTTGGCGGCCGGGAACGCCGGGTGGCCTCCGCCTGCTGGCTGGTTCAAGATGTTCATTGGCGACGTACTGACTGGAGCTCGGCACCGCTGCTGCTACTGGGGTCGGACGGGGAGGACAAGGGAAAGGAACAAGAATGGAGGTTTTGAAGCAGGGAGGCCGGAGCAGGGGTGATGTGATGCCGATGGTAGCTGGCTGCTGGCCACAGGCGAGCGGGGTGGGGGGAGTAGATAAGGTGAGGTGAGGAAGGGGGTGAAGAGAAGGGAAGACTGGGCTGGGCGGGGAGGAGAGAATTTGGCGCGCACACGATGCGGGCGGGGCAGCCGCACACGCCCCATCCGGAAGAATCTGCGTGCCGTCGCCCGCCCACCCAATCCCGTCCCGTGTGCTCCTCCTGGTCCCCGTGGCTGGCCGCGCCCGCTCGCCGCGAGACGAGCCGTCACGTCTTCCCTTCGTACGGCCACGAGCCAGCTCCGATTTTTCACGGACACGAGCCCCACGAGCGTCGATGTTTTTTTCGTGGTCACCGCATGCCGTGCTGCTGGCGACGGCTCGCCGCTAGCGATCGGTGAAGAGCCGTGGCTGCCGTGCAGACTAGTTTTTACCGTGGCTGTCGCCATGCCCAAGTGGTAGCAGCCAGCGATCTCGTGCCTGTCCGGCGACGAAGAAGAAAACAATCCGTGTGTGGTGTACACATGGATTGTACGTAGATTTGTTGCTGCGCTTGAGCTGTGATGAACTGACACAAGAAACCGAAACGGTAGTTGGTGAGCCAACGGAGGAGGTGAATGAATGACGACGCAAAGGCCCGACCTCGTGCGCTGCTTGACCTTTTTGGGCGATGCACGCCTGCCGTGCTGCCGCCACTGATCCAAGCGGACGGCTCAGCGACCATCCAAGTGCCTAGCCTACCGATCACCACAAAAAACAGACCAACAAGGAAGAACTACAGTGGTAAAGACGCACGTACACGTCGACACCAGGGCACTGTAAAAAAAAAAAACATTGTCACCAAACCCAGGTTGTAGTTAATGGATAACTGATACCACAACAGCAACATTGGTACGGAGTAGATCAAATCATCAATGCTACTCTTTCGAGAGCAAAACATCGTGATCCCCAAAGAAGAGTACAAACTTCCAACATTTCTTCTGTTCTAGAGCTGGTTCTTTGTGTTTCGGCAATTTGCAAATATTATTTTTCTCTCTCTCTATATATATACTGGGGTCTGGGGTTGTAGTGTTTCCTTCGCTTCCTTAGCAGAAACCTGTCAAGGAAAGAAGTGAATATGCACGAAGGCTAGCTGCGTATGTGTTCCACAGGTGAGATACAAATTCAGATTGGTGACAGCCGATATCTATTTCTACTTGTCAGAAAACCCAACTCGAAATTCAGAAACAGAAATGGCATACAACTGATGAGAGAATTAAGCAGCGGTATCTAGTTGATGGTAAATTTTGATCATCCACAAACTCAACTTTCTCATGAACTGATTATCATTGTCATAAGAATGCCGAAAACCAGAGAATGAAAAAAAAAATGTACCAATTGTACAAAACAAATATATGCGAGCTTCAGTAAAGCAGCTCACCTCTTAACTACAAGGATAAGAGTGCAAACGACATAATGGTATACAACTAAATCCACTTGTCTGAGAAAAATTACATTGGTTCTTGGCATGAAAAACTAATCTATTTCACTTCTTCTATTTTGTGTGCTTCTGCCCCACCAGCATTCCTTGGGGACATCTCATTTTCCAGCCGATGTATGTTGTGTGGCTAGCGTTATTCGTATCTGCCCACGGCAAGGCCAAGGGTGGAGCACATATGACAATCACTAGATTCGAACGGCGCGGCTTGCCGCGGGGCACATGTTAATTCTTTTAATTTTTTGCCTGTGATTGTCACATTTTGTACAGATTACTAAAAAGATGGTTAATATCCAAAAGTATAAGCCAAACAGGATGCTAATAGCAATCATATTGAGACGATTTTACTCCCATCTGTTACAGATTTGGTTTGAGCACAAAGATCACACCGTTATTTACAGAAAATTGAACATATGTCTATAGGTTTAAAAGCATATCTATAGGATAACATGAAATCAACGATTACCACATCATACAATCAGAACCTAAGAAACAGGAAGATCAGAGCAATGCTTAAGCACACAGGGTCAGTAATTCAGAAATTCATACCATATTGACATAGCATAAGATGGCTTATAAGAGTCGCATCGTCAAAATGACACGGTAGTTAGTAACTACTATATATAGTAGTGGCATTATAGGTTTAAAGCAAAGCACAATGCTCTTATATACACAGTCTACATTACCAATCTCCAGAATAGATAGGTTTTTCATTATAACATTTCCAAACTATAACATAGATAGGTAAACATAGATAGCAGAATCACAGAAACATAGCACAATAAGTTCGCATCAACACGCATGCCATTGGTACTAACTAGCAGGTAGGCAAGTCTGACGGAGAGGCATCAGATTGATCATCTACAGCTGGAGATAGTCCATAGAGCACACGATATCGATGTCATACATGATCTCGTCATCAAGGCAGCTCTTCATGTCATCTACAGGTGGAGATAGTCCATAGAGGACATACCATTGTTGTCATACATGATCTCTTCATCGAGGCAGCTCTTCATGTCAGGCACAGGTGTAAGAATAGGGCATAAATCAGCTTGAAGGGATCTACATTCAACCTTTATCTAATCATAGAGGAAGATTTGGACCCAATCTTCCACCTCCAATGTTGAACCATGTTCACATAGAAGCTCAAATATTGTATCTTTGGTACGACCAGGTACTTCTACTAAATATTGAACTGCACAGTTACAATGTTTGATCATAAACACTAAAGGTCTACAGTTGCACAATTTCTAATAAATTCAGTGCCGGGAGATGACATACCTTGACGATTAATTCTAGTAGTCGTCATTGAACATTGCTTCCCAACCATCAGAAGCGAATAATTTTGAACAAATATAATGCGAGAGATAAGTTGCTTTCTTCGCTGAACTTTGTAGATGTCATGGAGCATTGCAACAACCTGCAACCTATATGGTGCTTCATGACCATCAGCAACAATTGTGCAATTCCATCTGAATTTAAAAATAAAGAGATGAATTGCCTAATCAACTTTTTGGCGATGAAAACTACTGGTTTTCTTGTATCAAATGGAATGATAAACACATTGAAGCGGTATCCGGTACTACTATTATAGCAGTGGTATTATAGGTTCAGAGGAGAGTACATTGCTCTTACATACACAAAGCCTACAATAATAAGTCTTTAGGATAGATAGGTTTTTCATTACAACATTTCCGAACCATCAGTTGATGGCAATGAGATTAGTTTTTACCTTTCAGTTGTCTATATTATCCTGTAACTATTGGGGATTGGAAATTTTTAGTTGAGAGGTGGGGGAACTTTTGAATGATCAGTTAGCTGGGCATTCCTGCATATCAAAATAGTGTATAAATTAGTATCTTAGTTTGAGTAATCATTAAACGCAACATCACTATTGTAAATATAAAACAGAGCTCCAATAGCAAAAACTGAATATGTTGTTTCACAGCAGAAATAAGCCAAACACACATAAGTTTGAGCAATTACATGAAATTTCTTGAGTTCATATTCAGATGTATATAATATTTTCCACGATAAGACTACCATGTCAGTATAGCAAGAAAGAACCAACGCACCAGAAGGTTGTAAAACCCAAGAGGCATGTAGCCAATCCAAAAGATATCATCCACATTAACCTTGTCCGTAACATGGCAGGAATAATAGTTAAAGAGAGCATCTACAGATCCTCGACATGTTATGAAAACATAGTATATGTAAATTTAGAAATGGCAGCCACAAGAGACATGACACGAAATGAGATGGTGTGTCGTTTAATCAAGTACTAAGGTCTAGAAAACATGCAGAATTGCATATCGCCTGATCAAAAGGTATAAATCAATGTAACTCAAGCAGCTACGGTCACAGAACCATATAAACAAAGTCAAAACAAATAGACATGCATCTGTACACGGAAAAAAGGGGAAGGATCCCGACGCAGCCTACCTCAACCAGGATTGGAGGGCACCTCAAATCAGCACTTCCTGTGGAGCAGCAGATCCAATCTAATAGCAAGTCACACAGGCAACTGCAGAGAAAACATAGGCACGGCCAACCTCAATCAGCCGGATCCAACCTAAGAACAGCCATAGAACAAAAAGAGGAAAAAGTGGAGTAAGGGAAGAGGATCCGGGCACAGTTTACCTCAACCAGCGTGTGCAATCGCTGGACTTGGTGGTGGAGGAGGACGGAGCAGTAGGTCGAGCGGGCGCCGCCGTGAAGGTCCAGTCACGGGCAAAGCAGCGGTCCTCGACGGCGGCCCTCGGCACCCTCGTGTGGTGCCTCACGCCTCCTCCCACCCAACACCACAGCCGTCGCCGCCGCCGTCGGTCTCCCCCGCGCCACCTCCTCTTCCTCTTTTCATCCAGGCGATGTGCTCGTGGATAGGCCTCGCCTCCGCCGGTCTCCCGTGCTCAGGCCCTGCTTCTCCAATCTCCAGGACGCGGAAGAGGGGAGGGAGGTTGAGGCGAGGGGCCGGAGGCAGAAGAGGATTGGGGCAATGGGGGAGGACGCGCGAGGAGAAGGGCGGCGGCGCGAAAGAGGAGGCGGAGGGACGGACGGGAGGACGCGAGAGGATTGGGCGAGGAAGAGACGCCGCCTCGCCGGCCGCCTCCCCCTACTCCTCACGCAGCCGGCCGCAAGGATAGGCGGCCGGGCCGTGGCCACGGCGGCAGGGAGGAGGAGGAGAAGGGGCGAGAGCGGGAGGTCGCGAGCGAGGAGAGCTGTGCGTGGCGGCTAGGGTTTTATTTGCCGTGTGGGGTGCAGGTTATATACCGCTGGCGCGAAATGACTCTTTTGCCCAGAGCGGCTCCGTCGGAATAACGGCCACTGCCACCGCGCCCGCAGAGGCACCGAAATTTCCAGCCACCAAGTCGATGACAGGTGGGACCAGGCACAGTAAAAAAAAACAGCGCGATCGGACGACTGAGAACGCATCTGGATTCTATAGAACGGTCAGCATTCGCTGAGCTCTGGGAAGCGACGGTGCACACCCAAGGATGTGTTTTTTAGATGTCCTGATTGCTGAACTAAATACTTCATACCACTGACAAGTACTTTGTGTAGGAAACAAGGTGACGGGATTACACATTGTAGATCTGCCCTGATTTTAGACAAACCACAAGCTATCAATTTAAATATATTGGTTTATTCTTATATTGCTTCTGTTTCTGAGGAAACAAGAGTGTTCTTGATCCTAGCCTACTTACCTTTTACTTGACTGACATTATTTTGTATAATTGTTACCTACCTTCTTCAATTTATCTTACTTGATTGTGAGATTAATTTTGTCTAATTGTTGATGACAAGATATTCATAATCAGGCATCTACTTATATCTTATGGAGAATTTTATTTATATATTATTTCACAGAAATGTATAATGCAAATTTCATATTCTTGAGTGATTCCTATAGCAGGAATCATCTCATCACCATTGTATAAAATCTTCTAGCCCTCTCATGTTTTTGTCTGTATATTCTTTCCAGGCTAAGAAGTCGCTGAAACTAAACTCTGCTTTAAATTTCAGATTCGAGCATAACCATCAACCATTTTAGCAGCTTGTTGGAAAAAACGATCCCTACTCAGAGTTTGGACCTACAAAAGTTTATGCCACTGCACGACGGCAGCATATATCAAGTTACTGCATGCCCCAAGATCACGGCAGCATAACTACATGCATGCAGTTTTTTTTATGCTGTAGATCCATCATCCTGAAAAAGAGACCATGGGCCTCACAACACATTCTACGCACATGAAGAAGATCACGAGAAAAAGTGCCATCAAACAAAAAGGAAATGATAACATACAAAAACAGATCACAGGACAAAGTGCCTTGAGTTACCATTTCACACATAAAGTTCAGATAAAACAACTTATGGAATAGGTTTTCAAAATGATCCGAGCAAATGTTCACAGCATCATCTTGACATAGGGCTCACAAGATTGGCAGATATTCCTTGCAAGCAGCAAACTGTTCGGACAACACTCATTCATTCATTACAGGCTTGTTCTCGTTGGCCTTGAACCTCTGGTCCTTTGGCTTTTGCTCTTCCATTTTCCTATCATCAATAAAAAGGGCAGGAGGGTCACGAACATGTCTTACTATCAATCACGGGGCTATCCTGTGGGTCATTCAGCATAGAAAGATGAAGAACAGTTATACAGCCCCTACGATATCGACAAGTTTGTTGATGACTCGGCAATTTTCTCATAACATGCTAACGGTGAAGTTAATAGTACAACAAATCAACAATAGGACGTTAATGAATGACAAGTCACTTCACGTTCAAAGAACGTCAGAGGACAAATCTACTGGAGTACTCTGTAACTCATACTTAGGACGAGGAGACTTTACCATCTAAATTAAAAGAATACATCAATATAAGAGAATAACAGCACCATTGTGTTTTGTAAACAGTTGTATCTCTTTTCAAGACAAATTCGACAAGTACTACAATCATCAAGAAAATAAGTCGCTGCAGGTTGCAAGCACCAAGTTCTCTTGTCCAGAAACAGAGATAACTGAGTGCTCCCTGTTAAGAAACACCCCAAAGGTCTAGGGAAGGGTTGAAGGCAGTGGAACTATTTTGTAGCTATCGTTTACACTCCATTTAATTCTAACTGAAATTTCTGAAGTACCAAGTAAAACAATTTCTCATATAGGAATGCAATATTAGTCTTCACTTCTCAGTTATGACAAAGCTTGTTTCATGCAGAATTGCACACGAGAGAATCCCTTCAAACTCGCCATCACTTCTATATGTATCAACCCACATCACCTATATGGAACAAAGCTAGTCTACAATTGTGTTTTATTGCAGAAATCAAGTTACGCGCCGTAATCATACGGCCTCACACCATTTTTTTCATGGCAAGAACAACGACACCTTCACAAATCGGAACGCTAAGACACATCTCTTGATGTGAGAAGCGGCACAGATCGAGAAGAAACATAATCTCAGCATGGTATTCACATGGCACTAATTAGCATGAAGGAACCGCTGGTGGAACCGAATCGAGACGGGGTTGTGAAGGGAAACGGGAGAGGTTACCTCTTGTCGGAGGACGCGCCGCCCTTCTGGCTGAGGAAGGAGCGGAACAGGGGAGAGTTCACGTCGTAGATCATCTTGCCTCTTCTTCTGCTTCTTCTTCGCTGCCGCCGCCGCCGATGTAAAGCTTAGCTAGGGTTTGTGGGAGACGGGGGATGTCGATTTGAGGGTGGGAGGGGATTTTTTGGTAGCTACTTGTAGCTAGCTATTGGCGAGAACGTGTCGTGCTGCACCGGATCTGGGCGAACCGTTGGATGAGAAACGTAGGTGCAGGATGGATCCCCGCGTTCGAGATTTGCAAAAGAACCTCGCGTAAATACAGAATAACTACTACGTTCCCTTCACCTAGCTCCCAAATTGGATCAGAGAGAACTGAGGCGCGGGTTAAGGGTGTGTTCGGTTCTGGAACCATTCCGTTCCCAGAACCCATTCTTCCGTTCGGTTCCGGAATGGAGTGGAATGGAGTGGAACCAGAAAAGGGAATATTCCCTCAATATGCGGAATCGACTGGTCCGGCCGATTCGGTCAGATTGGGTGGAACGGAACAGTAATCCTAGGTGATTAACTCTAATTTAATCAAGTTTAGCAATAATTAATCAAGTTTAATTATAATTAATCAAGATTAGGAATAATTAATTAAGATTAGGACTAATTAATCAAGTTTAGCAATAATTAATTAAGTTTAGCAATAATTAATCTAGATTAGGAAATAATTAATCGAGTGTGATGTCGTTCTCATTCCATTCCATTCCACCCCATTCCAGAAAAGAACACAAGAGTGGAACGGTTCCGTGATAATTTTTTGTCCAAAAAGAACACAGGAATGGAACGGTTCCATGACTGTGGAATGGAACATTCCATTCCACTCCATTCTCAAACCGAACACACCCATCTCTAACAGATCCCGAAGAAACGCTTCTCGTAAAACCAGTTTGAGATATCCATGAAAACACTGGTATACGGTATAGCAACGGGCTCGGACGGAATAGATCTCCTTATGGTACCAGTTTAGGGATACGTTCCGTCTTGAACCCATTAGATACCGTCAACTAGTTTTGATTTGCATATTGAATTTAACAACAATGAGATACAATATATCAAATAAATAGGTAAATATCATCCAGTATTAGTATGACAATAGTCCACATAAAAAAGAATGCAATAAAAAATATAGCAATTAGTTGATGATCAAATCAAACAACACCATTGTTGTCAATATCATCGGCACCACCAATAGTCATAGCACCACGGTAACAGATTATTCAGTGAGATATATACTACCGTAGCAGCAGCCGCCGCCACCACGCCTCCACCCTTCGCCCCCTCCATCCCTCTCCTCCCGGGTCGCCTCGCGCGGGGCGGCTCCGGAGGTTTCCTCCCAGCCCCAAAGAGTTCACCACGTTCTAATCCCCACAGTTGTTGCCACCGATGAAGCCGGCGGTGGCGGCCACGCCCAGCCTGTCAACTGACGGGGGGCGAGGGCGGGCGCACCCTGATGGAGCTGTTTCGCGCGGAGCGGCGACGTTGATGGGGTCGTGCATGGCACGTCGGCAGGCATGGCGGTTGTGCTGCTCGGCTGATTGCTCGAGGAGCAACGGCGGCCGGGATGGCCGTTTGCGTGGGGGCTCGGCCTGAATAAAGGCGGTGGTCCTAGGGTTCCTCTTGCGACAAGGCGACGATCTTCCTGACGCATGTCTTCCTTGATCTGGCTAGAGTGTCGAGTTTCGAAAGACTCCGTCGGCGAACTCCCAGTGCGGGTTATGCCTGGAGATACTGAATCAGGTGGGATTCGGTCCGTGCCCATTGTCTTCCGTTAAGGAGGGAACGGTGTGAAGCTCTACTATCTGTTGCCATCATTGGATGTTTAATCCCAAGATGAAGTCAGAGGTGGAGAATGTCATGAAAGCCGAGATCGGAGGACCGGTAATGGTGATTTGAGCCTTTGCGACGATGATGAACTTGCTTGGAGTTCGGGATTCGTAGCAGCGGTGTGTAAGTGGGGGCGACAACACATGTGAAGTTCAAAGTCTTACATGTCAGGGTGAAAATCCAAGGTCTGCCCTTAATTGGTTGTGCCTGGCAATGGTCTTTTTAAAGGCATTGTTTTGAGAGCGAGGACTATTTTCAGGGTGAAAACCCACGATCTACGATCGGGCGACGAAAGTGCTTGTGCACTATTTCCTTTTTGGAGGCCTTGCTTTTGGAGAACTTGGACATAGGTGTTGTCTTGGTGGTGGTTGTGCTGCTGCTGCAAAGACTGTAACTCTGTAGAGGGACTTTTATTTTTTTAGCTTCTTCTTGTTTTTTTGGTTGTGTGCATCCGTAATGCCGTTTGGGTATTGTGTTGTTGCAGAGGCTGGGTGTAATTGGTATCTTTGATATTATTATATTCCCTTTATCGAAAAAAAGTCATAGCACCACCGTCATCACCATTGGTCCAAGGACCACTACTACGGTACTACCAGACCAAGAGTGATCTCAATGAGTGGGTAGATGGGGTTCGGCATGAGGTGATGATTCTTGTTCTTGATGCATTGCCAATATTTTTTACCGGTTTGGTCATTATCCGCAACCGTATCAAGTGACGCACTCTCTGGTGTGTCCGGTCCGTGCACCCGTCTAGCAGCGTAGGCTTGTAAATGTGTAGAGTCCTTTAACTTTTTTCATCTTTCATACACATGTGCATCTATATCTAGACGTATAGTGTTTCAATATCCGAGTCATGTCTTCTACAAATCTGGGTAAATATGAATGAAAATCATGAATTGGGGTTGACTATATGAAATTGCCCCATATTTTGTCGGTCAGCCCTACTAACGAACTAACATGAATTAAAAACCATGAATTAGGGTTGACGATGGGAAATTGCTCCAACAGATATGCCTCTATTGTATGTATGATAGCATATTGTTTAAGGATTTGGCACATAGCCCCATATTTTGCCGGCTCGGCCCTGATTTTAAGCAAAAGCACCTCAACACGAAGTAATTCATCTACCTGTTCAGGTACCTGAAATGGAAAGTGTTTTTTGGCCATGGTCCAGACTTCCGAGAGTGCTCTATATATTTTTTCAGTAGCTCCATCATGGTAGTTTTGATTTACTAGTTTTATTGTAATAGGGTATCCTCATATATGTTTAAAAGAATGGTGTTACATCTTTACAAGTTTAACATTTTACTGATATGTGCGAAAAGTCTCTTTGGATCTCGCGCACCAGCTCTCCTGGTAGCAAACATTTTTTTTCTTCGAAATTTACTTGTTTTTCAAAAAAATCACTATAAAATTCTACATGCGTGCTAAACCGATAAATTTGCATAAATTAATTCAGAAGAACGTGGCACTGTGGAAATAAAAGAAATCTAGGCATGTTTCTACATTTTTCGAATTGCTTTTTTCAATCCCGCTTGTTATTTTTTTACAACATGCAAATATCAACATTATGTTTTGAAACTTTTTTGACAGTAGTGAATATTCAGATCTGTATGCATGTTTTTTTTTAGATTTTTGTGTGTTAAGATGATATTTTGATTTTTGTTTATGTGCACCAGGAACCACAAAAACTTCACTCGTGCTATGTGCATAGTATACTGCCGCGCCATTTTGACAACGGTCTGTTCAGTACATCTCAATGACAGTGCAATGCAACATTTTCCATCCTTTCCTATTTCAATATGGAATTTCCGTTTTTTTAAATAAATAAACATAGAATGGTCAATTTTCAGGCACAAATGTTCTGTACCACCCACGAAAAGCTCATTCTTAGCTGCTCCTTTATTTGCACCGGACAGGGAATGAAGTCCATGGCAAGTATTGCTCCAAGTGTGGGGTCAACTAACGGTGGAACTTGAAGACGCTGCCAACAACTTTTCGCTTACGTTTGAACAACGTTTCTAGGTCCAAACGGGGTGAGCTGCACATGACAGAGATAGTATGCAAGCATCATCAAGATTCTTCTACCCTATGTTCCAAACCAGAAGGGATCGGTAAGAGATTGAAGAAGGGTTGGGAGGAGTCTATGAACAAGAAGAAAATGTAACTAAGCCTCAGTTACAGTCCATAGTATATATCTTTACTAGGTTTTAATGATGTGGTTTTGTTCTTCTTTGCAGGGCAAGTAGTGTGTTTCAAGATGAGAAGATTGTTCTAGTTACGAAAAGTCAGACATGTCTGTTCTGCGGGTTAATGGCTTGTGAATTTTGCTCCTCTCTGAATAAGACATTTGGTATCTTCTACTCTTTCACTATAGCTTGTTTAAATATTTTGCAGCATAGCCCTTGGAGGCATTTTGGACATCATTCACTTTGTGTAAAATAATGGATGCGAAATCTCTCCGTTCATGTGTTGTATGAACTCAGTTTTTTCTATACATCCAGGACAAACCTACTTGTGGATTTTGTTGCATTATATTTGTACTAGCAAACATGCCCGTGCGTTGCAACGGGAGAGAAAAATCTCATTGGGGAGTCACGCAAACTAAATTCTCATTTGTACAGCCGCCGCCAGTCGCTGGTTTACACAGGAGATTGAAAAAAATCACGATGCAATTCATCAATAAAATCGTTTCAGCAATGAGTTTCTGCACAAATGGTTCTAAACATACATTACTAAAAATTATACTGTTTTTTTACACTATTCATGTAACAAAGATAAATCTCCAAGCTCATGAGCTGGTTGATTTCGTATCAATTTTTAGCTTGACTCAGGATCAACACTTATAAGTTTCGCAATTCGGTAGCACATCGCCAGGAAAAGGTCTTCCATTCTTACTTTCTCCTCCACGGCTAAGTTTCAGTCAGTGCTTGAACAATTTCACCGCGACTTCTCCTCCATCTGAAATTCTTCACCGGATCATATTACAATGGTCTAGAGCCCAGCACTATCATTGGCATGTTCAAGGACCTCGGCTGCTTCACAAAAGGGTCTGAAGTATGTACAGAACCTGAAAGTATTAGTTCCCTTTTTATTCACGAGGATAAAAAAGTACTCTACATATTTTTCTTACAAACAAATTTAACCAACCGTGTTTCTTTTTCTAAAATAACAACTGTTAGCCATATCTACTAATAGCAGTATATTAACCATAAAAGAATTTTTGTGTGAACATATCGTGCAATTCAAAAATAAAGCTATAAGAATGAAGCAGTAAGAGGAGATATACCAGGCAAGACCTCACACACCGTCGCTAAAGGAAGGTGTTGGTTGATTGCATGAACCAAACTATCCTTCTCCTGGGATTTAAATCACCATGCCTGTCCTCCTCTAAATGTATTAGAACACTTCAGATATGAATGTCGAAAGGAATCGCTTCATTGTTTCATGTGTAGTATTAACAGTACTATCAGCAAAAATTACATTGTTCGAGATCCAAACGGCAAAATCAAGCAGCAATTACCTAGACCACATCGGCGATGGTGTGGATTACTGCGGCAGCGGTGCACAGGGAATATTGGCCCCAAGCGACGATCATGTCGCCTGCCGCCCTCCCAGGGCTTCCCATCATGGTTATAAGCATCTAAAAAATCAGTAAAAGAAATGAGCACTGCTCTTCTAAGCATCTGAAAAATCTCAGTACTGAAGTATTAAAACAAAGAGTGAAGCACTCCTACACTTGCTAAGCTACATTACAGTTACCCTTTTCTTTACCTTCATGCTTCATTACTACTGAATTGAACTGACCTAGTACTGCTATTGCTTATACAACTTAACCATCAGAAGCTAGAACAACCCATGTAGCTAATCCATGCCATGGGATCATCATGACCACAAGAGCTAAACACTAACCAAGGGAGGGGCAAATAAATATGCTAGTACAGCCATGTGCGGACACGTACTTGCTATACCTTGGTTTATTGATAACATATGGGTTGTAACTTAGGTTATGTGCCTCGTTGGTATATTTCTCTGTGATGTCATGTGTACTTCTCCGAAAGCAAATCATGACACTTTTGTAAGTAAGATGTATAAATACATATTATTGGTGCATTGTTAAGTTTTTTCCCGAGTATCGTGCATTGTTAAGTTTGAAATGTCAATAACATGGATCCAAATATGATGGAAAACCCTATAATCCCACCAAACAAATGAGTTGTAACCAATGGGCAATTGTATCTCAACAGCAGGATTGGTAGCAACAATATCAGCACCACTCCTTCGATCATAAGTAGGAAACATCGTGATCGCCAAAGAAGAGTATAAACTTCACACGTTGTTTGGGTTGATAACTGGTGTTTCTTTGTGCTCCATTTACAAAGCCAGTATATTTTTCTATCTCTATCCATCTGTATTCCGAGATAAAAGTTCAGATTCACGTTGGCTAAAGATCTACTTTCCACCCGAAGCAGGACAAAAAATTCAGATATAGAATTGTCCAAATGATCTTCATATTAAACTGTGCTAATTAATCATCCACGGAATCAGGCTTCCTTGTGCACTGATGTTAAGTTTTACTAGGATAAGAATACCTTATCACAAGCTGAAAATCGGAGACTGAAAAGAAAGTAGCAATTCTACATAGCCAATATAGTTAGTCAACTTCAGTCAACCAGTTCACTTATCAACAGCAGGACAAGAAGCACAGACGAAATAATGGTATTCAGCTAAAGCTGAAAAGAAAGTAGCAATTCTACATAGCCAATATAGTTAGTCAACTTCAGTCAATCAGTTCAGTTATCAACTGCAGGACAAGAGCACAGACGAAATAATGGTATTCAGCTAAATCCACTTGAGTGAGGAAATCCCATTGTATCTTGGCATGAAAGATCCAACCTATCTCACATTACTTGTCTCTCTTGTCTGTGCTTCTGCCCCACCAGCAAAGTATGGCCGATGGGCTGATGGCTACAGACACCAGCAACAATGTCCTTCTGAAGGATATTCTGAAGCACAAACAAACCTGATACCTGAGGGTGAAACCGAGCCCTGCTTACCTATCTTGTAGTGATGGTACCGAGCCCTGCTTACCTATCTTGTAGTGATGGTACCTTGGGTTCAGATGTGCTGGTACCCTTGGGTTCAGATGTGCTGGTACCTTGTAGTGCTGGTACCTTGGGTTCAGATGTCCTTCTGCAGTTATTTTCTGAATTTAACACTGCAGAGTGTTCCGGACCAGCAGCAAACACAGTAGACCTGCAAGGTGCAGCAGCAACAAATCCATATCTCACAAATACCTGAAAATTTCCAATCCACCATGAATCGCAAACTTCGTGGGCATTGCATTGAGGAACAAGAGTAATGATATCGATCCGAGCACAGCATCGGTTTTGATGCCAGCTAGCTAACAAATTAACACCAACCATGCAGTCGTTCAGAAGATACAGCTTCTCATTGAACAAAATTAACACAGGCAACTGTTGTAATATCAACTATCCACCACATGAGTTCAGATTTCAGAAGATACAGCCAATTGATTCTCATTTAGTAACAGATTCACAGAGGCAAAGAATGCACAACCAATTATACTAGCAAGTATACTCAACTGGCTTCACCAAATCCCATCTCATGCACAGACTCAAGAATCAATCGGCAGTTCAGGGCTGCAAATTAACGGAACAGATATACGGTGTACTATTTCATCATCAGTTAAATCCTGACGATACACAGTCACACAGAACAACAATGGGGCAGAATGAAATCAACGAATTACCAAGTAGCAGAATACGAAAGCTAAACAACATAGACACAAGCGCAAGTGTCCAGATCACATTTCCGGCGGTGGTGTGGTTGGTCCATCTTCCTTCCTTTGCACGAATTACAAATCTACGATCTCTTGAAGCTGGTGGCGATGGGGACGACGATGATGAGGATGAGGAGCAGCAGCAGGATGATGCCGATGCAGAAGCACTTGCGGCTGCCGCGCTGGTGCTCGCGGGCCTTGCCGAGCTCCTTGTTGCCGGTGTGGACGTACTCCCTGGCGTTGACGACCTGGTCCTCGATGATGTCGAGCTTCTCCCCCTGCGACTCCACCACGACGGCCATGTCGAGGAACACCTGGTGGAGCTCAAGGAGGCTGCGCTCCACCTCCCGCGCGGCGTCGTGGCGGTCCTGGATCTCGTGCAGGGCCGCGAGCACGGCGCCCTTGCCGTGCTCCGCGACGGCGGCGCCCATGATCTCCTCGCCGCGGCCCTCGGAGATGATGCGCTCGATGACCTCGTCCTCGGGGACCTCCCCGGTGAGCGTGTAGTAGCGGCGCTCGACGGTGTCCTTGTACTCGGACATCACCCGCTGGCGGAGCGCCTGGAAGTCGAGCATGAGGTCCTTGAGCTTCTTCCGGAGGCCCGCGGTGACGGAGGTGCGGGTGCGGTCGAGCGGGGTGCCCTCGCGGCAGCCGGCCGAGAGCCTGCGCTGCGCGGCGTTGGCGCGGTCCATGGCCTCGATCCTGACGCGGATGTTTTGGGCGCGGCGGAGCACGGCGACGATGTCGGAGTTGACGCGGCCCCGCATGGCGCGCAGCGCGTCGGGCTGGTGCAGCGACTTGCCCTCCTCGTTGGCGGCGTGGAGGCGGGCGAGCGCGTCGCGGATGGCGGCCATCTCCTCCTTGACCACCTCCGCCTCCTTGAAGAAGCCCTTGAGGCGCTCGTCGGTGACGCCGCACCCCGCCTCCGTGAGCTCGGTCTCGTCGCCGCCCGCCTCCAGGTCCTTCATCGCCGCCTTCTTCAGGTCGACGTAGCTCATGAAGGACTTGGTCATGAGGTCGTTCATGGCGCCGATCTCCTCGCTGGCCCGGCGCTTCTCTCTCTAGGGTTTCGCGGCGGTCGGAGACGAAGCGGATGGGAGAGATGCGCTGGTGGTCTGTGTGGAGCGGAGTGGGGAATTTGGGGGAGAAGGGGCTAGAGGAGAGGGGAGGTTATAGAGGTCGAAACGGTCAACGTGGAGCGGGCGGTGGGGGGAATAGAGCCGTTGGTGTGAGATGGGATCCCGCAACGGCTATGCGAGAAATTCAGATTTTCTTCGTTATTTTCTGGATTGCATTTTAAACTTCTGGGAATGGAAGCTGACTGAAGAAGAAGAAGGGTTGATCTGGTGATCTGATCTGTTCTTCTTAAATCTGTAGCCATTATTTTCCTAAGCAGGGCTATATGTCTCGTATAAAAAATCATACACAGCCGCCGTTCCTCGTATGGCACGATGAAGATGGGTTGCTCTGTCGTATGATCGGTTAGAGCAACTCTAGCAGCCCTATAAGTCGTCAAACCTTTAAAAATCCGGCGTTTACAATTTTTGTTGTAAAAAACCGTCCCGAATAGAGGTCATAAAAGTGGTCCAACAGGTAAATATTTTAAAGGGCAATGAAAATCCACGGCCATGAAGTTAAACTGTCATGATCCTATAAGCCGGTCAACGCTCCCGGGATGGGAGTTTCGCCGTGCGCTTCCCATCCCCGCCGTCGCGCGCCGTGGATGGTAAGCCAGGCCGCAGCCGCAGCCGGACACGGCGCAGTGGAGCCCAGGCCGCAGCTACCACCACTGTCGGACATGACGCGGTGGAGCCTAGGCCGCGGCCTCTCGCGAGGGTGTCGATGTTCCGTAGGCTGCTGGTGCGGGTGTCCATGGCGGAGCGGTTGCAGATCGGGGATGACAAGGAGAGGGGCAAGGACGAGAGGCCGTCGTCGGAGGCGGAGGTGGGATCGATGGGGCTGGACGCGGTCGCCACGGAGTCTCGGGCCCCGCGCTGGTGCTGCTACTTCAACGGTACCGCGGAGGCTGCATACGAAGACGCCTTGGAGTAGCTCAAGGTACACGTTTCTCTCGAATCGCGAGCCGCGCCGCTAATTGCTCTTCGGAGTTCGCGCGGCTCGCGATTCCAGAGAAACAACGCAATTAACTATTCCTCCGCAGCCCGTGCGAGACTGTAAAACGTGTTTTTCACGGCCTTTATCTGTGTAAAACACGTCAACGTTAGGGGTCTATTGAAGTTGCTCTTAGCTTCTTAAATCTGTGACAACTACCATTGTGCCCACACATGGCATGTTAAGAACGATTTGAGTTTGCATAAGCAGCGACGATTGTGTAATGCCCTAGGTTGTCTGAAAGTGCATGGTTGATCCAATGCATGGTTTTGGTAATTAATGACAATCTCTATGGACTAATATTTGCATTGAGCTATATTTGTAGGTGTCCATTTGCTTGCTTGTCTCCATTTGTTGGAGTCAAGGTCTCGCTTGTTCTCCATGTGTTGGAGTCAATGTTTAGGGAAGAAGATCATTTGTTGATCAAGGCCAAGGTGTTCGTCATCGAGAGAAAAGCCAAGTGAAGATATACCGAAGGAGTGCTTTCCCCATCTTGGTGTATGGGGGAGCGTCATGTGAATCTTCACCAAGCAAGGCGCAATCAAGAAAGGTGGTTTGCCTTGAGGAGATGAAGATCGTCTTCATCGACCTCAAGTGGATTAATGCGCAAGGCAAAGGTATGATCTTGATAGGGTTTTTATTTTACCGGTCTCATGATGTTTAGTGAGAGACCGGATTATAGGATAGATAGCCGTACTATCAAGAGGGGCTCTCGACCGAGTATCGTGATCGTATCGTTCGTGGAGAGCTCAAACCTTTGCGTCCATGCAATCATCTTTGTTGGTTCTTATTTTGCTTTTATCCTTGTGAGAATTTAGAGTTTGTGTTCATCTCCATACCAAGCTCTAGTTCATCAAAAACGGATCTCATGAATATCTTCTTGCGTTTTTGATATCGGAGGTTTTACCGGTTTATCTCTTCTACGAGAGGTCAAACTCTCTCCTTATGTTTTCCTCCTCACATGATAGACTATGATGTGTATATGCATGATCTTGTAGGGCTTGTGATTATCTTCGAAACAAAACCAAGATCATAGAAAACGGAGTCTTGATGAACATCTTATTGCATTTGTGATGTTGGAGGATTTACCGGTTGTTCTTTTATAGAGAGGTTTTACCTTTCCCCATTTGGTTTTATCCTCCCTTGATGGACTATGATGTTTCTCTGCATGATCTTGTAGAACTTTTCGTTGCGATTCCAACGAGCCCAAGATCATCGAAAACGGAGTCCGGATGATTAAGTTATGATTTTTCTCGTACCGGTTGTTCTGCAGTTTTTTTGTCCGGCGGTAGTACCGCTGCGGCAGCGGTAGTACCGCTACACCTGGAGCGGAACTGCTGCTGCACAGCGCCCGGTACCGTTGGTGGTACCGCTGGTGGTACCGGTGCGCCCTTTTTGCGTACTGGTATCCCCCCCGGTACCCCGGCGGTAGCAGCCACGTTCTACCGCTGGAATCATCATTTTCAGTCAAAAAGGGTCCCAGAGGTAGTACCGCTGGCGCAGAGGTAGTACCGCCCAGAGGTAGTACCGCCAGGCTAGAGGTAGTACCGCTGGGTACGATTTTGCACATAACGGTCAGATTTCGGGGGACCTATTTAAGGGGCCTTCTTCCCCAATGGTTCCCCATAAAAGGTAGCACGTTTTCCCCTCTCTCTCCCACCATTGTTGACCTTGAAAAGCTTGCCCCCCTCTCAATCCCTCCAATGAATCTTGCATATTTTTGAGGGAAAAGTGAGAGGAGATCTAGATCTACATTTCCACCAATCAATCTCTCCTCTAAGTGAGGGGAACCTGGTGGATCTAGTTCTTGGAGTTCTTTTGTGGTTCTCCTCTTTGTTCTTCCTCTCTTATTCCCCCCAAAGCATTTGTTGCTTGGTTGGAATTTGGGAGTGAAGGACTTGACCACTTTGTGTGTTCTTGCCTCGTGCATTTGTTGCATTGGGTTGCTCTCTCCACGGTGATACGTGAAGTTGAAGGTTGAAGAGCTTGTTACTCTTGGGTGCATTGTGTTCCCAAGAGCTTGTTGCCTCTTGGGTGCATTGTGTACCCTAGACGGTTTGGAGGTGCCGCGAAGACTTCGAGTTGTGAAGCTTCGGCACGAGTTTGGGAGCCCCCAATTGAGTTGTGGGTGTGTGCCCCAAGAGAAGTTGTAAAGGGCTCCGGAATCCGCCCCGAAGGATTCCGATAGTGGAAGGTGAACCAAACCTTTGGGTGCGGTTCATCGGAGAATAGGGTGAGGCCTTTGTGGCATCTTGAGTAGGCCTCTTGTGGCGAGCTCACACCCCTCCAACGAGACGTACTCCCTTAACAAGGAGGAACTCGGGAATACATCCTCGTCTCCGTGTGCCTCGGTTATTTCTATACCCGAGCTTTACTTATGCAATTTACATTGTGATAGCCTTCGTGCTTGAAGTTCATATCTTGCTATCATCTTGTTACTTGAATTGCTTAGCATAAGTTGTTGGTGCACATAGGTGAACCTAGAATATTAGGTTGTTGGCTTGTTAATTTAAACACCTAGTTTTATTCCGCAATTATCAAGCCCCTAATTAGAAAAGGTTTTAATCGCCTATTCACCCCCCCTCTAGGCGACATCCGGGCATTGTTTGTTCTTTCATTGTCGCCACCGACAGGGGTCATCGCGAGAAGCCTGGGCGGCCCAACTGTGGAGCCGCTTCTGCACAATGAGGCAGCGCGCTGGGGCGACAACCTGCGATATGCATCCAGCGTGCGATGATGAAGTGGCTCGACCCGGCGACAAGGTGTGGCGATGTTGCTCCTCTGTGTGGTGTGGCTCGTCCTCCTGCTGTTGCGCCGGGGCAGACGAGCAATGCACAGACACCTCTGTCTGGATGACTTGGCCCTCCGACGATGGGGTTGCGCCATAGTCTCCTCAAAGCCCTCCTGCTGGCCTGGCTTCGACCGACCACTAGGTACCATATCAACAGGCTCCGGTGATTCCAGATAAGTGAACCTGCCGATCTGGTTTGTGTGGGCCATGCCGATCTGATAGGTCTAGGTCGGCGATGTGTGACATCGACAGATTTGAAGGTGGTCGGTCTATGGGTAGGATGGAGGTCCTGGGAGGCGGATCCGGGTGAATTTGTAGCTAGTTTAGGATGGGGGTCATGGGAGGAGGTTAATTTACAGCTTGTTTCGATGAGATTATTAATTTCGTACTCTGGTGTAATGCTTCCAATTGAACAACAATGTTAAGTAAGATAAATTTACATTTGTGGGCATGAAATGTGAAGTGGGATTGAGCATCTACATTATTAGTAAATAAAATAAGAAAGAACAAGCCACCACGCTTATAGGCTAAATAAACTTATTTATTTTTTGCGTATAATATAATCTTCTGTGTTGATCATATTGTACACCCTAATTATAATGAACAAGATTTAAAACAAGATATAAGAAGAAGAAAAAATGCAAATAGGTGACGACCTAAGTTCATCCAAATCATTCCGTTGTTTTTTGGTATGCCATTTGAATTTTCGGACATGAGAGCTCGGACTGAAGAATGGTTGCTCTTGTGATGTGGACTGTACGCTTCTTCAAACTATGGCCAGTAGCACTGACTACTCTTTCACATATGACACGATAGGAGGATTTAAGCTTTATAATGCTTGTATCCTTCTCTTAGGATAGTTCACTTTTGTAGAAAAAAAGAATGATAACCTTGTGAACGACCGTGAAGTGCGATGACTTTTTTTTTTTTGTAGTGGAATGAAGTGCGATGACTGTGCAAAGGAACCTGCCATCTTTTTTTTTTTTTTTTTGAGTAGGTGGAACCTGCCATCTTAGATTTGTAAAACGGGCAGGGCTGAACTATTATGGGCCTCCGCGAAACAACCGGCCCAGGACGCAAGGGACTGCCGCTCCTGCCGCACGACCGACTGAACGAGGGCAAACCGTTCGTGATGTTTTAGTCCCACCTCGCCGCGCGAAGGAGTTGCGCCGGGGGGAGCAGCCTATATAACCAGCACCCCTGCCCGCCTAGCAACATACTTACCTGGACGGGGTCGACGGGCGATCACCAAGGCCCGTGGCCTAGGTCAATGGTCCACATTGCACTTGGTGGACGCGTTGGCTTATCATCTCCCCAAGTGGGAGAGTGAACGTCATAATTTGTGGTAGAGGGGGTACGCGTTCGCGCGGCCCCTGCCAATTCTTTGAAATCAAATTTTCGTCCCTGGCTTGGTCCGACTGGTGGTGTCTGCTTCGCAGGTACAGTATCTACAGGTAAATTTTAGTTTTGACCTTGCTCTCACCAGCTCGTCGATTCTGTCTTTTCTTTTTATATAAAATTCACGGCTAAATGTTCCTTTTCTCACTTTTGTCTTGTAATTGTTGCTGATCACTCATTCTGGCAGTTGGCTGCCCACGTAGTCGCACAACTGCTCTTGCAGAAAGCGTTTACTTGACCAGCAGCACCCACATCTGAACTTTCTCAGGTTCTACTGAACTCTGGACATGTATTGCCCCGATTGAAGCCTAACTATATCCCTGAATTTCCTCTAGGAGTCAGCGTTGTCTTATGGTTTGTGTGCTTTAGTGTGAGGCGAAGTTGATAGTTAGCTCAGTAATCTTGCCACCATTGTCCATTCACCATGGCCTCGTGCTTCTTTTGTAGTACAACAGTAAGGATGACAGATGTTCACGAAATTGTATTTCTAGCTTATTGTGTGTACTGCCTATGGCCTAAACCTGTGGATACAATAGTTTTTATATGGACTTGATGATTCAGCATCACATATATTTAAAACGTAAGTACCCGGGTGTGCGCATATGACCATACGCAGGAACCGGGAAGCCTAGTAATAATGCCGACGGCAAGCAAGCATAACGTTGAGTATCTACGGAGTATTCATGTACATATGCTAGTACTTTCTATCTTATAGAATGTATGAACACCTGTCTAAAAGAATGTTAGTACATGCAGTACATTATCCCCCCTTACCCAGTAATGTATTCATATCCGACCGATGCAAATTTGATGAATTTATCAAAATAATCGGTTGACACTCCAAGCTGATTATGCACACTTTTAACTTTAATGTACGGAGTATGATGGATATCAAGCGTTTGCCTCACGTTGAAATGGAAGTATCTTGTGATCATCCAGTACAAAGGGTATGTCTAAATGCTAGAGGCATTTTGCCTCCCGATCTCACATGCTCATGGTATTTTAAACAAAAAAATAAAAAATAGTAAAACATTTCAAACAAAACTGAAAAAATGGAGACGAATATATACAAGTTTGCAATGTTCGTGCAAAATTTTGGAAAAAAATGACATGTTTTATGCTCTATGAGAAAAAAGAATCAATGCTTTAAAAAATATCTTTTTAAATCTCAGTTCAGCCACTGATTTTTTTGCACAGAGCACAAGCAATGTAATTTCATTCCAATTTTTTTCACTAATGTTGCAAACTTGTATATGTTTGTCTCCAATGTTTTTCAGATTTTTTTTGAAATGTTTTACTATTTTTCTAAAAAAATAATACCAAGAGCATGTGAGCTTGGGAGCCAATGTGTGAATTTCCGATGTCTAAATCACCTTTTCTACAACAAGAATAGTGGGCATAATTCGGTTGTTTTATGCCTACATAATTGGTGCTGCATCAATGGTTTGTCCTTGAATACCTTACATATTGCTCGATCTACATTAGTAGCAAATATTGGGATCCAGATTAATTCATGCACATACTTGAGTTGGAAATGGGGGGTCATGGTCATCGAACCGGCTCTTTTTTGGGTGATCGTGGGCACGATTGAGTGTTGACGCACATCAATCGGGGTGGGAGCCACCTCGACCATGTCCTTATTCCTTATCCTTTCTCCTTTTCACTATCATATCCTCTCTCTTCTTTGGCTCCCTTTTGTGTTTTCTTGCGTCACCACCACTTCCCCTCGATCACCACCCAACAACTGCCAACACACACTAGCCTCGCCGGTGTCGGTGATGCGACGACCGCTAGGGAGTCACGGCGGAGAAGATGTCGGCGACGAGCTGGTGGCGAGCATATCACTTAGTTGTAGGGGTTTGGCCGATGCCTCGGATGTACCAATGGCGTCGGACCTTCGAGGGAAGGCAAGCGAACAAGGATTTTTGAGGAGGGAGGTTCTAAGAGGTGGCGCGGGAGGTCACGAATGATGTCGTATCTTTAGGCGAAACCCCTCAGCGCCACCAGTAGGGTCCTACAAGTCCCTTCAACCCTCACCTTTTTTCACAGTCTCGCCTCTCATGAGTGTTGTCCCGAATCTGCATCCATATTCTCATCTCGATCTCCAGCGCACCCATATGCCACCTCTCTCGTGACACCTCCCCCCCAGGTCGATCCTCTCCCAAATCATGTCGCATTCCGCCTCTAGGAACCCCAACATTGAGTTGTTTATAAATTATGACTATATGTGTATTGCTATTTTGAAAGTGCATGGTTGCCCCCATGCATAGTTTTGGTAATTAATGACAATCTTTATGGACTAATATTTGCATTGAGCTCTATGTGTAGGTTGTCCTTTAGCTTGTGTCAAGATCATTTGTTGATCAAGGCCAAGCTTGCTTGTCTCCATTGGTTGGAGTCAAGGTCAAGGTTAGAAGATCATTTGTTGATCAAGGCCAAGCTTGTCTCCATGTGTTGGAGTCAAGGTGCTTTGCTTGATCTCCATTTGTTGGAGTCAAGCTCAAGGGAAGAAAAGGTTTGTGTTGATCAAGGCTAAGTGCGGGTTGATCGACACTCAAGTCGAAGTGAAGATATGCCTAAGAGTGCTTTCCCCATCTTGGTGTATGGGGGAGCTTCATGTGAATCTTCACCAAGCGAAGCGCAATGAAGAAAGGTGGTGCGTCTTGAGGAGTTGAAGATCGTCTTCATCGACCTCAAGTGGTTTAAGCGCAAGGAAAAGTTATGATCTTGCTAGGGTTTCTATTCTACCGGTCTCATGATGTTTAGTGAGAGACCGGGTTATAGGATAGATAGCCGTACTATCAAGAGGGGCTCTCGACCGAATATCGTGATCGTATCGTCGTAGAGAGCTCAAACCTTTGCATCCATGCAATCATCTTTATTGGTTCTTATTTGGCTTTTATCCATGTGAGAATTTAGAGCTTGTGTTCATCTCCATACCAAGCTCTAGTTCATCAAAAACGGATCTCATGAATATCTTCTTGCGTTTTTGATATCGGAGGTTTTACCGGTCTGTCTCTTTTACGAGAGGTCAAACTCTCTCCTTATGATTTCCTCCTCACATGATAGACCATGATGTGTATATGCATGATCTTGTAGGGCTTGTGGTTATCTTCGAAACAAGCCCAAGATCATAGAAAACGGAGTCTTGATGAAAAACTTGTGCGTTTTCGGTGTTGGAGATTTTGCCGGTTCATCCGCTTGGAAAGGTCTCACCATTCCATCCCTTTGCACAATCTCCCTGGCTTGTTTCAATATTTTGACTTTTTGTAGTGTAAGCTCTTGTCGTCCTCTTTCCAACAAAATTGGATTCACTCGATTCGGAGTTTCCATGCAAAAGTTATTCAGTTTCAGGTTTTGATGTTCTTCAGTGACCGGAAGTACCGGCCTCACGGGCGGTACTACCGCTAGGAACTTCCGGAGGTACTTCCGGAGCCCAGTACCGCTTACGAAAGTTGGGTACTGGACTCAAACGGAAGTAGCACCGGAAGTAGTACCGGAACTACCGCTAAACCGGAAGTACCGGTGCTCCCAGCGGTACTACCGCCCGGAACTTCCGGGGTTACTTCCGGAGCCCAGTACCGCTTGCGAAAGTTGGGTACTGGACTCAAACGGAAGTAGCACCGGAAGTCGATCCGGTACTACCGCTTAACCGGAACTACCGGCCCTCTTACCGGAAGTACCGGTCCCGCGGGTTTTATCTTCTAGCCGTTGGTGCGCGTTTTTGTGTGGGGCGGTAGTACCGCCCTTTGGGCCGGTACTACCGGTCCTGCGGGTTTTGTACCCAACGGCCAGATTTCTGGGAACCTTATTTAAATGTGCTTTCTTCCCCAACGGTTCTAAGCTTCTTGGTGAACCTTTTGCTCTCTCTCTCCTCCATTGTTGCACATCTTTGAGAGCTTGATTCCTCCACTTCCCTCCAATGATTCTTGCCCATATTTAGGGAAACAAGAGAGGAGATCTAGATCTACCATTCCACCAATCAAATCCTCCTCTAAGTGAGGGGAACTTAGTGGATCTAGATTTAGGGTTGCTTTGTGTTCTTCCCTTTGTTCTTCCTCTCAAATCCCTCCATAGCATTAGTTGCTTTGGTTGGATTTCGGAGTGAAGGACTTGACCACTTTGTGTGTTCTTGCCTCTTGCATTAGTTGCATCGGGTTGCTCTCCCTACGGTGATACGTGAGGATCGACGTTGAGAAGCTTGTTACTCTTGGGTGCATTGTGTTCCCAAGAGCTTTGTGCCTCTTGGGTGCATTGTGTACCCTAGACGGTTTGGAGGTACCGCGAAGACTTCGAGTTGTGAAGCTTCGGCACGTTTGGGAGCCCCCAATTGAGTTGTGGGTGTGTGCCCCAAGGAAGTTGTAAAAGGGCTCCGGAATCCGCCCCGAAGGATTCCGATAGTGGAAGGTGAACCAATCCCTTGGGTGAGGTTCATCGGAGAATAGGGTGAGGCCTTTGTGGCATCTTGAGTAGGCCTCTTGTGGCGATCTCACACCCCTCCAACGAGACGTACTCCCTTAACAAGGAGGAACTCGGGAATATATCCTCGTCTCCGCGTGCCTCGGTTATCTCTATACCCGAGCTTTTACTTATGCACTTTACATTGTGATAGCCTTCGTGCTTGAAGTTTATATCTTGCTATCACCTTGTCGCTTAAATTGCTTAGCATAAGTTGTTGGTGCACATAGGTGAGCCTAGTAATTAGGTTGTTGGCTTGTTAATTTAAACACATAGTTTTATTCCGCAATTATCAAGCCCTAATTAGAAAAAGTTTTAATCGCCTATTCACCCCCCCTCTAGGCGACATCTCGGGCATAGTTGTTCTTTCATATTTTCCTTTCAAATTGATTTGATGCAAATGTGTGTATATTTCCCCGCATGTACGGGTTTACATTGTCTCATGACGTGTATGGATAAAAACGGGTGCTGGTGAGGGGTAAGCTCACGGGGCAGATAAAGGTATGGGGTGGCTCCAACCGTAACCAAACTATGAGTGCCATCAAGGTAGAAAAAATAGCTTGGGTGGGCAACCGTGGCATCGACGTAACAATGTAGGTTTTTTTTAAATACTACTGATAAAGTTTTTTACTAGACTTGACATACAATTTCGAAATAACAAAACGACAATTTGTACAATAAGGAACAAAGAATGAAGCCACTTGCAAAAGATACTTGGAACTGGCAAAGTACATCATTCTACCTTGAGTGACGGCTTGAGTCCTCCAGAACCTATAAAATTAATAACATGAGTTCAAATACAAGTAAAAACTAATAAGTTCAAAAAATATAATTGTTGTAATATTAAACATTACCTTTTAATACTTACAATCTTGTACATGAATCGATCAACTACTTGACCATTGGTGCTTCGTTTATTTCTTATTTATCCATATAGAAAATGACATTATCACTCGGACTATCATCATTGAGAAGACTACGCAAAGCAAACCTCAACCATGGTAACATGCAACACAAGTACTAGTTTAAAAAAGTGATAAACTAAAAGATAAACAATTTCTCGTCTCCGCCATTTTTGTAGAAAGTTCACCAATATTTTGTGTTGGAGATATGTCATTAGCTTTCACATCAGCAATGTAGATGCATACATGTTGGTTGAGATCCCTCGGTTCATAAGAGTCGAAATCAATTGGGTATAGTTAAGCCAAGTTTATCAAATTCTCCAAGTTAAAATCATGAAATGATTCTCTTGGACTCAAAGCGGCTTACCATCAAGAAGGTTTTAAGATGCCTTGTTGAAACTACTATCAAACTCTTAAACTAGCCAATCAATACCATAATTGAAACAATCAATTTGATAGTGATGTTTGTTTCTGATTTCGGTAATTTCTCATTTCTTATTGGAATTCAGTATACTTATTCCATTTCCAACATGATATTTCACACAAAAATGCTTGCACATCACATAGCACAACTCCCCACCCATTTCACCGAAGATCAACCAAAGTAGTTCTAGTTGGTGTCACACAATTCATGACATTCACTATATGTTGGTCCTTTCGTTGGAGTGCTAATGACATGGTGTTAGTGATATGTAATATAGGTAAAAAGGATGCAAAGTTAGACAAAATCAAATGATCGGTGGTACGGTAGAGGACCATTTGCTTGGTCTCTATTTGTTTTGTCCTTGTCTTCTCTTTACAAACTTTAGGACTTTGACAAGAGTTTGAAACATTTCAACAAGACTTTGTTCTTGTGATTACGCTTTTCTTTTCAAACGATACTTGTATGTACATACAAAATAAATAATTTGATATAAACATTTCAGGTTGTATTTAGCCTCTACTCATAGCTAGTTCATCTCTCCACTATTAAACCTCACATTGTTATTTTTGATATAAAGATGTCGGTCAGGCCTTGAGTTAATTACAAACCGTATATGAATTTTCCATGTTTGAAACTAATATTATCCACCAAACATTCTAACACAATATTGAAATGTGGGGACAAGGATTAAATCTCTTTATTATCATTCCAATGCATATGACACATGCGCATATATAGACGCATACACACATTGGATTACATGCACGCGGTCCGTCCATCAATAGATGCAAACACGCTTATTCACGAGCGCCTTAGTATAGAAGTTACACGGTCATTCCACCGCCCACGAGAGAGAGGCAGTACGGGCCGCCATGGATGGTCGCTAGGCTGCACTCCCCCGGGGCCACGAGGGTGGCGGCAAAGCTCCTCTGTGTCTGCCTGGGACACTGGGGCAAGTCCTGGAGGAGGCCACCCTCGAAGACGCCCTCCGTCGTCACCACCCCGTCCATGAGGATGCGCAGCGCCTCGCACCGGCAGTACGCCGGGATGGCCTCCAGCTCCTGGCAACACCGCCCCTTCATCACCTCGGTGGGGAGGTAAGGCCCTACGCCGCATATTTGACTGACCACATAGGTTCGGCAGAATTGGAGCGGGTTGTGTGGGATCGCCCACCCTGGAACACACTGAGTTCCGACGCTGGCGGAGGCGGCGGCCACGACGGAGAGCAGGACGGCGACCGAGAGGATGAGCTGGTTGGACGACATTCTGAATCGTTGTTCTTTCAATTCAAATAGGATGGAATGTTGGAGATGTATGGCATGCATATATATATTCTGAGAAAATGAAGAGCGGCAAGCTGGCATAGTGAGTGCTAATGTGCATAATTGCTCTCGTTGGAGTCACGCTAAATGCAAGTTTTGGTGTCATGTACGATGAAAGGCTGGCCAATTAACCTTTTGTAGTAACAGAATTAGGATCTTTGCGGTAACTGAATTTGGAGAGAAATGCAAAGTTGGGGGGTTTTGCGTGGAAGGACGGCCACATATGATGGCACTGTGATCCTAACTTTCTCATCATGCGTGCATGAGTTATCCTATCCTATCATACGTGGCCAATATCTGTATGCCTGTATCCCAGGTTTATATGGCAATCTTTTCTTCTACGCTTGGTTCTCGTGTAGATCTAACACTTCAACTAACTTATATTTGGTTTATATGTGGACATCAGGCTGCTTGTTAAACCAACAAAATACCTTTCTGTTTGCGATCAGCAAACATGTGAGCTGTCTATTTTACGCACCTAGATTAGCTGGCATATCGAAAACAGGTATATTAGTGAACACAGGGTCACTATGGAGACTCGCGTACTCATTGGAGAAAAATCATAAAAAATCGCCCATGTTAAAGAACATCACCGGTGATTTAACTTCAACAAATACACTACTTTTTAATAAAAAAAATGTCTGCAAATGTTTAGATGCTCACCGTCGGATTTTGCTAAAAACCATTAGTGATATGCATGGCGAAACAAGATTTTTTTTGAGGGTTAAACTAGATTTTATTTTGTAGGTTCGATCTATTGCACTGGGTTCATCTTCACAAATGAATAATATATAACTAGCACTGATTTACTTAATCAAGGATAAATTCTTAATATCGTTGCGGCAAGCCAACATCAACGCCTATATGTTGGCTATGTCAGTGGTGTAGTTTGTGTGTAGGGCTCAGGCTGATCTGGTCCGACTAAGCCATCGTAATATGATATAAGTGTATATTTTAACCTTAAACTTATCAGCTAGTTTACAAACCAGTTGAGACACAACCACGAACTTCTTTTTTTCGATAAGGGGAATATGTTAATATCAAGATGATACCAATTACACCCAGCCTCTGCAACAACATAATGTCTAGATAAAGTCTAGACATCACGGATGCACACAGCCGAAGAAACAAAGGAAGAAGAAAACAAAGACCCCGCCGAAACAAAGACTCGCAACAGCAAAATCTTGTGGCGACACCTAGCCTTCGAAAAAGCTCTCTAAAACGACTCCTCCAGGAAGGTAGAAGTGTATAAACACAACCGTCGTCCAGACTAACCAGCATGGTCAGACCTAGGTTTTCACCCTGGAGAAGGTTCTAGTCTCCCGACAATGCCTTCAACAAGGAAACGACTAAGGAGCCGCCATTGTCAGGTACAACAACGAAGAGCGGACCTAGGGTTTTCACCCCGGAGACTGAGATCATCAAGAACGAAGTCAACCGGCATCACCACTATTGCAAACCGATTGTCCGACACACAAAAACTCCCAAACCGCTGCGAGTACACACTGGAGTTCCCTATTCTTGACAAAGATGAAACTTCCAGATCCTAACCGGTCTTCGTCAATCACGACCTTCATGAACTCCCCATCAACACCATAGAGGTCACTTCAAAGTGCCAAGGCAGACCCAAGGTGATACGGGGGTCGCCACTAGCCAGAGCAACATGGATCTTCACAACTCCATCAACGACGGTAGAACGCACTTACTTCGGTCCGTCTCCTGTTGATCCAAACACGCACAAACTCCACGTGTGAGCATTGTAGTGCGTTTGCCCGACCGACGTGGATCGTGGAGTCACAGATTGATGTTGGGACACTGCTGCAGGAGGCACGCCGCGGCCATGCCCGGATCCCTCCTCCTGATTCAGCGCCGCTCGGTACAGGTCGCACATGGTGACGGTGGTAGTGCTTGTTAAGGTCGAACCACCATTATTGGGACCAAGCCAGCAGCCCCCACGCCGCTGGCTGGCTGGCCCGGAGCCGTCGCTCCGGCGTCCAAGTGATGCGGGCGAATGTAGACCGTTGTTGCCGCACAGGGGATGAGCAGGAACAGGAGATCGGCCTCGAGGCCCAAACGGGCCAAGATCCCATCCACCTCTTCCACTTCCGGCCGCCAACCGCCGGCTGAAAGTGCATGGTTGCCCCCATGTGTGGTTTTGATAATTAATGACAATCTTTATGGACTAACGTTTATATTGAGCTACTTGTAGGTGTGTCCATATGCATTGCTTGATCTCGATATGTTGGAGTCAAGGCTAAGGGAAGAAGATTATATGTTGATCAAGGCTAAGTGTGAGTTGATCAACACTCAAGTCCAAGTGAAGATATGCCGAAGAGTGCCTCTCCCATATTGGTGTATGGTGGAGCAATATGCGAGTCTTCACCGAGCAAAGCGCAAGTGGATTATGCGCAAGGCAAAGGTATGGTCTTGATAGGTTTTCTATTTTACCGGTCTCATGATGTTAGTTGAGAGACCGGATTTTAGGATAGATAACCGTACTATCAAGAGGGGCTCTCGAGCGAGTATCTTGATCGTATCGTCGTAGAGAGCTCAAATCTTTGCATCCTTGCAATCATCTTTATTAGTTCTTATTTGGCTCTTATCATGGTGTGGTCTTGGTGCTTGTCGTGCTTGTCAGGACAAGCCAAGTTCACCGAAAACGGTTTTCATATGCGTCTCCTATTGCGTTTTCGGTATTAGAGATTTTGTCGGTTCATCCTTGTGGATGGTCTCACTCTTCCAATTATTTGCAAAATCGCCTTTACTTGTTTTCAATATTTCCAAGGATATCTCTTGTCGTCCTCTTTCCAACAAAATTGGTTTTACTTCATTCGGACTTCATTTGCAAAAGATATGGTGTTTCCGGTTCTTTATACAAAGGTTTTACCTTTCCACATTTGGTTTTATTCTCCCTTGTTGGACAATGATGTTTCTCTGTATATTCTTGTAGAGCTTTTCGTTGCAATTCCAACGAGCCTAAGAACATCGAAAACGGAGTTCGGATGATTAAATATGTTCATTTTCGTGTTGGATGTTTTTCTGCAGTTTGGCCAGCCCAGGCCGGGCTCAGCCGGGCCAAGGCCGGCCGCTTCTAGTTCCTGCCCAGCCATGCCGGTCCAAGGCCGGCCCCAGGCCGGGCTGTCGGGGCTGGGAGCATTTTTGCCCCAACGGCCACATTTTATGGCCCCATATAAAAGGGGCCTTCTTCCCCAATGTTTCAACAACTTTTTAGCTCTCTCTCTCCACCATTGTTGCATTTTTTGAGAGCTTGATTCCTCCTCTTTCCTCCATGATTCTTCCCTCAAATTAGAGGAAAAGAGAGAGGAGATCTAGATCCTCTATTACACCAAACAAAATCTCCTCTAAGTGAGGGGAACCCGTTGGATCTAGATCTTGGAGTTGTTTTGTGTTTCTCCTCTTTGTTCTTCCTCTCTTATTCCCCCAAAAGCATTTGTTGCTTGGTTGGAATTTGAGAGTGAAGGATTTTGAGCACTTGTGTTCTTGCCATTGCATTAGTTGCATCGGGTTGTGCTCTCTACGAAGATTTGTGGGATTAAAGTTTGAGAAGCTTGTTACTCTTGGGTGCATTGTGTTCCCAAGAGCTTGTGCCTCTTGGGTGCATTGTGTACCCTAGACGGTTGGTGGTGTCGCGAAGACTTCGAGTTGTGAAGCTTCGGGCAAGGTTTGGGAGCCCCCGATTGAGTTGTGGGTGTGTGCCCCAAGATTGTTGTAAAGGCTTCGGATTCCGCCTTGAAGGATTCCGATAGTGGAAGGTGAACCTAACCCTTAGGGTGAGGTTCATCGGAGAATAGGGTGAGGCTTTTGTGGCATGTTGAGTAAGATTTTGTGGCGAGCTCACATGCACCCCTCCAATGAGACGTACTCCCTTAACAAGGAGGAACTCAGGAATACATCCTCGTATCCGCGTGCCTCGGTTATTTCTATACCCGAGCTCTTTACTTATGCAATTTACATTGTGATAGCCTTCGTGCTTCAAGTTTTATATTTTGCTATGACCTTGTTGTTTGTCTTGCTTAGCATAAGTTGTTGGTGCACATAGGTGAGCCTAGTTTATTTAGGTTGTTCGCTTGTTAATTTAAACACCTAGTTTTATTCCGCAATTGTCAAGCCTTAAACTGAAAAGTTTTAATCGCCTATTCACCCCCCCCTCTAGGCAACATCGTTTGTCCTTTCACCGGCTCCTCTGGTCGCCGTCGCCGCGCGCCACCACGGTAGCATGGGGGAAGTGCGCCGCCACCTAGCCCAGCCGCCACGACCCGCCGCCGCCACGCCGCGCGGCCTTAGCCGGCGACGTCTTTGGCAGCGGCGAAGAGAGGGGAGAGAGGGAGGGTAGAGGAGGGCGGCCGCGGAAGGGATCCCTCGGGGCGGCGCAACGCCGCCACCACGAGGGTCACGGGAGGGTTTGGTCACGGGGCCCTTGGGATTTACTACTATTCGTTTTCGTTAGAAGCCACAACCTCGAACTTCTAATACCGGTTAAAGAGAAAATTGCACAAACAACAATGTTTGGTGATAAAGTTGCACAACACACATAACTAAAAAAAAACTTTTGAAGCTAACCCCAACTTTTGGACTAATAAGTTGAAACTAGCACAAATAGATGGTTTAGGGCTATTAACAGCGTATCCAACACGTGGCCCAGTTTTCTGCATGTATACCACAATTATGCGATAATTTTTAATAAGGGCGGCATAACAGTATAAACCATAGACATTGTGCACATACGAAACATTTTGAGCATCAAAATAACAACATATATATATCATAAGTTAACTAACTCATGACATTTTAAAGCTCCAAATTTAAGTCTCATGTCGGTTTACAGTTCCAAATTAAGTCTCATGACACTTTACGGTAAGAAATATATCAAACCATATAGATGATGATATTTTGTTCTATTCATGATTTAATTAATTATTTCTTGAATAATTTATCTTTATTGATTGACTAGTAAATGACTTATTTGTGACACTCCATAATTGTACGATTATTCTAAAGTTGTACCTACTCATATTTTATTTGAGGACACACGTGGATAATAGACTAACACATGTGTAGGTTGATGATTATGTTCTCAAGCTAGAGACATGGAGATGACTAACCAATAACGTGAACAAATGTTATGAATATATAGGGGGTCCGACTAACCCAACGTGAGATACAACAATAATGTTTTATGGATCTCTATATACAAGGTGTGCGCTTTTCCCTTAGATGTGGGATTGGTGCATGTACTCGAGATGTGAAACGACCTCATTAGGGACTATCAAGGGCTACACCATACATGGGTACTTATAAAGGTAGATTTCAATTTTTTTATGAAGCATGCTATGAGACATGGACAATCAAGACGAGATTTGCTCTTTCTAATGAGAGTGATATCTCAGTGCCCCTCAAGTGATCTGATCCTGAAATACATGTTCGTGATAAGGATAACCTAGTAAGTGATTCCAAATCACATGATTAAAAAAGAGTGGTCAACTTGGACCTAGACCGAATATCGTGTGTCAATAAGATTCCACTCAAGTTTTGGCTTGTGAAGCTAGATTCCATGTCACCCAAAACCACCTTCCAATCATCTGAGGAGATTATTTGACCGATATAGAAACTTTGAGGTTATGTCCTACTAAATTTTGTAGTTTGTTGTTAGACATGTGCAATTTGGTAGTTTTTTTGCAAGTCACAGACTTTATATATTACTCCATCGGATTACAAGATTGGTTCATACAATCACGAAGGAATAAAGGGACATAATTGATCAAAGACATCTGCGGCTGACGCTACTAGCTTGCTTTGCACGTCGGTGTGCAGCTTCACGATGGATATAGGTAATAGTGCGGCTCGTAAGACACTCCTTCAAATCATGCATCTAGAAGGCTCCACTATCTACTCTATTAAAAGAGCCCGCGATACATAAATTGACCACTTGGAGAGCATCACTCTCTACCTCCAAATTTTGTATTAGTTTTTTTTCAAGCATGTGTGCTTCTGTAGTTGAGTTCGTAAATCAAATTAAACTGGGACATAAGTTTAGGACTGTGCAGCTCTCCCCCCTAAAATAGACCAATCTGGCCCAACTAACCAGCCCATGTAAGAATCATGTCTCAAACGATAGTCCCCTTCTCGTTGTACTTCTCCCTATTTTTTTTAGAGGTCCCAACTCATTCATTAATCACTCGTCTCCTCTCCCTAATCTGTGCTCCGTTGAATCACCATTGACGTGGACCGTCATCCACACCTTCCTGATCTACTTGACGACAACGTTCTCGATCGTGTTGGACATGACCTGGCTCCCTTCTCTCACACTCCTTCGCATACACTGGGAAAACTGAACCATAACGTGTGCACAGTACTCACATACATCGTGTTCTCTTTCATGAACGAATCCAAATTTGTCGTTGATTAACCACCAAACATCTTAACACGACACTTTGGATGAATGCATGCATGCGATCCGTCCATCAATCGATGCAACGCGCACTTTATTTACGGTGCATTTATAAAGTTATCACACGACCACCTGACGGTCGGTGAGAGAGGGGCAGTATGGGCCGCCATGGATGGTCTCTAGGCTGCACTCCTGCGGGGCCACGAGGGTGGAGGCGTAGCTCCTAAGCGTCTGCCTGGAACACTGGGGCGAATCCTGGAGGCCCTTGAACATGCCCTCTGCGGTTACCACACCGTCCATGAGGATGCGCAGCGCCTCACATCGGCAGTACGCCGGGATTGCCCACAGTTCACGGCAGCACCGCCTCTTCATGTCCCAGGTAAATAGTCTGGGCCCTACACCGCAAATTTGCTTAACCACGTAGGTGCGGCAAAATGGGAGGGGGTTGTGTGGGATCGCTAACCCTGGAACACACTGATCCCCGACACTGGCGGAGGCGATGGCCAGGACGGAGAGCAGGAGAGCGATCGAGAGGATGAGCTGGTTGGACGCCATTAATTCCGAACCGTTTCTTTCTTTCAAATAGGATGGGATTGAGTTAGTATATGTATATGACATGTATATATACTCGGAGAAAATGAAGAGCGGCAAGCTGGCATAGGGAGTGCTAATGTGCCTCTTTGATGGCTTTTGTTGGAGTCCCGCTAAGTGCAAGTTTTTATGTCATGTTCAATGAAAGGCTAACCGATTACCTTTTGTGGCAACAGAATTAGGAGCTTTGCGGTAACTGATTTTGGAGAGGAATGCAAGTTGGGGTTTGCGTGGAAGAGCCACATATTCTGCCACGGTGAGCCAAACTTCCTCAGCATGCATTTCATGATTAGTTATTCAGTTGTCTTATCATACGTGGCCAATAGCTGTATCCCTGGTTTATGCGGCATTCTTCTCTTGTACGTTTATTTCCCATGTGATATGACACTTCAAGTGAACTTACATTGTTTTGGTTTATGTGTGGAGACCAGGCTTGTTAAACTAATTAACTGAATACATTTTCATTTGCGGTCAGCAAACATATTGTGAGCAGCTTGGAATGTTTTACACACATGGACTAGCTAACACATACGAAAGCCAGTATATGTATATTGTTATTGAGTATCCGTTACTATTACGGAGACCGTTGTCATGCGAGAAGGATCCTAATTAAACACCGTCGGGATATCCTTCTTATGTGGGTTGTGAGGAGATATTTTGAAGCCTTACAACCTAAACATATGCAAAGAGCCCATAAGCTATTAGCTGTTAGGGTTATGAGTTTATGACCTAAGGTTGTTTTAGATTTTACACACGAGGAAAGAGAGATGTTAAGCCGGCCATGCAGCAGCCACCAAGTGAGGTGACAAGATTTCCAGTTAGCCTCCATTTAAAAGAGAAAGAAGAATCAAGAGAGAAGAAAATGAGAAAAAAGTTGCAGAAAGAATCTTACCATCAAACAAAGGGAGTTTCTCCCAAGGTTGTGGAGTTTAGATCCACCACTTTCTTTCTTTCAGGTTCTAAGTCCGATATTTTTAATGAGATTATTCACATCCTCAATTAATGTGCCCCAAATCTTGCCGTTTTCATAAAAAATAGTGAAGTCTTGATGTATGAGAGCCTTTAATACGTTCTTCAAAAAAAGAGCCTTTAATACTATCAATAGAAAATTTTCTTACATCCCACATTTGATAGTAGTGGAACAAGACTTGGTGACTCTGACGAGTGTTTTTCCTCTGACTTGAGGTTTTTAAACGTAAGAATCAGTAATTTATATTTCTATTGCAATTCATGGACCTTACGTAAGAGGCCATACATTGGTTTGGTCACTATTTGGGGTGTTTAGTGTGCCGTTAGCTCCATTTTTGTTGCTGCATACGTTTCATTCCGTGACGAGCAACAATCCTTAAGTTAGTACGTACGTGATGCTGAAATTATATTTTGTTCTGTGCTTTTAATCATCATAAGTGTGTGCTAATTTCTCAAACAAAACATTCTTCTTTGATAGGATGTTAGGTTGTTGCTACATTTTTCCATCTTGAACCAAAAATCATTTAGGAGCACCTTCACCTACTATCCAACTACTATGGCACCAAATTCTTATAAACTTTCTATCCTCTTAAGCACCAATTACTACATTATGATCCAAGATTGTGTACCATTCACATTAATGGCATAGCTCACGATAAAGACATTATATAACATTCCATTCAAGAACTATTTCAAGATCGAAAAAATATGTGACCTTTCATCTTGTTTGACACCAAGCCCCCTTGTCCATCTCCCTTGGTCATCACCTCTGATCGTATTTTATTTTCTCATTCCCGATTCTTCATCTCCCGTCGCCATTGTCTAACTGTGTGGTTCGATACGTTTCGACGACCAGTAAAGTCATTGCTGCACCTTTCACACATAGGCGTTTCGGCTTTCCTTTGGGCAATATGGAATTGTTGTAATGATGTTGTTTTTAACAAGATTAGAGCTCCTCATTTTTTGCATGTTGTCAACAGAGCCACATATGGATTTCACATGTGGGCATTTGCGGTGACCCAGCACACCACTGCATGGTGTAGTGTGCAAGTCGTTGACATAATACTCACAGAAGGACCTATCCGTGAATATTACATCTCTCAGAGTGGTACAACAGAAACATAGCAGGTCCAAGGTAACACTATAGGATTACAACAATATTCAATACAAAATCTCAAGAACCTCCTCGATACATAGAGGATAGCCTCGTGCAAATGAAATCCAGAGAAGAGCCAATTCGTAGCACTAAGCTGGAGATCAACTCTAGCTTTAACTCCTAATCCACTACTGCTGTTGCCACCACCTTAATCTACTCTATCTGGAATAAGATTATCCGGACTTGTACTCGTTCCTCCAGTAAGCGTGGTCTCCTTCATTGGCAGTGTGATCTCTTTGACATCGTTGACATTGCTCCTTCGTGGCCATAGTTGTAGTCGTGCTTCGGTTGGTGAAGTAGCAGTTGACTCCTTAATGAAGATCTTGACGTTGTGATGGACCACCGTCAACTCCTTTGATGGCTCCAAAGTCTAAGCAGGGGGTCAAAAGGGCAAGGGTGAGTAACCAGCGTTACCCAGCAAGTCCATTATGTACGGTGGGAAGTTTGATGCACTAGCTACAGCTTTAGACTCCAGGGAGCCTTAAGCTTAATGCAAGGTTTTTGTAAACATTTCTTTAAGAGGTAGCTTTTATTCTGAAAACTATGCCCGTCATCCTTCACAGGGCTAGAACTTTCATGGAGTTCCTTTCCTGCAGCGTTCGCAGCTCCTTCCCGGAACAGGGAGTAACATGTTACAATTTTTTACACTCTGCAGAGGTGCGTTACTTTACCCATAAGAGATCAAGACTTTGTTGCACAACCGGGTGATCTTTCCCGTCCACACTCTCTTTGGTGTGGGGCCCAGTTTTTGATCCAAGTCATTCACTGTGCCTCTCCGCACAACGCATGCCCACCCAATTCATGCATAGCGAGTTTACCCCTGATGCTCTACCCCTCACGGTAGACACCTAGGCTCTCCTTGCAGACCATCCTAGACCCCAGTCGCCGTGGGACTTAAGGGATCCCACCCATGTGCATGTAGTCCCGCAAGACCTACAGCCTACGGCACTGGCAGCCCGTTGACATGCATCCGGGAGAAGTACAGATGGCATTTCCCGTCCCATTCCAGGTCTTATGGTTAACGCGTCTTTACGGCGCAATCATTATGACGGCATTTGTTGTTAAGTCCTAGGTAATACTTTCCCGTGCAAATGGAACCTCCGGACCTATTCTTCTTACCATGGTCCCATTTGCCATCCATAGTAGGTTACCACCACTCAGGTAGATAGCCAAATAGTCAAGTTATTAAAGAAATAGGTTTTATGCTTTCTTTTGTATAAAGGTGATAGTATATTAAGGTTTGCAAATAGTTTTCTAATAAATATTTCAAGAGGTATGAGCAAGTAATGAACTTGCCTGTGATAGAGATGGCAGTTCATGCCCTTCGGGGTTCTAGGGTTGCGTCAGAACCCGGAGATCTGAAAACAGCAAAGTAGCCCGGGTAAGGACTACTGGAAACACTTGCAATATGCTATTATGCATAACTATGAGATGCATCATATATAACCCAAAATACCCAATTTCACAAGTAAGCGCTTCGCGTTAATGATTACTTTGTTAACGGTGAGATGCTTTAAGTTGTTATAACTTTTAGACTTAGGTGTTTGCTATGATTATCGAAGTAATGAATTATGTGATTACTAAACAAGTTACAGATGCTTACTCAAGGAGTGCATTCATTTCATATTTTATTTTATTTAACTACTTTCAAAAAGTAATAACACTAGAGTGATTGATTTTCAAATGAACTCCTTTTTGTGTGTTTTACCTAGGATGAGTAATGGAACAGTCATTTACATTATGGTATCTGAGTTCAAAATTTATGTGCTGAACCTTTATTTCAAATTTATTTTCTTTTTAGAAAAATAGTTGTTTTAGAAGCTAGTACAATTCAATTCCAGTTACTATCTTTTAATTAATTACATAAGAAAATTATTTTCAAATAATTTATTTTAAAATAATTGAAATCATATCCACTTATGGATCTTAGTATTTTTCATTCAATAAAACCTTTTCAATAAATTAAATAAAAATCAAATTTGAAATCCTTATAAAATTTGGAGTTGAAA
>QRDG01000308.1:2845285-3073218 GCA_012064385.1 Puccinellia tenuiflora | reverse complement strand
TTCGAAACTGACATGATAAAGACTTGCAAACATGTGCGAGTGCAACCATCCGAAGCAATCGGCTGAGAGAGACTTCCTTACATAGCACGCTCGAAGAGCCTGGATTGTGCGCGCGTGATCTGCAACGGAATTGCGATGGAGCAGACATACATATTCCTGCACCTGCACGTGACATGCTACGCAATGTAGTGTTAGTACTGCAGTGACATGCTACCCAATGTAGTGTTGTACTGCAGTCCTATTTCTTCGCTGTTTTTTGCAAAATTAATGTGAACTACTAACTCCATTTCATAATGTAAGTCTTTTTAGCATTTCTCTTTCCATCCGTATCTAGACATGTTTTAGTGCAAGATTCATAACCTTACACTAAAACATGTCTAGATACGGATAAAAAGAGAAATGCTAAAAAGACTTACATTATGGAACGGAGGAAGTATTTGTCTATTTTCTTATCGACGATCTCAGACAACGGTAGGGCTGGAATGTCGCTGACGTGCAGCTGTTCTGACGGTCCTTTCCCCAGCAAGCCAATCTCCCTAGGTTTCAGCGCTGCGGGCAAGACAAGGCATTTCCTGCCGGATTTGTTTGCCGACAATTCAGGTCACAGCGCCTGACATGTGTCAATTTGGAACACAGAAATTTCACATGAACGAATTAGATTTCCACATGAAATCGAGACCGAGATTTATGTCCAGTCTGAAGTCTGAACCGTTCTTGTATGTACGTACAGACTCTCATCCCTCTCGCGCTTCAGATGAATCCAAAACAGGAACTGATATACAAACAGAACTCAAAATCACATTCCAATCATGAATCATCGGCTTTGCCTCAGAGGCAGGCGCCTGCCGTGAACCAGGTCTAGCCAGCCAGCTGCAGCTACTAGTCCTCATCCAAGTCTNGCAAGGAGCGCCACGACAAGGCCAAGCCGACCTTGCGCTGAGCAAAAACGGACCCAGGAGGAGGCCGACGCCAAGGTCGAGCGCATCCACGAGGTCTCGCCAATGATTACGACGCCAAGGCCAAGAAGCAGGAAGAGCGCTTCACGATCAAGCGCAACGAGTTCTGTACCGAATCGAAGGGATCGAGAAGTCTGAGCAGTAGTTGACCTCTCGCCTCCAGCGCGCCAGGAGGCGCTGACTCGCGCTGAGAGGGAGATCGCCGCCCTGAAAGCGGACCTGAGCGACCTCCAGCAGCAGGTGGGGCCGGCCGCGGACCACGCGGAGCAAGCGCGGGACACCGCGCAGCACGGCTGGGCCATGACGCGCCAGCGCCAGGTCATGCTCCACGAGCTGTGCGAACGCCGTCGGGGATGACATGAGGATCGAGGTCCCCCACTTTCCCTCCGGAGGGATCGACGACGAGGCCGCATACACGCACTTCTTCGAGCAATTCCTCGGGGAGCTTGAAAAGGTCGCGAAACGCTTCGACGAGCGCGTCGTGGCGGAGAGCCGCGATCTCCTCGTCCTCGCCACCAGCCGCGTCTTCAGTAACCTCCTGAAGCTCAGGCCCTCGTTCAAGCTCGAGGCCGTGGTGGGGCCGGTCGAGATCCGCAGCAAGGCGGGGGAGGCCATGAGGTGCTCGCCAGGAGTACGACCAAGTCCTGGTCGATGAGATGAAGGCGACGGCGAGGAAGGTGCCCTGGAGCGGAAACTGCCGTGGACGGAGCGGGCACCTCAGGAGCGCGACGGCCTGAACTCCTTCCTGTAGCTGGTCGTGCATGGGCACGTTTTCTTAGCCATTCATTTTGGTTGTAACAACTTTTGTAAAGACTTGCTTTAAGCTTTTGAACACGCTTGTGAATGTCCCTCGGGTGGCTTTTGTCTTTTCCCTTCATGTCTTTTCGCTCTACGTCTTAGGACCCTCTCTTGGCGCTACACCACCGCCGCTTCAGTATGTGAGAGTCAGGGCTCCACAAGGCCGGGGTGTGTGTGAGGCCTCAAGAAGTAAGACTCCTCGAAGCGCGATGCTTGGGGCCCCCTTTGACGTGCAAGCAGCCCATGCGGCGTAGGAGAGAGAAAAGAGACTCGAGGGCAAAACCAGCGAGAGGAAATTCGACCAAGTGTTTGTACTTAGCTTAACGAGGCATTCTGCCTTGGAGAGGGTGTTGGTTCCCCGGCGAGATGTTTTTGCCTTGATGTTGCCTGAGGCTTGGATAACCTGCTTTCCTGCATTTGGAGAGATAGGCATACCCACAAGCAGTACATAGCTAGAAATCTTATGGTGCTCGTGGGTTCCTTCATGTGTGTCTTGCGGGAGAACAGGCACAAGGTTTTTGGTGATCCTTGGTGAGTTGACGTGCGCGGAGCTGACCCATGAGTTCGGAGCTCCTTGGGAGTTGACATGCATGAGAGCTGACCCGCAATTTCAGATCTCGGATCCCTTGGGTTTAGGTGCTGTCGGGATGCTCCCGTGGCATGGCACCATGCTAGCCCCCGCTCGCGAGATACACATGAGGGATCATACGAGCGAGAGAGAAAAGCAAATAACATTAGAGCTTACCGAAGCAACAAAATATGCTGGCGCGATGCGCAAAGGTTCGAATTGACCTAAAACATAGGTTCATTACACTGGCGTGGCCAGAAACACAAAAAATCCGCCATGCTCTGGGCATGGGGTCCACATGCTGTGGCTGAGACTCTCGAGGGGGCGTGCCTGAGGCAGACGCATGTAGAGAGAGCTCAGGGGGCCCCTAGGCGGGGGTGGCTTTTAGCCTGCGTTCCACCATGACCGGCATGGGGATCCACCTCGCCAAGGCATGGTGCCTGAAGAGGTTACCGTGCCGAGGCTTGGTGGCTTGGGAGTCTTCTCGAATGGCCCATGGCAACGTATAGTAGAGAGGGGAGCCCGAAGTTTTTTCCTCGTGGAGGATGATGGCGCGTGGCTCTCCCTTGATGCAAAAAGTTGCTCGCCGAGGGCGATCAGGGGTAGAACTTGCGCAGGTGCTGGATGTTCCAGGGGTTGGCGACAGGGATGCCGTCCTCCGTCTCGAGCGGCGCGGAGCCAGGCCTGGCGATGTGCACGACTCTGTAGGGGCCTTCCCACATTGGTGAGAGCTTGTGGAGGACTGCCCTGGAGAGGATTCTCCTCAGGACAAGGTCTCCTACTTCGAGAGTGCGCGGCGGTGTGGCGGCTGTGGTAGCGACGGAGGTCTTGCTGGTACCTTGCGGCTCTCAGGGCCGCATTGCGGCGGAGCCCTTCAAGCAGCAGCAGGTCGTCGTTGCGGAGTTCGTCCACCTCAGCCTCCTTGAAGGCCAGGACTCGCGAAGAGCCATGAGTGATCTCGCTGGGGAGGACGGCTTCAGCGCCATAGACGAGGGAGAACGGCGTCTCACCAGTTTGCTTCGTTGGCGTGGTGCGGATGGACCAGAGCACCGAGGGGAGCTCATCGATCCAATGCTTGCCGCTGGCCTTGAGGCGGTGGTTGAAGCTTCTCATCTTGAGGCCCTTGAGCACCTCGGCGTTGGCTCGTTTGGCCTGCCCGTTGCTTCGTGGATGCGCCACCGAGGCGTAGCAGATTTGGGCGCCGATGCTGCCGCAGTAGGACTTGAAGGCGCCACTGATGAATTGTGAGCCGTTGTCGGTGATGATGCGGTTGGGCACGCCGAAGCGGCAGACCAGGCTCCTTATGAATTTTACCGCCGATTTCGCCGGAATGGTGCGTACGGGTTCCACCTCAGGCCACTTGGTGAATTTGTCGATGGTGACGTAGAGGTAGCGGTAGCCCCCGAGTGCTCGCGGGAAAGGTCCCAGCAGGTCCAGCCCCAGACCGCGAATGGCCAGGAGAGCGGGATCGTCTGGAGTTCTTGCGCGGGCTGGTGGATTTGCTTGGCGTGGAATTGGCATGCGTCGCAGGACTGGACGATTTCGGCGGCATCTTGAAGCACTGAGGGCCAGTAGAAGCCACTCCGGAAGACCTTTCCTGCAATGGTGCGCGAGGAGAAGTGGTGGCCGCACTCGCCGCTGTGTATGTCGTTGATGAGCTGGCGGCCTTCCTCGGCAGGGACGCACCGCAGCGCAACCCCATTGGGTCGCTTGCGGTACAGGTCTCCGTCGCGGAGGCAATAGGACTTGGCCTGGCGAGCAATTCTCTCGGCCTCTATGTCGTCTTCGGGGAGGGCTCGGTTCTGCAGGTAGTTCTTGATCTCGTCGATCCAACCAGTGTCTTGTCGTACGAGGGTTAGCAGCAAGCGATCGCCCGATGGCAACCCACAGTTTGGTGCTCGCTCGGTGGGGCAGGTGGGAGCTCCTCATCGATGCTGATGCTGACCACAGGTTGCTTGACCGAGGCCTTGGTGAGCCTCTCCTCGAACACTCCAGGCTTCTGGGCTTCTCTTCTTGCGGATCGCCGAGCAATTTCATCTGCTTCTTGGTTTTCTGACCGCGGGATGTGCTTGAGCTCCATTCCTCTGAAATGCTTCTCCAGCTTACGTACCTCTTCAAGGTAGGCCGCCATGTAGGTGTCCTTAGGCGTGTAGCTTTTGTTGGAGAAGTTGACGAGGAGCTGGGAGTCGCCCTTGATGAGGATGTACTTGATGCCGAGGGTGATGGCAGCTCTGAGCCCGGCGAGGAGGCCTTCATATTCGGCGATGTTGTTGGAGACCTTGTCATTGTCCTTGAAGCACAGTGGACGGCGTAGTAGAGCTTGTCGCCTGTCGGTGAGGTGAGGACGGCACCAGCCCCTGCACTCCTGGCCGCAAAGGCGCCGTCGAAGTGCATGGTCCAGTGGCTTGGTGTCGCCCCTCCTGAGGCTGTAACCTCCTCCTCTTGAGGCTCTTCTTCACGCGTGTCTGTCCATTCGGCCATGAAATCAGCCAGCGCCCTGCCCTTGATGACCCTGGTGGTGTCAAACTCCAGCTCGAAAGGTTGTAGCTCTATGCCCCAGCTTGCGACGCGATCTGTCGCGTTTGGGTTGCGCAGGACCTGCTCCAGGGGATATGAGGTGACCACCTTGATGGGGTGGCCCTGGAAGTAGTGGCGCAGTTTACTGGAGGCGATGAGGAGCGAAAAGAGGAGCTTTTGCTGCATGGGGTAGCGCTCGCGAGCGTCCTGTAGTACTGTGCTGACGAAGTACACGGGATGCTCGACGAGGGTAGTCGTTGGCGTGGGCAGCGGCTGACTCCTCTCCAGGCTTGGTGGAGTCCTCGACAAGGGTTTCGTGAGGCCCCACTTGAGGAGGCTCGGCAGGGGGCTGGATGCTGGCGAGGGTGCCTCCTTGTCGGGGGTTCTGGACTTGGCGAGGCAGAGGTCTGCTTGGCGAGGACTGGCTCTTCCCTTTCCGCCACCAAGACCGCGCTCGTCGTCTGAGGAGTGGCTGCAAGATACAGCTTCAGAGGCTCGCGAGGGCGTGGGGCAACCATGATGGGTGGGCTCGCCAGGTATTTCTTCAGGTCCTCAAAGGCCTTTGCTGCTTCAGGGGTCCACTTGAAGGGACCGGACCTCTCATGATCTTGAAAAATGGCAGCGCCCTCTCGCCGAACGTGGAGATGGAAACGGTTGAGGCTGACCATACATCCCGCTAAGCGCTGCATGTCCTTGAGGCGACGAGGAGGCTGCATCTGCTCTATGGCCTTGATCTTGCCGGGTTGGCCTCAATGCCGCGGTGAGATACCAGGAACCCGAGGAGCTTGCCTGAAGGGACCCCGAAGACGCACTTGGCGGGGTTCAGCTTGATGTTGACCTTGCGCAGGTTTGGCAAAGGTCTCCTCGAGATCCTGGATGAGCGTGTCCTTCTCGCGGGTCCTTGACGACGATGTCATCAACGTAGGCATCTGCATTCCTCCCCATTGAGCTCCCAAGGCGATCCTCATGAGGCGCTGGAAAGTGGCGTCGGCGTTCTTCAGGCCAAAGGGCATGCAGACGTAGCAGAACACACCACAAGGGTGCGGTGACCCAGCACACCACTGCATGGTGTAGTGTGCAAGTCGTTGACATAATACTCACAGAAGGACCTATCCGTGAATATTACATCCTTCAGAGGTGGTACACAGAAACATAGCAGGTCCAAGGTAAAACTATAGGATTACAACAATATTCAATACAAAATCTCGAGAACCTCCTCGATACATAGAGATAGCCTCGTGCAAATGAAATCCAGAGAGAGCCAATTCGTAGCACTAAGCTGGAGATCAACTCTAGCTTTAACTCCTAATCCACTACTGCTGTTGCCACCACCTTAATCTACTCTATCTGGAATAAGATTATCCTGACTTGTACTCGTTCCTTCAGTAAGCGTGGTCTCTTTCATTGGCAGTGTGATCTCTTTAACATCGTTGACATTGCTCCTTCGTGGCCATAGTTGTAGTCGTGCTTCGGTTGGTGAAGTAGCAGTTGACTCCTTAAAGAAGATCTCGACGTTGTGATAGACCACCGTCAACTCCTTTGATGGCTCCAAAGTCTAAGCAGGGGGGTCAAAAGGGCAAGGGTGAGTAACCAGCGTTACCCAGCAAGTCCATTATGTACGGTGGGAAGTTTGATGCACTAGCTACAGCTTTAGACTCCAGGGAGCCTTAAGCTTAATGCAAGGTTTTTGTAAACATTTATTTAAGAGGTTGCTTTTATTTATGAAGACTATGCCCGTCATCCTTCACAGGGCTAGAACTTTCATGGAGTTCCTTTCCTGCAGCGTTCGCAGCTCCTTCCCGGAACAGGAGTAACATGTTACAATTTTTTACACTCTGCAGAGGTGCGTTACTTTACCCATAAGAGATCAAGACTTTGTTGCACAACCGGGTGATCTTTCCCGTCCACACTCTCTTTGGTGTGGGGCCCAGTTTTGATCCAAGTCATTCACTATGCTTCTCCGCACAACGCATGCCCACCCTTTTGTAGGTTTGTCCTCCCCTAAATCTTTAGGCAGACCGTTCCGGACTCAAAAGTCCTCCCCTATGCCTAACAGATTGCCCGTTCCAGACATCCCTACAATCCATCATAGGCACCAGGTATCGTGGGACTAAGGGTTCCCACCCATGTTGCGTGTAGTCCCGCAAGACCTACCGCGTACGACCCTGGTCACCCGTTGGCATGCATCCGGGAGAAGTACAGATGGCATTTCCCGTCCCATTCCAGGTCTTATGGTTAACGCGTCTTTACGGCGCAATCATTATGACGGCATTTGTTGTTAAGTCCTAGGTAATACTTTCCCGTGCAAGTGGGACCTCCGGACCAATTCATCTTACCATGGTCCCACCTGCCCTCCATAGTAGGTTACCACCAAATAGGTAGACAACCAATAGTCAAGTTATTAAAGAAATAGGTTTTATGCTTTCTTTTGTATAAAGGTGATAGTATATAAAGTTTTACAAATAGTTTTCTAACAAATATTTCAAGAGATATGAGCAAGTGATGAACTTGCCTGTGATAGAGGTGGCAGTTCATGCCCTTCGGGGTTCTAGGGTTGCGTCAGAACCCGGAGATCTGAAAACAGCAGAGTAGTCCCGGGTAAGGACTACTGGAAACACTTGCAATATGCTATTATGCATAAATATGAGATGCATCGTATATAACCCAAAATACCCAAACTCACAAGTAAGCGCTTAGTGTTAGTGATTACTTTGTTAAAGGTGAAATACTTTGAGTTATTATCACATTCAGACTTAAGTGTTTGTTATGATTAATGAAGTAATGTTTTACATGATTGATAATCAACTACAGGTGCTCAGTTAAGGATTGCATTTATTTCATAATTTTATTTTATTTAACTACTTTCAAAAGTAATAACACTAAAGTGATAGATTTTCAAATGAACTCCTTTTTGTGTGTTTTACCTAGGATGAGTAACGGAACAGTCATTTACATTATGGTTTAGTTCAAATTTTATGTGTTGAACCTTTATTTCAAATTCATTTTCTTTTTAGAAATAGTTGTTTTAGAAGTTAGTACAAATCAATTTCACTTACTACCTTTGAATTAATTACATAAGAAAATTCTTTTCAATAATTTATTTTAAAATAATTGAAATAATATCCAATTATGGATTTTAGTATTTTTCATTCAATAAAACCTTTTTAATAAATTAAATAAAAATTATATTTGAAATCCTTATAAAATTGGAGTTGAAAACATATTTTTATTTAATTTTAGAAATTATTTGAATTACAAAATTTTAGGTGATGTTTAAGTGGCATTTGGTAATTCTAAACAACTTTTATTTTTATTTTATTAAACAAGTATGAATTTAGCATAATTGAACAGATTTAATTTTTCTGGTCATTTTGATATTTTATTTATATTTTTCTGATAAACAGATTAAAAGTTATTGATTTTATAATTTTATAACATTTTTGGAATTCTGGAAAATATTAAATCTCTGACGATGGGTCCACTGGTCAGAGTTTTATTAATTTCTAAAAAGATACACCTGAGCTGACGTCGGCTGACGTCATCAGCCCAGGCCGGCGGCCATGTTGGCCACGGCCCGGCCGACTCCGGCCTCCCCGGGCGACGAGGGCACGCGCATGAGGTGCGCGGGGCTGAGGCCGACCTAAAGGTGGCTGCGCCGCCCCTTTATGGTCGCCGGAGCTACCACGGCGACGACATGCCGCGGCGGCGCACGACGGCCAAACTCGAATCCGAAGAGCTAGGATGCAATCGATGGAAAAGAATGGGGCAAACGGATGAGGAGCTTACCCCGAGATTGTTGGACAAGGTTTCATGATCGGAGGAGGCTCGACGGTGACGGAAACATGCTCGACGGCGGCGGCTGGCGTTCGGGGCGTCGCGGCCGTTCTCCGTCTTCAGGCCATCCCAGCAGGCGCGTCAGGCACCACGGCGTAGCGAACGACGAGGCAAAGACGATGGACAAGGTCTCTAGCCGCGGAGCTCCATCATTCGTCGGCGATTTGAGGGAAATGGCGGCGGCCGAATGAGCTAGGGTTAGGGTTTGATGTGGTGCTGGGCATAGAGGGCAAAGGAGAGAGAGGAAGCGAGTGTGAGGGAGGAGGAGAGGAAGATGGGGACGCCTCCTTGGGTCTTATCCCCGAGCGAAAGCGGCGAGCAGGAGGTGGCACGGCGCGGCGACGTCGCTGTCCTCGGCCTTCTGTCCAGAGGAAGGAGAAGAAGAAAGAAAAGAAAAGAAAAGAAATTTGCAGAAAACCCCCTGGTCTTTTCATTAATTAATCAATTCCTTAAAACAGCAACTTAATACTATTTAATTAGGGCTTTTAAATAAGTTCAAAAATCATAGAAAAATTCATGGATGCTTCCTAATATGTAGAGAAGCTCCACTATTTTTATTTTGAATTTTTGAAATATCCTAATCACATTTAAAAATAGAGATATGTATAAGTCATTTAAATGTGTTCAAATTAATTTTTGGATACAACCAAGTCCTTGAGTTCCAAAGCAATACATGCCATGAAATTGGTAGATTATTCAACAAATATTACAGAGTTGGGATGTTAAGTAACTTTGCAAGGATTCATATCTGTGGTCTTTATCATTGGTTTGATTTTCTTCCTTGGGAATTAATTCATTGGAGAAATATTTTTATGTTGCTTCTTAACAAGGCACTTGATGGGTTGAAGAGGTTGATACTTTGCCTTCTTGGTCAGAAGATCAATGTTGCCTTTTGTCCCTTCTCTTGTATGATCAGATGCTGCTCCTCATTCTTGTTGACTGCTTGACTCCAGATGATCCAGCTGATCCAAGGACCCTTGTTGCTCTTATATTAGAATTGATTCTTCTAGTCAATAATTGGATATTAGGGCAAGTTCCTAATATCCATTACTTAACTTCCAAGATTATAATGCATCACCCTTGTGGTGAAAGCAAACATTTTATTCAAAGGACACTCTCCTTCTGGCAAGCATATTCTTATTTGAAATTCAATTGCTTTAATGCATACAAAGAATTATGTTAACAAGGTTGCAAGGCTTGTTAACAAACTCCTTTCATATAACACCAAGCCTTTAAATTTCACCCCAAGTTTCTTAGTATTCAAATTGTCTTGCAGGGATGAATTTGGAAAGATTTGAAGATAAGAAGCTAAGATCAGATAAGGAGATCAAATTAGATGTAAAATAGAATTGCTTAAGCATTTGTATTAGCTTTTGAGGTTAAGGCAAAGTAACGGCAAAGTTTTCTGGTTTTCCATCAATTACATTATTAATTTGCTTACATAACTCTTGAGTTGTGATAGGTGTTGAGTTGGTAATTTACTTATGAGTATTTTCTTATTTATATAAGCATGTATGATTTTGCTATTCATCTAAATAAGTTCTCCAATTCAATATCATTGGTATATTCCAATTGGATCTTATTTCCCGCAACCAGTAAAAAATGTCTGGAGATCCTGTCAAACTTATCACATTCACCTCAGATGAGCTAAACTCTACTCATGAAGTTGAATGATCTCCAATCCCCTCCAGAGTTTTATTTTGCGAAAAAATTTATTCAGATTTTCAGATGCATGCATGCAGATGCACAAAATCATACTTCCTACCCTTCATTGGTTGCTAAATTACTGGGGTATTACAGCCTTCCCCCCTTAACAAAAACTTTGTCCCGAAGTTTCGGCTCCTCTCACGTAGTGATAAGTGGAAAGCAGTTTTGTTGATATTGATTCACTCAAATTCCATTCTGACGTGACATAGATATTGGTGATCCTTTGTCCACATACTTTTCTGCATCTTCCCATTGATCCATACTATACATCTGTCAACTTTCATCTAATATTTTTACATTCTAGTGATTCTATTACTCCTTCATGTTTCTTGAATCATCTAATTCTGACTCCTCGCATTTCCATGGCTTTATAGCCCTCAGTCGAAGATCTTCATCTCCATCCTTATACGACCTTCCGATATGTTTATTGGTTCACTTCCCTATAATCCCGAGACTAGCAAGACTTTATTTCTGATGGTAAACTGTTGGCTTTCGTTTCAGACCTCTGGGTTAACTGTTCTTTCCAGCTTTATAGAACATCATCCATCGAGATTTGGTACTACTTCGATCTTCTCTTCGTCATCGTATTCCCTTCTAACTACATGTCTTCTCCGTCAAGTACTAATCGACATATATAATTCCCTTTTGTCCTTGAAGTTTCCTGAGTCTTCCTCAGTTCTGGGGTCCGGTAAGACGAACTTCCTTCCGTCAGCTCTAATCATTGAGCTTTATTCTGTCAACTCTATTAGTCGAGCTTCGTAACTCACCTTTTGCTCAAATCTTGGTGTACCTACCTAATGGTCTCACGAAGATCATAGATATATAACCAAAATATTGCGAATCCCCAGTGTCATCTTCCGATAAAGAGATACGATTACTAGGTTTTCAATAATTTTTCGAAGAATACAAGATATATCTACCTTTTGAGGAGAGGAATCTAAGACTTCAATCTTGTTGATAACATACTTCTAATAGTGGCTCCGGATAAAGTTGTAACTTTAGTACTTTGGCTTCACCAGTGTCAGATACTCTCTTCCCAATTGGTCAACTTTCTTGGCTTATCATCAATCCATGACACACTAGACTCTTCTTCTATGATTCTAATATTCTTCGGAAACAATGATTTCCGTGTTGGCAATTAGTTTTGCTTCTTCCATCATTGATGATGTCTACAATAGACGATCAACTCCCTCTTTCATCTTGCAAAACTGGAAATATCCACGTTCTTCCTGTCTTCATCCTCCTTTATCTTCAACCTATAGTACTCTTGGACACATATGTTTGATAACTTCTTTTCACGCTTGATCCCAGTAGTATCAATATCTCTTCGTTGCTCCTACAACAATCTCTTCCACCAAGTTAGAACAATCTCGTTAACATGTATCTGCATTTTATTGCTTCTTCTTTCAATGTCTTTGAATTTCCCTTTTGTCTCTGTCATTCCATGACCTCCGTCATTGTGTTAGTCAACTAAGGAATGACGTCGTGACTTGATAAGCAAAAACTTCACAATCTTCCTTCTTGGATATGTCTCCTAATTTAGCTTTCCTTGCAACATCTTTGGTAGATCTTTGTCTTCTTTTTGACTTCCTCCACTTCACGAGCTTCCATTGCTTGCAACAATTCTGGTCACTCAGAACGCTCTCATACTAACCTATATACTCTCTAGACCAGTAACATCAAGAAAGAACAAAATGTTGCAACATGCATTTGCACATCGAGTTCAAACTTCATGCTCAGATCTAGTCAATCAAAAATCCAATAAGAACCAATAAACCCAGATATAATTATATATCACTCATGCACCATTAGCCCATAAAATACGTAGTACTTTGAGTATAAACATCTCAAGTACCAAGGCTCAGATGCTATACATTACAAGTTAGGTATATAATACATTATAGACCTATTTCATAAAACACTCTTGCCTCACTGGCTTAAGGGACAGGTTTACCCTTCACTCAAAGCGTGACTTATAAGAGTATTTACCCCAATTGACCATTCACAATTAGGTAACTCTGACCTAGTGTCTAATTATACCTATCTCCATCTTAGTTCAAAAGGAACTAAGTCTTCTTGGACTTGAACTTCGTCTTCATGCCGTGACGTACTTCCATACTTCTTCACATCTTCAAGTGTAACCTCACGTTCACTCGTGTAGGTACTATTGGTATACATGAATACCATAATACTTTACTTGTGGCAAGTGCACTACTCCATATCCTCCTTGAAAAGGTATCTATGCATCCAACATCCTCTTCGGACATGAACACATTAACGTGGCAACTTACCATAACTTGCATGCTTAGTATATCCAACTCACCATTGTTCTTCTCTCTCTTATTCTTCCATCATCAACTCCCAATAGGGTTCTACTTCATAGGATGACATCATCAATGATACCACATCGATATCACTGACTTAGGTACACGACACTATTAAAGAGAGCAACCTTTCACTTGGTATACCAGGTTTAGAAAGAATGAGATAGATAAGTATTATACTTATAGAAGAATAGATAAGAATACTCTATATAAGTATGATGTTATTATTCTCAAGTGAATAACCATCATAGGTCATAGATAGATGTAGTTTAGATAAAATAACTTCCTATAGCCTTACCAACCTACAAGTCTCCTAAAAGGTTTCAAACCTAAGGTCGCTTTGCTCTGATACCAGCTGCGGTGACCCAGCACACCACTGCATGGTGTAGTGTGCAAGTCGTTGATATAATACTCACAGAAGGACCTATCCGTGAATATTACATCCTTCAGAGTGGTACAACAGAAACATAGCAGGTCCAAGGTAAAACTATAGGATTACAACAATATTCAATACAAAATCTCGAGAACCTCCTCGATACATAGAGGATAGCCTCGTGCAAATGAAATCCAGAGAGAGAGCCAATTCGTAGCACTAAGCTGGAGATCAACTCTAGCTTTAACTCCTAATCCACTACTGCTGTTGCCACCACCTTAATCTACTCTATCTGGAATAAGATTATCCTGACTTGTACTCGTTCCTTCAGTAAGCGTGGTCTCTTTCATTGGCAGTGTGATCTCTTTAACATCGTTGACATTGCTCCTTCGTGGCCATAGTTGTAGTCGTGCTTCGGTTGGTGAAATAGCAGTTGACTCCTTAATGAAGATCTCGACGTTGTGATGGACCACCGTCAACTCCTTTGATGGCTCCAAAGTCTAAGCAGGGGGTCAAAAGGGCAAGGGTGAGTAACCAGCGTTACCCAGCAAGTCCATTATGTACGGTGGGAAGTTTGATGCACTAGCTACAGCTTTAGACTCCAGGGAGCCTTAAGCTTAATGCAAGGTTTTTGTAAACATTTCTTTAAGAGGTTGCTTTTATTTCTGAAGACTATGCCCGTCATCCTTCACAGGGCTAGAACTTTCATGGAGTTCCTTTCCTGCAGCGTTCGCAGCTCCTTCCCGGAACAGGGAGTAACATGTTACAATTTTTTACACTCTGCAGAGGTGCGTTACTTTACCCATAAGAGATCAAGACTTTGTTGCACAACCGGGTGATCTTTCCCGTCCACACTCTCTTTGGTGTGGGGCCCAGTTTTTGATCCAAGTCATTCACTATGCTTCTCCGCACAACGCATGCCCACCCTTTTGTAGGTTTGTCCTCCCCTAAATCTTTAGGCAGACCGTTCCGGACTCAAAAGTCCTCCCCTATGCCTAACAGATTGCCCGTTCCAGACATCCCTACAATCCATCATAGGCACCAGGTATCGTGGGACCTAAGGGTTCCCACCCATGTTGCGTGTAGTCCCGCAAGACCTACCGCGTACGACCCTGGTCACCCGTTGGCATGCATCCGGGAGAAGTACAGATGGCATTTCCCGTCCCATTCCAGGTCTTATGGTTAACGCGTCTTTACGGCGCAATCATTATGACGGCATTTGTTGTTAAGTCCTAGGTAATACTTTCCCGTGCAAGTGGGACCTCCGGACCAATTCATCTTACCATGGTCCCACCTGCCCTCCATAGTAGGTTACCACCAAATAGGTAGACAACCAATAGTCAAGTTATTAAAGAAATAGGTTTTATGCTTTCTTTTGTATAAAGGTGATAGTATAATAAAGTTTTACAAATAGTTTTCTAACAAATATTTCAAGAGATATGAGCAAGTGATGAACTTGCCTGTGATAGAGGTGGCAGTTCATGCCCTTCGGGGTTCTAGGGTTGCGTCAGAACCCGGAGATCTGAAAACAGCAGAGTAGTCCGGGTAAGGACTACTGGAAACACTTGCAATATGCTATTATGCATAAATATGAGATGCATCGTATATAACCCAAAATACCCAAACTCACAAGTAAGCGCTTAGTGTTAGTGATTACTTTGTTAAAGGTGAAATACTTTGAGTTATTATCACATTCAGACTTAAGTGTTTGTTATGATTAATGAAGTAATGTTTTACATGATTGATAATCAACTACAGGTGCTCAGTTAAGGATTGCATTTATTTCATAATTTTATTTTATTTAACTACTTTCAAAAAGTAATAACACTAAAGTGATAGATTTTCAAATGAACTCCTTTTTGTGTGTTTTACCTAGGATGAGTAACGGAACAGTCATTTACATTATGGTATTTAGTTCAAAATTTTATGTGTTGAACCTTTATTTCAAATTCATTTTCTTTTTAGAAAATTAGTTGTTTTAGAAGTTAGTACAAATCAATTTCACTTACTACCTTTGAATTAATTACATAAGAAAATTCTTTTCAATAATTTATTTTAAAATAATTGAAATAATATCCAATTATGGATTTTAGTATTTTTCATTCAATAAAACCTTTTTAATAAATTAAATAAAAATTATATTTGAAATCCTTATAAAATTTGGAGTTGAAAACATATTTTTATTTAATTTTAGAAATTTATTTGAATTACAAAATTTTAGGTGATGTTTAAGTGGCATTTTGGTAATTCTAAACAACTTTTATTTTTATTTTATTAAACAAGTATGAATTTAGCATAATTGAACAGATTTAATTTTTCTGGTCATTTTGATATTTTATTTATATTTTTCTGATAAACAGATTAAAAGTTATTGATTTTATAATTTTATAACATTTTTTGGAATTCTGGAAAATATTAAATCTCTGACGATGGGTTCCACTGGTCAGAGTTTTATTAATTTCTAAAAAGATACACCTGAGCTGACGTCGGCTGATGTCATCAGCCCAGGCCGGCGGCCATGTTGGCCACGGCCCGGCCGACTCCGGCCTCCCCGGGCGACGAGGGCACGCGCATGAGGTGCGCGGGGCTGAGGCCGACCTAAAGGTGGCTGCGCCGCCCCTTTATGGTCGCCGGAGCTACCACGGCGACGACATGCCGCGGCGGCGCACGACGGCCAAACTCGAATCCGAAGAGCTAGGATGCAATCGATGGAAAAGAATGGGGCAAACGGATGAGGAGCTTACCCCGAGATTGTTGGACAAGGTTTCATGATCGGAGGAGGCTCGACGGTGACGGAAACATGCTCGACGGCGGCGGCTGGCGTTCGGGGCGTCGCGGCCGTTCTCCGTCTTCAGGCCATCCCAGCAGGCGCGTCAGGCACCACGGCGTAGCGAACGACGAGGCAAAGACGATGGACAAGGTCTCTAGCCGCGGAGCTCCATCATTCGTCGGCGATTTGAGGGAAATGGCGGCGGCCGAATGAGCTAGGGTTAGGGTTTGATGTGGTGCTGGGCATAGAGGGCAAAGGAGAGAGAGGAAGCGAGTGTGAGGGAGGAGGAGAGGAAGATGGGGACGCCTCCTTGGGTCTTATCCCCGAGCGAAAGCGGCGAGCAGGAGGTGGCACGGCGCGGCGACGTCGCTGTCCTCGGCCTTCTGTCCAGAGGAAGGAGAAGAAGAAAAGAAAAGAAAAGAAATTTGCAGAAAACCCCCTGGTCTTTTCATTAATTAATCAATTCCTTAAAACAGCAACTTAATACATTTAATTAGGGCTTTTAAATAAGTTCAAAAATCATAGAAAAATTCATGGATGCTCCTAATATAGTAGAGAAGCTCCACTTATTTTTATTTTGAATTTTTGAAATACCCTAATCACATTTAAAAATAGAGATATGTATAAGTCATTTAAATGTGTTCAAATTAATTTTTGGATACAACCAAGTCCTTGAGTTCCAAAGCAATACATGCCATGAAATTGGTAGATTATTCAACAAATATTACAGAGTTGGGATGTTAAGTAACTTTGCAAGATTCATATCTGTGGTCTTTATCATTGGTTTGATTTTCTTCCTTGGGAATTAATTCATTGGAGAAATATTTTTATGTTGCTTTCTTAAAAAGGCACTTGATTGGGTTGAAGAGGTTGATACTTTGCCTTCTTGGTCAGAAGATCAATGTTGCCTTTTGTCCCTTCTCTTGTATTGATCAGATGCTGCTCCTCATTCTTGTTGACTGCTTGACTCCAGATGATCCAGCTGATCCAAGGACCCTTGTTGCTCTTATATTAGAATTGATTCTTTCTAGTCAATAATTGGATATTAGGGCAAGTTCCTAATATCCATTACTTAACTTCCAAGATTATAATGCATCACCCTTGTGGTGAAAGCAAACATTTTATTCAAAGGACACTCTCCTTCTGGCAAGCATATTCTTATTTGAAATTCAATTGCTTTAATGCATACAAAGAATTATGTTAACAAGGTTGCAAGGCTTGTTAACAAACTCCTTTCATATAACACCAAGCCTTTAAATTTCACCCCAAGTTTCTTTAATATTCAAATTGTCTTGCAGGGATGAATTTGGAAAGATTTGAAGATAAGAAGCTAAGATCAGATAAGGAGATCAAATTAGATGTAAAATAGAATTGCTTAAGCATTTGTATTAGCTTTTGAGGTTAAGGCAAAGTAAAGGCAAAGTTTTCTGGTTTTCCATCAATTACATTATTAATTTGCTTAAATAACTCTTTGAGTTGTGATAGGTGTTGAGTTGGTAATTTACTTATGAGTTATTTTCTTATTTATATAAGCATGTATGATTTTGCTATTCATCTAAATAAGTTCTCCAATTCAATATCATTGGTATATTCCAATTTGGATCTTATTTCCCGCAACCAGTAAAAATGTCTGGAGATCATGTCAAAACTTATCACATTCACCTCAGATGAGCTAAACTCTACTCATGAAGTTGAATGATCTCCAATCCCTCCAGAGTTTTATTTTGCGAAAAAATTTATTCAGATTTTCAGATGCATGCATGCAGATGCACAAAATCATACTTCTACCCTTCATTGGTTGCTAAATACTGGGGTATTACAGCCTTCCCCCCTTAACAAAAACTTCGTCCCGAAGTTTCGGCTCCTCTCACGTAGTGATAAGTGGAAAGCAGTTTTGTTGATATTGATTCACTCAAATTCCATTCTGACGTGGACATAGATATTGGTGATACTTTGTCCCAGATACTTTTCTGCATCTTCCCCTTGATCCATACTATACATCTGTCAACTTTCATCTAATATTTTTTACATTCTAGTGATTCTATTACTCCTTCATGTTTCTTGAATCATCTAATTCTGACTCCTCGCATTTCCATGGCTTTATAGCCCTCTGTCGAAGATCTTCATCTCCATCCTTATACGACCTTCCGATATGTTTATTGGTTCACTTCCCTATAATCCCGAGACTAGCAAGACTTTATTTCTGATGGTAAACTGTTGGCTTTCGTTTCAGACCTCTGGGTTAACTGTTCTTTCCAGCTTTATAGAACATCATCCATCGAGATTTGGTACTACTTCGATCTTCTCTTCGTCATCGTATTCCCTTCTAACTACATGTCTTCTCCGTCAAGTACTAATCGACATATATAATTCCCTTTTGTCCTTGAAGTTTCCTGAGTCTTCCTCAGTTCTGGGGTCCGGTAAGACGAACTTCCTTCCGTCAGCTCTAATCCATTGAGCTTTATTCTGTCAACTCTATTTAGTCGAGCTTCGTAACTCACCTTTTTGCTCGAATCTTGGTGTACCTACCTAATGGTCTCACGAAGATCATAGATATATAACCAAAATATTGCGAATCCCCAGTGTCATCTTCCGATAAAGAGATACGATTACTAGGTTTTCAATAATTTTTCGAAGAATACAAGATATATCTACCTTTTGAGGAGAGGAATCTAAGACTTCAATCTTGTTGATAACATACTTCTTAATAGTGGCTCCGGATAAAAGTTGTAACTTTAGTACTTTGGCTTCACCAGTGTCAGATACTCTCTTCCCAATTGGTCAACTTTCTTGGCTTATCATCAATCCATGACACACTAGACTCTTCTTCTATGATTCTAATATTCTTCGGAACAATGATTTCCGTGTTTGGCAATTAGTTTTGCTTCTTCCATCATTGATGATGTCTACAATAGACGATCAACTCCCTCTTTCATCTTGCAAAACTGGAAATATCCACGTTCTTCCTGTCTTCATCCTCCTTTATCTTCAACCTATAGTACTCTTGGACACATATGTGTTGATAAACTTCTTTTCACGCTTGATCCCAGTAGTATCAATATCTCTTCTTTGCTCCTACAACAATCTCTTCCACCAAGTTAGAACAATCTCGTTAACATGTATCTGCATTTTATTGCTTCTTCTTTCAATGTCTTTGAATTTCCCTTTTGTCTCTGTCATTCCATGACCTCCGTCATTGTGTTAGTCAACTAAGGAATGACGTCGTGACTTGATAAGCAAAAACTTCACAATCTTCCTTCTTGGATATGTCTCCTAATTTAGCTTTCCTTGCAACATCTTTGGTAGATCTTTGTCTTCTTTTTGACTTCCTCCACTTCACGAGCTTCCATTGTTGCAACAATTCTGGTCACTCAGAACGCTCTCATACTAACCTATATACTCTCTAGACCAGTAACATCAAGAAAGAACAAAATGTTGCAACATGCATTTGCACATCGAGTTCAAACTTCATGCTCAGATCTAGTCAATCAAAAATCCAATAAGAACCAATAAAACCCAGATATAATTATATATCACTCATGCACCATTAGCCCATAAAATACGTAGTACTTTGAGTATAAACATCTCAAGTACCAAGGCTCAGATGCTATACATTACAAGTTAGGTATATAATACATTATAGACCTATTTCATAAAACAACTCTTGCCTCACTGGCTTAAGGGACAGGTTTACCCTTCACTCAAAGCGTGACTTATAAGAGTATTTACCCCAATTGACCATTCACAATTAGGTAACTCTGACCTAGTGTCTAATTATACCTATCTCCATCTTAGTTCAAAAGGAACTAAGTCTTCTTGGACTTGAACTTCGTCTTCATGCCTTGACGTACTTCCATACTTCTTCACATCTTCAAGTGTAACCTCACGTTCACTCGTGTAGGTACTATTGGTATACATGAATACCATAATACTTTACTTGTGGCAAGTGCACTACTCCATATCCTCCTTGAAAAGGTATCTATGCATCCAACATCCTCTTCGGACATGAACCACATTAACGTGGCATACTTACCATAACTTGCATGGCTTAGTATATCCAACTCACCATTGTTCTTCTCCTCTCTTATTCTTCCATCATCAACTCCCAATAGGGTTCTACTTCATAGGATGACATCATCAATGATACCACATCGATATCACTGACTTAGGTACACGACAACTATTAAAGAGAGCAACCTTTCACTTGGTATACCAGGTTTAGAAAGAATGAGATAGATAAGTATTATACTTATAGAAGAATAGATAAGAATACTCTATATAAGTATGATGTTATTATTCTCAAGTGAATAACCATCATAGGTCATAGATAGATATAGTTTAGATAAAATAACTTCCTATAGTCTTTACCAACCTACAAGTCTCCTAAAAGGTTTCAAACCTAAGGTCGCTTTGCTCTGATACCAGCTGCGGTGACCCAGCACACCACTGCATGGTGTAGTGTGCAAGTCGTTGACATAATACTCACAGAAGGACCTATCCGTGAATATTACATCCTTCAGAGTGGTACACAGAAACATAGCAGGTCCAAGGTAAAACTATAGGATTACAACAATATTCAATACAAAATCTCGAGAACCTCCTCGATACATAGAGGATAGCCTCGTGCAAATGAAATCCAGAGAGAGCCAATTCGTAGCACTAAGCTGGAGATCAACTCTAGCTTTAACTCCTAATCCACTACTGCTGTTGCCACCACCTTAATCTACTCTATCTGGAATAAGATTATCCTGACTTGTACTCGTTCCTTCAGTAAGCGTGGTCTCTTTCATTGGCAGTGTGATCTCTTTAACATCGTTGACATTGCTCCTTCGTGGCCATAGTTGTAGTCGTGCTTCGGTTGGTGAAATAGCAGTTGACTCCTTAATGAAGATCTCGACGTTGTGATGGACCACCGTCAACTCCTTTGATGGCTCCAAAGTCTAAGCAGGGGGTCAAAAGGGCAAGGGTGAGTAACCAGCGTTACCCAGCAAGTCCATTATGTACGGTGGGAAGTTTGATGCACTAGCTACAGCTTTAGACTCCAGGGAGCCTTAAGCTTAATGCAAGATTTTTGTAAACATTTCTTTAAGAGGTTGCTTTTATTTCTGAAGACTATGCCCGTCATCCTTCACAGGGCTAGAACTTTTATGGAGTTCCTTTCCTGCAGCGTTCGCAGCTCCTTCCCGGAACAGGGAGTAACATGTTACAATTTTTTACACTCTGCAGAGGTGCGTTACTTTACCCATAAGAGATCAAGACTTTGTTGCACAACCGGGTGATCTTTCCCGTCCACACTCTCTTTGGTGTGGGGCCCAGTTTTTGATCCAAGTCATTCACTATGCTTCTCCGCACAACGTATGCCCACCCTTTTGTAGGTTTGTCCTCCCCTAAATCTTTAGGCAGACCGTTCCGGACTCAAAAGTCCTCCCCTATGCCTAACAGATTGCCCGTTCCAGACATCCCTACAATCCATCATAGGCACCAGGTATCGTGGGACCTAAGGGTTCCCACCCATGTTGCGTGTAGTCCCGCAAGACCTACCGCGTACGACCCTGGTCACCCGTTGGCATGCATCCGGGAGAAGTACAGATGGCATTTCCCGTCCCATTCCAGGTCTTATGGTTAACGCGTCTTTACGGCGCAATCATTATGACGGCATTTGTTGTTAAGTCCTAGGTAATACTTTCCCGTGCAAGTGGGACCTCCGGACCAATTCATCTTACCATGGTCCCACCTGCCCTCCATAGTAGGTTACCACCAAATAGGTAGACAACCAATAGTCAAGTTATTAAAGAAATAGGTTTTATGCTTTCTTTTGTATAAAGGTGATAGTATAATAAAGTTTTACAAATAGTTTTCTAACAAATATTTCAAGAGATATGAGCAAGTGATGAACTTGCCTGTGATAGAGGTGGCAGTTCATGCCCTTCGGGGTTCTAGGGTTGCGTCAGAACCCGGAGATCTGAAAACAGCAGAGTAGTCCGGGTAAGGACTACTGGAAACACTTGCAATATGCTATTATGCATAAATATGAGATGCATCGTATATAACCCAAAATACCCAAACTCACAAGTAAGCGCTTAGTGTTAGTGATTACTTTGTTAAAGGTGAAATACTTTGAGTTATTATCACATTCAGACTTAAGTGTTTGTTATGATTAATGAAGTAATGTTTTACATGATTGATAAACAACTACAGGTGCTCAGTTAAGGATTGCATTTATTTCATAATTTTATTTTATTTAACTACTTTCAAAAAGTAATAACACTAAAGTGATAGATTTTCAAATGAACTCCTTTTTGTGTGTTTTACCTAGGATGAGTAACGGAACAGTCATTTACATTATGGTATTTAGTTCAAAATTTTATGTGTTGAACCTTTATTTCAAATTCATTTTCTTTTTAGAAAATTAGTTGTTTTAGAAGTTAGTACAAATCAATTTCACTTACTACCTTTGAATTAATTACATAAGAAAATTCTTTTCAATAATTTATTTTAAAATAATTGAAATAATATCCAATTATGGATTTTAGTATTTTTCATTCAATAAAACCTTTTTAATAAATTAAATAAAAATTATATTTGAAATCCTTATAAAATTTGGAGTTGAAAACATATTTTTATTTAATTTTAGAAATTTATTTGAATTACAAAATTTTAGGTGATGTTTAAGTGGCATTTTGGTAATTCTAAACAACTTTTATTTTTATTTTATTAAACAAGTATGAATTTAGCATAATTGAACAGATTTAATTTTTCTGGTCATTTTGATATTTTATTTATATTTTTCTGATAAACAGATTAAAAGTTATTGATTTTATAATTTTATAACATTTTTTGGAATTCTGGAAAATATTAAATCTCTGACGATGGGTCCCACTGGTCAGAGTTTTATTAATTTCTAAAAAGATAAACCTGAGCTGACGTCGGCTGACGTCATCAGCCCAGGCCGGCGGCCATGTTGGCCACGGCCCGGCCGACTCCGGCCTCCCCGGGCGACGAGGGCACGCGCATGAGGTGCGCGGGGCTGAGGCCGACCTAAAGGTGGCTGCGCCGCCCCTTTATGGTCGCCGGAGCTACCACGGCGACGACATGCCGCGGCGGCGCACGACGGCCAAACTCGAATCCGAAGAGCTAGGATGCAATCGATGGAAAAGAATGGGGCAAACGGATGAGGAGCTTACCCCGAGATTGTTGGACAAGGTTTCATGATCGGAGGAGGCTCGACGGCGACGGAAACATGCTCGACGGTGGCGGCTGGCGTTCGGGGCGTCGCGGCCGTTCTCCGTCTTCAGGCCATCCCAGCAGGCTCGTCAGGCACCACGGCGTAGCGAACGACGAGGCAAAGACGATGGACAAGGTCTCTAGCCGCGGAGCTCCATCATTCGTCGGCGATTTGAGGGAAATGGCGGCGACCGAATGAGCTAGGGTTAGGGTTTGATGTGGTGCTGGGCATAGAGGGCAAAGGAGAGAGAGGAAGCGAGTGTGAGGGAGGAGGAGAGGAAGATGGGGACGCCTCCTTGGGTCTTATCCCCGAGCGAAAGCGGCGAGCAGGAGGTGGCACGGCGCGGCGACGTCGCTGTCCTCGGCCTTCTGTCCAGAGGAAGGAGAAGAAGAAAAGAAAAGAAAAGAAATTTGCAGAAAACCCCCTGGTCTTTTCATTAATTAATCAATTCCTTAAAACAGCAACTTAATACATTTAATTAGGGCTTTTAAATAAGTTCAAAAATCATAGAAAAATTCATGGATGCTCCTAATATAGTAGAGAAGCTCCACTTATTTTTATTTTGAATTTTTGAAATATCCTAATCACATTTAAAAATAGAGATATGTATAAGTCATTTAAATGTGTTCAAATTAATTTTTGGATACAACCAAGTCCTTGAGTTCCAAAGCAATACATGCCATGAAATTGGTAGATTATTCAACAAATATTACAGAGTTGGGATGTTAAGTAACTTTGCAAGATTCATATCTGTGGTCTTTATCATTGGTTTGATTTTCTTCCTTGGGAATTAATTCATTGGAGAAATATTTTTATGTTGCTTTCTTAAAAAGGCACTTGATTGGGTTGAAGAGGTTGATACTTTGCCTTCTTGGTCAGAAGATCAATGTTGCCTTTTGTCCCTTCTCTTGTATTGATCAGATGCTGCTCCTCATTCTTGTTGACTGCTTGACTCCAGATGATCCAGCTGATCCAAGGACCCTTGTTGCTCTTATATTAGAATTGATTCTTTCTAGTCAATAATTGGATATTAGGGCAAGTTCCTAATATCCATTACTTAACTTCCAAGATTATAATGCATCACCCTTGTGGTGAAAGCAAACATTTTATTCAAAGGACACTCTCCTTCTGGCAAGCATATTCTTATTTGAAATTCAATTGCTTTAATGCATACAAAGAATTATGTTAACAAGGTTGCAAGGCTTGTTAACAAACTCCTTTCATATAACACCAAGCCTTTAAATTTCACCCCAAGTTTCTTTAGTATTCAAATTGTCTTGCAGGGATGAATTTGGAAAGATTTGAAGATAAGAAGCTAAGATCAGATAAGGAGATCAAATTAGATGTAAAATAGAATTGCTTAAGCATTTGTATTAGCTTTTGAGGTTAAGGCAAAGTAAAGGCAAAGTTTTCTGGTTTTCCATCAATTACATTATTAATTTGCTTAAATAACTCTTTGAGTTGTGATAGGTGTTGAGTTGGTAATTTACTTATGAGTTATTTTCTTATTTATATAAGCATGTATGATTTTGCTATTCATCTAAATAAGTTCTCCAATTCAATATCATTGGTATATTCCAATTTGGATCTTATTTCCCGCAACCAGTAAAAATGTCTGGAGATCATGTCAAAACTTATCACATTCAACTCAGATGAGCTAAACTCTACTCATGAAGTTGAATGATCTCCAATCCCTCCAGAGTTTTATTTTGCGAAAAAATTTATTCAGATTTTCAGATGCATGCATGCAGATGCACAAAATCATACTTCTACCCTTCATTGGTTGCTAAATACTGGGGTATTACAAGGGGTGAGAAATGCTGTCTTCTCCTGGTCCTCCTTTGCCATCTTGATCTGGTGATAACGAGAGAAGGCATCCAGAAAACAGATGAGCGCGCAGCCGGCGGTGGAGTCCACGATCTGGTCGATCCTCGGGAGGGGATAGGGGTCCTTGGGGCAGGCCTTGTTGAGATCGGTGAAGTCGATGCAGAGGCGGCTTCCTCCGGTGTGCTTGGGGACGACCACACCATTGGCGAGCCAAGTGGGGTGGACCACTTCCTTGATGATGCTGGCCTTCTTCAGCTTGTCTACTTCCTTGATGATGAAGTCTTGCTTCTCTGGCGCTTGGCGCCGCGCTTTTTGCTTGACGGGGCATGCGTTTGGACACACGGCTAAGTGGTGCTCGATCACCTCCCTCGGTACTCTGGACATATCTGACGGTGTCCAGGCGAACATGTCAGAGTTTGCCCTGAGGAAGGCGACGAGCGCGCTTTCCTATTTGGGGGGCAGGTTGGCGCCGATGATGACACTAGCCCCCGAGCCGCTTGCCTCCAGAGACACTTGCTTTGTCGCGGCCTTCTCCTGAGAGAACAACTTCTTCTTCTTCGCGGGGGGCCTCGGGAGGGGTTCCTCGTCCTCGTCAGCGGGTGACGCCACCGCGGCAGCCTTGTAGACCGCTTGCGCAGCGTACAGGGCGTCCGAGACCACGCCGCGGATGACAATGGTGCCACCCGAGCCAGGGAGCTTGACGAGGTTGTAGGCGTGGTGGGTCACCGCCATGAATTTGGCGAGGGCGGGGTAGCCGAGTATGGCGTTGTAGGGCAGGCCGATGTGCGCGACGTCGAAGTCGATCAGCTCGGTGTGGTAGTTGTCCTGGGTGCCGAAAGTGACGGCGAGCCTCACCTGTCCCAAAGGGGTGGTAAGACCCTCTGTCACTCCCGAGAAGGGCCTGGTGGGCATGAGCCGCTTGTAGGGCACCTGCAGCTTCTCGAATGTCTCGACGGAGATGACGTTGAGGCCGGCACCCCCATCAATGAGCGTCTTAGAGACGGCGATGTTGTTGATGGTGGGGGTGCAGACTAGCGGGATGGTGCCAACGGTCGAAGTGGACTTGGGGTGGTCGCTGGAGTCGAAGGTAATGGGGCACTGGGACCACTTGAGGGACCTGGAGGCCTCGACTCCAGGAAGGGATGCTGCGACCTCGCGAGCGAGTTGCTTGAAGTGGCGGTTGGAGCGAGGCGCCTGAGCCCCGCCGAGGATGCAAGCGGCCCCGCGAGGCACCTGGTAGCCCTCGTCAGCCTCGGCAGGCACGTTGTCGTTCACGGGCTGGACGGCGTTGGCCTGGGGGTTCTGCTGGTAGTTGTCGTTGTAGTTGTTGTTCCACCATCGCCCCCCGCGGCCGCCGCGGCCTCCGCGGCCTCCGTTTGCCTCGCGAGCCTCGCGAAGCCTCTTGAGGTCGTAGCAGTCCTCGGTGGCATGAGAATGCCTGTTGTGGTAGATGCAGAAGGGACGATCATCCTTCTTCTCAGGTCCTGCGGCTGGAGTGGCAGCTTGGCGAGGCTGCTTGGCGTCGGGCTCTGCCGCGAGGACCGCAGTAGTCTTGCGCTTCTCGGAGGATTTCTTCTTCTTGGACCCCTCGGTGGGGTCACCTGGCTCGTTCTTGACGAACAAGCGGCCCTCTTCAGCCTTGGCACACTTGTCCGCCAAGTCGAAAAGCTTGACGACGGTAGTGATGTTGTTGTGGATGCCGAGCTTCTCGAGCATCCGCACGTCTGTGACCCCAGCCTGGAAGGCCGAAATGACCTGTGCGTCGGTGGCGTTGGGGATCTTGTTGCGCACTTGGCTGAAGCGCTGGATGTACTTGCGGAGGGTCTCGCCGGGCTTCTGACGCACGGCGCAGAGGTCGTTGTAGGTGAGGCCGCGCTCGTACGTGCCCTTGAAGTTGGCGACGAAGCACCGGCAGAGCTCCTCCCAGGTGTTGATGGACTCGGCGGGGAGGTTGGTGAGTCATGAGGACGCGGAGTCCTTGAGGGCCATGGGGAACCAGTTCGCCATGACCTTGTCGTCGCCCCCGGCGGCCTGGATGGCCAGAGAGTAGAGCTGCAGGAACTCCAGGGGGTTGTTCTTGCCGTCATAGCGCGGAGGGAGGTCCGGCCTGAACTTGACCGGCCAGACGACGCGACGGAGGCTGCGAGTGAACGCGGCCGTCATGCCGTAGGTGACCGTGCCGTTGGCGAGGGTGGCGCGGAGGTGGCGCCCGGCGGTGGCGACGTCCTGGACGGCGCGGTTGCGGCGTTCCTGCCCGCGCTCGATGCTCACGCGTGCGTCCTCAGGGGCTCGCTGCACGATTTGGCAGTCGTGTGGCGACGACGCGTGCGTTGCAGTGCGGCCGTCGCGAGGAGGAGCCCCCGCTGGAGCAGGTTGCGGTGGAACCGGTGGAGCTGGAGCGGGCGCGGGCTGACGAGGAGGCTCGGGAGGTGCGCCGTACGCCACGTCCCCCACGAGCGCAGAAGGAATCAGGGAACGAGACGGTGCAGGTGCGGCGGCCCGAGCGGCGCCGATGAGTTCGGAGACACGGTTGAGCCAGGCCTCCTGAGCCGCCGGCATGGGGCGGTACTGCAGCAGCTCCTGCGCCATGAGGAGCGCAGTCGCCGGGCTGGGCGCAGGGCGGCCCAGCGAGGAAGCAGCACGGTCCCGCGACGGGTGCAGGGAGGAGGCCTCCTCTTCGCCGAGGTCATCCTCAGCGTGGTCGATGTCGTCGTCATCCGGGTGCTCGACGCGGGGCTCGGGGTCGGCGCGGCGCGCCGGAGCGGCGCTCCCACGCGGGCGGCCGCGCGGGTTGCCAGCAGGAGGAGCGGTGGCGGCGCTGGCCGTCCGGCGAGACGAGTCGTTCGGCGCGAGAAGGGCCCGCCATGGCTGCGTCGAGGTTGAAGATGCGCCTCAGCCCCCTACCTGGCGCGCCAAATGTCGGAGAACTGTCCCAGGAACTGGGTGTGTCTCGAGAAGGATCGAGTAAGGGGCTGAACACGGAATCAAACAACCCTCAACGTGCTCCGGCGACGATGCTCGTCGGACTCGCTGCGGGACAGCACTGCAGAGATGGAACGCTCGGTCTTACCCAGGTTCAGGGCCCTCTTGTGGAGGTAAAACCCCTACGTCCTGCTTTGGTGTATTGCACTGCTTGGAGAGTTCTCAGTACAAGAAGAGCTTGCCGAGCTCGAGGTGGCTAACAATGGCTACTTGCTAGTCTTCAGATCTAGGGTTTTGAGCTCAGGAATCTTGGGACCCCTTGCTTGAGCGTGCTCCCCCTCCTTTTATAGGCGTCTCGGACCTCTTCCGCCCAAACATTTGGGCGGGAAGGGTTACCACACAACGACGAAGGAGGAGGCGCGGTGCACCGTAAAGATGAAGTCCACCAGAAAGGTAGAGGCCATGGACGCGGTCCAGGGCAGGGACGGCGTCACCAAAGCTGGAAAAGGCCACCGTCCAACGGGCGGCGAGCTGGCGCTGCGGAGGCGGATCGGGTCCCACGGTGACGCTGCCCTTGGAGCGTAGCTGCAGACGGTTCCCTTATCACCGAAGAGGCAATACTCGTTGTCCGCTTTGCTTGGTGCTGCTTTGTTGACTCCTTTATACATGGGAATGGCAACTGCGGCGTCGTCGTCATCGCGCGCAAGCGCGCGCGTCACTCTGCACATGGCGCAGAGCCCATGTGCGCTCTGCCGCAGAGGCAGGGACGGCTTCGTGAGGAAGGAGCCTCGGCGAGGCGAAAAACCTCGCCGAGCCCTTCGGCTTGGTCCTTAGCAGAATTGCGGGTGGCGTCGGAGACACCTTGTCGAGTCGCGACCCCTCGCTAAGAGAGGGAATCCTCGGCGAGGAGAAAAGACCCCTTGCGAGGAGAATATCCTCGCGAGGCTCGCCAGGCTTGGAGAGCCTGGTCCTTAGCGAAAATCGTCCAAAGAATCTTGTGGGCCTTGGCAGGCCGGCCCGTGGTACCCTGGTTTCCACTTTGCCGACAAATGCTTTTGATCATGCTTTTGCTAATGCTTAACTGAATTTTAACACCTACTTTGCATGGTTTAATTTCTTGTTTTGTGAGGTGTTGTCATGTGTTTCAATATCTGAAATTCATGTGTTTTGTTGGATATGTGCAGATGATCCTGATAAATTCACTATACATTTGGATCATAATGGGTTTTTTGTGGTTTGAAGGATAATTTGTCCTATGAGAGTGGGAGTGTGGATTATTGTCCAGAAGGAGGCGCTTCCACATCCAGCACCCGCTGGCACTGAACACCACCACCGCATTGCCGCTGGCCATCCGGGTACTACGCTCGTACACCACCGCCTCCTGGTGATCCTACACCTCCGCCTCCTGGATGCCCACCACCATAAAAAGCAAGGTTGGTCGGAATCGGCAGTCGCCGGTGAGGGGTGCAGGAGGAGAGCAAGGTTGAACGAGAGCGGCAACGAATCGACGACACAGAGAGGTTAGGGGCAGAGGCGAGCGCGCGAAACGGAGGTCGCCCGGCAGGCAGGCAGGCTTAGGGTGGTGGCAAGCAACGGCATTGACGGCCGCCGGTGTGTGGGAGAGGCGGAGAGCAAGGTTGGCCGGCAGCGGGAACGAATTGACGGACAGAGGGACTATGGGCGGAGGGAAGCATGCGGATCGGAAGGTCGCCGGCAGGGAGTGGTTATGGGCGGCGGCGAGCGACGGATTCGGCGGTCGCCGGTGTGGGGGAGAGGCGGAGCAAGGTGGGAGGAGAGCTAGGTGCCGAGGTCACGATTCGTCCTCTTCCCCTTTGCACGAGAGGTGGGAGGACCAAACGAAATAATCAAAGACCGGAGGGGGTTTTCCAAAAAGTGCCACACCCTGGGTCTTTTTCATTTTCCAGCGTGGATAGGACAGGTGTCGCCTCTAGGTTCATTTTGTATGAATTTGCACATATAATAGAAGCTTTTGTACCACCGCATCACACATGAAAAGTTTTTGTATGAAATTGCACCTAATGGACAAGTTGTTGTATGAGTGGTGCAATTACCTCTTATTGGTGCTTTGACCGACTGGTACCGTGCATGCATGGTCCATTTGACAGTTTGCGTATACATGTTAGCTAATAATTATACATCCACTAATTTTTCTTAGTAGTATGATATCTCTACTATGCTGGTAGCCTGGTAAAGTAGTTGATCTGACGGAATTTACGTCACTTGATGTGGAGATCATTAGCTAGTCCATGGTAAAGGTTTATTTAGACGAGATGACATTGCAGCGAGGAGTAAGAACACCATTAGCTAGTCAGATTGGGTGGCCATCGGTGGCATACTATATGGGCTGACATGGACCGACGAAGGATTCGACGAGCTAGCATTTCTCAGTTTGAGAAAAAAGAGGTCCTGACCACTTTTTAGAAAGGGAAATGCTACGTTGCCTCCCGGGGATCGCGCGTCTTCCATCGTCCTGTTCGTACGCATGCCGCGTGTCCTTGTTTTGGCAGAAAAAAAGTGGGTCCCACCACGTGTCCTCCTGAACCTTATCTCAATATCCCTCCGGTCTGTTTTTCTTCTACTACGCGTATACGGAGCGGTTTTCCCCTGGATCCCCAGCTTTCGCCGTCGCGCTCCGGTGGGGCTGCGCCGCCGCGTCCCCGTGACCTGCCGCCGCCGCGCTCCCCTAGGGTCCTATACCCGCGCGTTGCCCCACGGAGCACCACCGCCGGCTCGTTTTCCCGCTGAAGCAGACGAGCACCACCGCCGGCGAGCTCGGCCGCTGCCCCGCCATGGCCGCCAGCCTCGACGACCCCCTGCTACTTTGTCCCGCCGTGAAGCTCGGCCGCGCGCCGCCATGGCAGCCTGGCTCCCAACCTCTTCTCGCCACGGGCTCCGACTTGTCCGTCGCCACGCGCCTCAACTTCGTCGTCGATGCTGCTGCTAATGTGGGGCGGCGTTGCTGCTAGTGGCAACTGGCGTAGGTGCCGCCATGAGGCCGTGTGTGTGTGCTCGCCGTCCTCCCACGGCCTGCACGCGCGTGTGCTCGCCTGCGGCCATCACCGGCGTCCCGCGGCCGCGCTCGCCTAACACCGCCTCCCGCGGACGCGCCCAACAAGCACCGACCGCCGTCCGTGTGTGTGCTCGCCGGCTTTCCGCGGCTGCTATTTCTAGGCGGCGGTGCTACCATGGGAGGGTCGTGGTGCTGTCAGGGAAGGGGTGTGGTTCTGTGTCAGTTGGTTGCCGATGCTATGTGTGTTGCTCGCTGGTGCTCTGAGTGGCAACCAACGATGCTATGAGATCTCCGGCGGGCTACGCTAAGATGCTACAGTAGCACGAATTTTATTGCTACAAAAGTTCTGTTATTCTGCTACAATATTATAAAGATTTTGCTACCTACGAGGTCTCCGACGAGAGTCTCCGGCGATCAGTCTCCGGTGATGTCTCTAGCAAAGTCGGTTTTGCTACAATAGTACAACTTAGTTTTGCTACAATTGTCATATAGTTTTGCTACGATAGTACAATTTTTGGGCTACGAGGTTTACGGCGAGAATCTCTGGCGATGTCTCCGGCGAAGTCGGTTTTGCTACAATAGCACAATTTACATTTTGCTACAACTATCCTGTAGTTTTGCTATAATAGAATAAATTGTTTGCTACAACCTCTCATATGAGCAATTGCGGGATTTGGATGAAAATTAGAAATTGCTACAATAGCACAAAATTGTTATTTCAAGCGAACCGTTTTTGCTTCATAGTAGCAATTGCGGGGTTTTGAGCGAAAATTGAAAATTGCTACAATAGTACAAAATTTTTATTTCAATCGAACCATTTTTTGCTTTATAGGAGCAAAAATGGGATTCTGAACAGAAATGGACACGTGTCAGTAGGGGGACCCGGGGGCTGGAAAGTTTTGAGCCCCTGGGACGCCTAGCACTTCCCTTTTAGAAAACTACAAAAATACTGCAGTATAGCAATTATTATAGTTTATAAAACTGAAGTTTAAACTACAGCCAAACACCTTCAAATATTTAAAACTTTGTTTTTTTCTAAAAACTGTGTTATTCCCATAATATTTTAAAAATATACTTTGTTGCCAAACACACCCTTACTCACATGAGCAATTTGATTCTTATTTCCCTACTACTTTTGTAATAGAAAATATGATTGATAGACTACAACAGTGAAACCTAAACCATTAAAAACTATTTTCCATTGCGAAATCAACAAGTGCCAACATTAATTTTAGCATAAAAAGAGACCCAAAAACATTTACAAATCTAAACCTAATCCAACCATATACTCCACTGGCTGGTCCAGACGTCCAGTCCATCCCCCATCCTCTCTAGCCTCACCCGTTATAAATAGCGTGGATTTCTCAGTCCTCGCACTCCCCACCCCACACCCCTCTTCTCTCTCCACCACTTCACCCTCTACTCCAAGCACACACCTCAGGGCAGGGGAATCGCAAATCCATGGAGTTCTACGTTGACGAGAAGTGGAAGTTCTCGAAGAAGAGCAGCCGGAACAACGGCAGCTGCAGGCGCGTCTCCGGCGGCGGGGGGGCCGACCCGTTCCTCAAGAGGTCGGCCAGCACAAGGGACCAGGCGATCGGCCGGCGGGCGGCCGCGGGCGCCGCCTCCTCGGAGAGCGGGTGCGCGGCGCCTTCGTTCTCGAGCCGGTGCGCGGGGCTGGTGAAGGAGCAGCGGGCGCGCTTCTACATCATGCGCCGCTGCGTGACCATGCTCGTCTGCTGGAAGGACTGCTCGTAGCCATAGCCTCCCGCCGCCGCGCTCAAGATCTCTGCCCGCTCCGGGTTAAGCCACAGAGGACAGAAGCAAAGGGGTTTTGAGAAGGCGGCCAATCGGGTGATGTATGTACAGATCAGCCTTAATTAGTACTAGGATTCTCGTTCCTCTTCCTTTTTCTCGTCCCATCTTTGGGATGTTCCTTGGAGAAATTTACTAGTAGTGCTTGATTAGTCCGTGATTAGTAGAGTACTTAGTGCTACAGCCTTGGACGTGCTACTGTGGGCAAGTTTTGGGATCACCTTCTGAAGGAGATGGGGATCTGGTTGTTACAGCAGCTGCTGCTGCTGCTGCTGCAGAAGCTAGGAGGAAACTCAGACAGGGCTAGCTAGCTAGCCTAGGCCTGGCTGAAATCTAGTGGGATCTTCTTCTTCTACTACTACTACTATTGTACTGCCAGTGCTGGAAAGTTTGTCACTACCGATGATGTATTGTATATACTAGGTAAAGAAATGAGACGCGACAACATACTGTACGTATTTGTGATGTCACCACAACATTCATTCATTTCTGTGTTCCTTCTCTCCTCCTCGATCTCGCCGGTTTTACCGTGCCGGCCGCGTCGCCGCGGGGATGCCAAATAGAGGGAGACGCAAGTCGACATAAGAGGAATCATCAAATGGACATGATCGTGTGTGGTTCAGGATTCAGGAAGGAACTGAAGGAAGACGAAGAAGATCGAGTGGTGAAGAGCAAAGAGCGTAGGGATTAGGAAGAGCAAGAGGAAGAGTAAATGGGGAGGGGGATGGGGAGGGTGATGGCATCCTTTGGTTTGTCCTCACCCTTCTGGGACTGCCATTTGCGGCGTGGCCATCTGACGCCACTCCATTATTGCCCTTGCTGCTCCCCTTCCCTGCTCGATCGGCTTGGAGGAGCCAGCAACCATGAAACATGTACAGCACACACAAACACAAAGACAGTGAAAAAAAAAATCACGGCCCCACTTCACTTGTAGTACTAGGACACGCTCTGATGCATTTGTTTAGCAGAAAGAAGGACGGTCTGATCTGAAAGATCTTTGAAACCCATTGTTAATTGATGAAATCGGATGGGGGGTTGGAGCGGTAGATCGATCGATCGACCGATCCAGGGAATCAAAGAATCAACCAATGTGCAAGACAGAGAGAGATTACTACTACTCGCTGAAGCCAGGCCATGCCACCACTGCTTCCGGCTTTGGCCCTCTCGCGTTGCGTTGCTGCAGGCAGGGGAGTCGATCGATCGGGCCACGCCTGATGATGAACGCGCGCGGTACGAACGCCGCAGATCGTCCGTCGATCGGGGCAAAGCGTTGGTGTCGCCATCACGACCATGCGGCCGCACGGCGACGCCGCCATTGGCCGCCGCACGTCCGAGAGCAGAGGAGAGGACGACCCTTGCTGTGCGCTCGTGTGGAGGGAGGGCCGGGTCGCCCTGCGCACGTACGGATGATGTGCTGCGCGCGCCGCTACCGCACGACGGCCCGTGATCGATCCAAACAGTCGGAGAGATTGGAGGCGTGAATTTGGCCTCAAACGCACACGCTGCGCAGATGCGCCAAGGCGCACACCCCGGCGATCCCATTCTACGGCAATAAACCAATCATCCATGTACCTGGGATTTAGGCAAATCTGCACCGCAATCAGCCGCGCCGAGATAGCAATGTAGTAGTAGCAGTACGTCGATGCCCCGATAAAAGCCTTGCTGGAAATGGGTCGGAATCGTGACTAGGATGCTAGTAGGACCTGGGTGGCTGGTCGATCCGTACGAGCAACAGAACAAGTAGGGCTAGCTCTCGCATTGCATGAGCAGAAGCAGGACGAAGAAGCAATTAGTCCGCTGTTACTACCGGTTGGTGCCAAATCGAGAACTCTCTCTCCGGTCCACCACCACCACCGCGGCACCACCCGTCCACTCTACCTTCTCTTCCTTCAGTTCCTTGTTGTAGTAACTTGCTGTCTAAACTATTAATTGTGGAGATAACCGTACGTTTGAGATGGACTTGATCGGGTCCCCTCGGTTTATGCATGCCCGGACCCCGGCCGGTTGATCGAGATGCACGTACGGGCTCTTCCCACCCAAGCCCATGGCGACGTTGATGCCGGCCGGATTGGTTGGGTGATGTTGACGCAGCTAGGGTCACTGTTTCGCTGCAGGAAATAAAATGATGTAAAACCTCTTCGTTTCCACTCAAAAAAAAAAAAAAGAGAGATGTAACGCTGTTAGTACTATACGTAGTAGTAGCACGGCACTGGCAGATGTACACGGGGACAGGCAGGACACTGTGCAACCATCGATTATACGCCACTACAGTACGTACCAATCCACCATGAATCAATCAACCACTACTCCAGAAAACACACACAAAGCGCGCGCGCACGCACGGTGGTAGAGCGAACAAGCCAACAGTGTGTCTCCGTGGCCCCTGTCCTGGCCGAGACAGTCCATGTGCCTGCGCACCAAACACCGATGTGACGCCCCCCCATATATCTTGTCACGCCATGCATGCCCCGTTGTAGTCCTAGTAGTAGTAACAAGGATAACCACGGCTTTGGCGTGCCACACGGCATCGATACGGTATGGCACTGCAAAAAGTACTGTGCCAATCATTCCTGCCCAGGACTGCAGGCTGATACTATGCTTCCACTTCTTCACTTGCACGAGTGATCGATCGACTGGGCTCGTGGCTGGCATCATAGGTTGATATGGGAATCTATCCCTCTCGATCCACACTTTGTTTATCTATCTACTCTACGTATCGATGCATCGAGTAGGCCAAATTAATTGCACATATAGGAAAAAAAGATTAGCAGGGCTCCTAGCTCGATTCGATGACGGCTACTGTTGCCACGTACGTACTCTGAGAGTGTGACTAAATGAGGACATGTTCGGACGCTTTCTATCGTGCCGCCGGCCGATTGCCGGTGGATTCTTTCAAGTGTGCGCTAGATACTCGATCGAGTTTCCCTACTACTGATACTTTTCATGATGATTGTACTCGCCGGCACCATGTTTTTCTGCTTTCGGGTAGTGGGAAAGCGCATCCGCATCTTTGTGATCGCTAAAATTTCGTGTCAGAGCGCGGCGCGCGTGCTAAATCCTGCCGCACGTTCGTTCGTTTGACTTGGTTCGGATTCGCTCGCCTCGCCTCGTGCTCACGAATTTGTTTGCAGCTAGCAGAACTAGGTGGGTGGTTGTACCCCCAGCCCATCAGAGTTCAAACTACAGGTTTGACACTGTTGTTTCTCATCTTTACTGGAATATTCTTTTATGGGAGGTAACGTTCCCGTCAATAGCGAGGCGCCCGTGGTGACTTTGTCAATCTCAAGCAGGAGCGGATCCAGTGGGGGTGCCATGGCACCCCCTAAAAATGTGGAAATTCAATTAGCTACTAATATTTGAACCAATTTTTACTAAATATGCTAGTATTTAGATTAATTGTTGCTAAATGCTAAATATAATAGGTAAGTTTTTAAGCTTGGCACCCCCACCAATTTTGTCCTAGATCCGTCACTGATCTCAAGCAGGGTCGGTCCTGAGATTTCAAGGATCCGGGACAAAACTAAAATTTTGGACCCCTTATTATAAATAAGTAAGCACATATGTGTTAGCGAAATAGAAATCAAACGAGAGATGTTGTTAAATATGTGTTCATGATCACTCACAATGTTATTATCCGCGTTCACGTCGATGTTGTCTTCTGTATTGATCACGTCTTCTAGATAAACATTACTTCGTTTCCCACAAGAACTAGCACCAACTCATCTGGAATTTTTTTAATCTCGTATTACTCTTCAAAAATTTATGAATACATCCTCTCTATAAATCTATCAATTTTTGTTCATCTTTTTTCCTTTTTATTTTTGCAGCATCGGATAAAGACTTCATAATAACGCTGCAAATAAAAAATGGTAATCAAAATTACGGCATAAAATAAACTACATATACTAAAAAATTAGAGAAGATCCATCGATCAGTTTATCTGATACGGCGGCGTGGCGCTTGAAATCGGAAATACGGGAATTAATCGAGATGCGCTAAGGCATGCTCGCCAGAGTCGAGCATGGCGATGGAGATCTCATCGGTGTCCTTGACTAGTACGTGTACACTGACTCGATGAATTGGCTTGTTCGATCAACTGCCGAAGTGAGCGGAGCGGAGACAAAAAGCCCAGTCGGCCCATTACAAATTCGGAGCCAGCCACGATCCACAGAAAAGGCTACTCTCTCCGATCCGTAAAAATTAGAGAATACAACATGATGGAACGAGTTACGACACTTTTCAGATCTGAGGTTATATTTGTTTTTTTTCTACATGCCATATAGTGTATAGATATATCTGAAGGGCCCCTAGAATTCTTGGACCCGGGACGGCTGCCCCTCTCCAGGGCCGGTCCTGATCTCAAGATCTAACCCGCCGGCTCAGTATTTCGGAGGTGCTCATAGAAATATGGTGTGCGTGTGTGCGTTCATAGGGTGAGTGTATGCGTGTGTACTGTATTTCGCAAAAAAGGCTAGCCTCCCCTGGTTGAAGGGTTCTGTAACGTGTCTCTGTTCTTCTCCTGGGTCTCGTTCCGCATGTGCGTGCTACAAGCCTACAACAGGAGAGTAGAGGAAGTCGTCGTTGTAACTCAGATCTGTATTCTGTAATGAATGAATCTAGTGATTGATGCGTGCCGTTGAGCATATATATAGCTGACTGCAGAAGATGATAAAATGGAATATAAAGGTAGTACTAGTACGGAGTAGTAGCTGTGAAAATAGATTTGATTGGGTAGGTAGGTTGAGGATCCAACAGGAGGCGGTGAGTGGGCAGACAGCCGAGCGGTCACGCCATGCATGCTCTCCACGGAAATGACAAGTCCATGCACGTACGGTCGACTCAAGTACCGGAGGGAGGAGGCCAGCTGCGCTGCCACCCACCCGTGCGCGCGGATGCGACAGCTGAAAGAAAGAAAGAAAGCCCCGCCAGATCTCATCTTTCTTTCCCCCGTGCACTCGAGAAGCCGACGGAGGGAGTCATCATCATCGTGCAGATAGATAGGAGGGATTCAGCGCCACGTACTGGAGTGGCCGATGATCGATGCCAAATCTGACCCCGCTCCGCTCCACTACCGCGCCGCGCGCACGGCCTTGCCAAATTAAGCTATCCGATCGATCGGCGCGCTGGCGCTGCGAGTGACTGCCGACTGCGCGCCAGCCTAGTGGAGCTGGTTGGAACTCCTCCTTTCGTCGCACGTGCACTGCGCAGCCAGATCTCGCACGCACGCACGGCCAGGCGTCCCGTTCGAGCGCGGCCAGGTCGTCGTGGCGGTGGAGCTGAACCGACCGAGCCAGCGCATCATGCACACACCGACGTGCGGTCGCGACAGGAGTGGCCGTACGTGGGCGGGCCGCGACGCTGACCGTTGACCTGCTGCCACGGCGGTGCGCGGAGCCCACAAGCTGGATGGACTCCGGCGGCACTGTTAAATGCCGATTCCGTCATTCCGGTGCCGGTCCAGGCGAGCCGAGGAACCCGGCGACATCGCACGTGGGGGTGGTGGGGCCACAGCCTCCCCCACCCACCGGACCTGGATCCACCCCGCTGATTTCGACGCCCCCGTGCGCGGGTGGCGCGTCACGTCGGCCGTGGCTGCTTCACGGCGTGGAATCCAGGGCGGCGCGCCGGGGAGCCGGCCAGGCCACGTGCGGCGGGGCCCCTCGTCAGTTCTCTTCTGTGGACACGCTCGCGGACGCGGACGCTGAGCGCGCATGGCGCCGGCAGGCCGTGCTCTGTGCTCACATGAACGGCGACTGGCTTCACACGTCCCAGTGCAGAATCTGAGCCTACTTCTACTATAATCTGATGAAGAGCCTCTTTGTTATTGACTTTTCTGAGCTCTCTCTCGCGCGTCTGGCCCCTCTAGAAAATCTGCCGGTCGACTGAAACTGAACAAAGCTTTCAGAGAATTAATTCATTTTAGACCACAGGTGCACGGCAGGATACGTAATTACGTACTACTAGTACGCACGTGAGAGAAGAACATGCTGGTGTTTATTTTGGCGACGATCTGCGATGGCCGGCTCAAATTGACGTCGTGCACCCAGACGCTGCAGCCGACTGACTACTTGGAGGCGAAGCATCATTCCTTCCTTGGACCAGGAGAAGGCTGCTCGATCTGTTCATTGTGGACTTGCTGTCGACTTTGTTGGGGTTTGGACTTTCTTTGCACATGAATTGCAGAGTTCGCCCACTGCCCGAACAACTCCCCTCTTGTAACAAGTGGTCTAAAGGGAAACTGTGGGTTTAGACGGGAAAGGGTTTACAGTTTTTGGCAAAACCACCCTGCTCTCCTGTCGTGTGTGCACTGATCTCCCGTGCAATCTGCTTAGACAGCGGTAGAATATGTGTGCTAAACCCATAGGTCACATCTCTGTTAATCGCCGTTGCACCTTTTTTTTTTTTTGGTTTGCTTCATTCAACTGTAACACATGTGCTCCTCTACGTGTCATTTGCGTCACACGAAATCAGGGTATCAATTAGCAACACGATGGGATTACCGCATTAGGCTAGCAACATTGAAGCTCGAGGCTGGCATCAAGTTTATTCTACTAATAGCGTTCGTCTGGTCTACTTGGAGGTGGTGTTAGGTATTTTACTAATGCAGCACTACGAACCCAAGACAGGTTCATTCTTGCCTTTTTCAGCAAGTGTCGTAAAACTTGGCCCCAGTTTAAACGAACTTAATTTATAGGAATTTGTAACTGAAATAAATTGGACAGTAACGTTAGCTTGTTTATGGTAAGTGTAGCAACAAGCAGTCAGCTCCTTGGCTTTCAGAAGTATTTCCTTCATTTATTTGTTGACATGACACGGGCAACACGCTGGAGTCCAGTTTGGTTAGATAGCAACAAGGGCATAACGTTCTCTTGTATAGCTGTATCCGTCACTAGTCCTGGCCATGGGCCGGGCCTGGGTGGGCTTGGGCCGGGCCTAGAAAAGCCCACAACAAAAAACCTAGGCCCAGGCCCAGCCCGGGCCCACTGTCGGTCCTAGAATTCAGGCCCAAGCCCGGCCCATTGGCGGAAAATAGAGGCGGGCCTCAGGCCGTGGGCTGGGCTTCTTCCCTAAATCGTCCATATGTGAAGCCCAGGCCCGGCCCTACCAATCCTTTGGGCTCAAAACGCAAGCCCAGGCCCACCCGCAGGCCTAAAAACATCGGCCCAGGCCCTGAAATTTCAGGTCGGGCCTGGGCGGGCCGACCGGGCCAGGCTTCCCATGGCCAGGCCTATCCGTCACTACTACTTAATCACCATCAAAATATAATACTCTAGTGAAATTGACCCGATCAAAATTCATTGCCAAAAAACATGTCACCACAGTTGATATCAAGTAGCTCACAAGCAACAAATAGTGAGGGATGTCAAGATTAAAAAACAAAAGTTACGGTGACCATGTCAATCAAGGTTCGGTAGACTGTTCACCATCGCTGGTTTTTTGGCGTTTGGTTGAAGGTTCGTTCACTTCATCTGTAACGATCCCTCCAGTATCCGAAGCTGGCTTATCGGTCACCGCTCCATTGACGTCTTGGTGACTGCTAGCTCCATTGGCGTCTTGGTTACTGATAGCTCCATTCAGAGCCTCTGCGCCTAACAGAGAGATATGCTTGCTAGTAATTGTCCGACCTGCCCTGACCTTCGGACCCCAATGGCTTTCTGGGTTTGGAAGGAACCGTTTCACCTTCTTTGTCTGAGCCTTGCTGAGGGCAGCAACTGCTCTAGAGAAATTTGCCTACGGAAACACAAATTGACGAGTGAAAATACAATTCTGTTCACGTGCAGTGATGAGTTTATAAAGGACATTGTCATCTCAACAGATGGCATACTTCTATCTGTGGCGATTTTGAAAGGATTGCAGTGCCTGGAGTGTCACGCGGTTGTTCCTTGATAGGATGATTTTTCACCTACGTTGAAGACATTGTAAGGTCACAGGCTACAGTGAATGAAAGTTACGATAAAAACAGTAATAATCAATATTTACCCAGCAGCGCATGATGTCCCAAATAACATCCCAAGGGGCATCAGACTTCAGCCCAAGCGGATTAACATGACTGCCTGAGATCTGATATCCTGCATTTATAACTGCCGACCGGAACATGACTGCAGATGGAGATGTGCACTTGACAGTACCAGATATGCTGTGGAGACTGAAAAACAACGGAAAGTCATGCAATTCCTGCATAACAAAAAAATATGGATGAAATTTCAAGAGTGTGCATGATAATTCATCAATTGTATATAATTCCTCCACAACTATGAACAGGACGTAACAATCAAATGCTTAGCTAGACAGTCTAATTTCTGTGAAATACTAACAAACCTTCATTACAACCTCCAGCCTTTTATCAAGCAAAGGGGAAGGACCGGCCAGGAAATGTTTAACTACTTTTAGCTGGAGTAAGTAGTTTAAATGTTGAACAAGATCAATGTTGAATATGCTTTTGAAATTTTCATTTGTTGAACTAAAATGAAACATCTATAAAACCATTATTTTATTTATGTAGCGTAGGTTCCATAAACTTTTCATTCGAGTTAGAGTGAAGTTTATAGTGGTTCAATTTTTACTTAGATGGCCATGACAAACATGATGGAAATACATGCCCGATGAAAAAAAATGTACGAAACCTATGCAAAATCTGTGTAAACATTTAGGAAAACACTACTAAACCTCCGGGGGCTCGCATTGCTCGCATCCTCCTCCTTCAGCTTGCGACACGTGTCCCCGCTGGGCCACCCCGACCTTATCTCTTCCCACCGCTCGTTCTCCCATTCTGCACTCTGTCTCTTCCCCACACATCTCTATTTCTCTAGAGCGCCGGTGTCTTCTCCTCGCTCTCCCTGCCGGTACCCGCACCTCCTCCTCGCCCTCCCATGTCCGTTCCCTGCACCACCTCTCTCACAGCTGGTGTTGCCTACTGCTGCGAGATTCAGCGCACTGCTGCTGCAAAACGACATCGGGCTGCGGATGGAGGCGCCAATGCTCAACACCACCTCCTTCCCCAGCCAGAATTGTGGACATCGGCGGTGTAGAAAGCGAGATTTAGTGTTGCTCGCCGTTGCTACGAGGGAACACTGCTGATGCTACCGGCGGCATGCGGCGGTGCTACCAGCGGAAAACGGTGGTGCTACCATCAGCTTCGAGCGGCGCCACGAACCGCCGCCGCTGATGCTACTAGCGGCAAACGGTCATGCTACGAACGGCTTCAAGCGGTGCTACGAGTGGTAGGCGCAGATGCTACCGGCGGAAACGACAGAGTGGTTGCCGCCTCACCGGAGCTGGACGGCGGCGATGTGTTTTGCTACAAGCTGCCGCTGCTACAAGAGTCTACAGCAGTTGCTACAAGAGCCGGAGGCCGCTGCTGCAAGCGCCAGCGGTTCTTCTGCAAGTCTGACACCGCTGCTGTGAACACCTCCGTTGCTACAATAGGCAGTGGCGCCGCCGCTACAAGCGCCTGCGACGACAGCTGCAAAGATAGACCGAGTTTGCTAGAACGCACCCTCGCATTGACCCGACAAAGCAAAATATGACCGGCGGTGCTACAATGGTAGATCGATAATGCTAGAAAGCTAGATCGGCGGTGCTACAAAGCTCTCTTGGAAGCCGGGGTGATTTGCGACAAGCAGCTATCTCGCCTGCGGCCTCACGACGGAGCTGCACGTACGAGGTGCCCAGGGCCTGCGTTGAGCCAAGCGAGAGCGACATGCGGTTAGAGGCCGCAGGTTTTTTTCTTCTACAGGTCGTGCTTCCTCCAGGAAGAAGCCATGCGGGTCTCGGGATTGGACCGGGCTCAGGATTGAACGGCCACAGAGGGCTCCATCGGACGGCTGTCCACCCAGGGGATCGGCGCGCGGGATCCCCCGGGGGACGCCCAGCACGCCCCAAACATTTAACCAATTTTTTGGAAATGCTCAAATATTTATAAAGTCCGTTAAGAGAGACCTGAAGGATTGGAACATCACTAAAGAACTAGCCATGGACAGGGGTGCGTGGAAGTTAGCTATCCACGTGCCAGAACCATGACTTGGTTTCGAGATCTTATGGGTTTCAACTCTAGCCTACCCCAACTTGTTTGGGACTGAAAGGCTTTGTTGTTGTTGTTGTTGTTGTTGCTCAAATATTTATAAAATTCATGTGAAACATACTTAATTTTTTCACAAAAACTTAATGAAAGCAACAAAAATATATTCAAATGTTTGTGGAACTTGTCTGAAACATAATGTATTTTTTAGTTGGGAAAGGAACATATTTAATTTTTTACATGAAAGTATGTGCAAACTGTGTTCAACCATGAGGTAAAAAAAAAATCTTCTGAAACCGTACGAAACCACTTTTTTTGGCCAAAATAATAAAATAGCATAACTGGGGGGAATCTCAAAAAAAAACACAACTGGGGGGGGGGGGGGGGGGGTACTCTATACACATATCAATGGTACTGATTTTATTATCATGTGGATGATGGTGCTTAGTACTATATGCCCCCATCTTTACCACGGGCCATGATTAATAGTTCATTCAAACATCATTATGTATGGTTTAATATTCTCAAGAGTACCATCAATCTGTTGATGTAATGACACTGAGAATTGGCAGACCAGCTTTGCACAATCACATATGCATCACCAATAACAACTTGGAAAAAGAGAGATAATAGCTATGCCCAATACCTCTGATACAGTGGTTAAAACTGAAGTAATTTTGTTGTATGCTGGATATCTGTCCTTCATTGGCCTAACGCCTGCCAGAGTTGAAAGTACCCAGTCTTGATCGTGAATAGGAGCAGACCATATTGGTCCACCCACATTAAATTTCTTTCCACAGTCGCTGCACTCTTGAGGAACAACTGGTCCAATACCAGGTGCATACTTCACGCTGTTATTCTTCAGTTCATACAGAAAGAACAAGGAATTTTTTTTTTCAGATTGTTGAGCTAAATTGAGGAAATTATACTGAAGGGTGAACAGTATGCAAAACATACCTTCGTAACGGTCCTCCCAAGGGACTGAAGATGGAAAGAATCACAACCCGCACACTGATATACGTAAGAAAGTTTAAGGGGGGTATTCTTTATTTCACTTGCAGAACTGCAGTGAAATCCATATATAATCATGAATTAGAGACATTACCAGGTACAACCAAATGATGAAGAGAATAGAGTATTTGCACAAAAAGGCAAACTAAATGAAGGTATAAAAGGGACTCACGTGAATACTCGAACAAAAACACGGACATAGAAGTCCATAAACACAGAGAGAACAGGCACAATATATCTCTTGTACCGATTTGCATGGCTCTGGTGTAAAGAGAAAATGGTAAGCACATCAAGAATTAACATACCCAAAGGATGAAACATGGGAAGTAAAGATAAATTTACGGGTCATTCGGCAAAAGCTTGTAACTGAAACTACTTTGAAAATTACGAATTGATCGGTTGGATAAGTAACACATGCTGGACGATGGTTAAAGCATAACGAAAGTTCAGAGTGAAATCACTCGGAATTTGCTTTGGAGCTGTGTACCTCAATACTGGCAAGGAGGATTCTCAAAGCCATTTCGTGGCAATACTTGCCTTTAACTGGGTAGGAACCATACCTACACAACAGAATTGATTGTTACAACTTACACAACAGCCTAAAAAACGTACTTTAGTTGAAACATTTTGCTAAGTACTGCTCGTACTTGGAGTAGCAAACTTCTCCATTAGTTCCACACAGAACTGCCAAATCAGTGGCTGTGCACATCAATAGTCCACCATCAGCAACAGCCTGAACAGCTGAGTCGAGGAATACAGATGGTGACCCATAAGGGTCAAGATCAACCTAAAACAAATTCAAGACATGTGAACTGTCAAGAAAGATAATACAATGAAGAAAAACAAAAGCGGTGTAAAGAATCTTACTTAACATTGATCTGTAAAATTACTGTAATAATCATATATGAATAAATAAAGCGGTAATCCAATTTCCTATTTAAACGCGTATTATAAGCCTTCAGACCAACAACAAGGTTCACCCAAAAGCCTTGAAACATAAATTCCAGATATGTCAAACATTACTATATTAGAAGCTTGGATTTGGTCAAAACTCAACAGTCTTCCTGAGTGAGCACATAAAATTAACAAACGGCGAAGAAGGAAACAATTCCTCAATTTACTATTCGAATATCCCAGGGTTGTCACAAATTAGTGAATGGACAATAGAATAAGTAACCGCCATGTGCTCCCACACCAAAGTTCAATTTTGGAAATATTTAGAAGCATTACCACATCAAATTCTTTTGGATGCGTGAGCATGTAAACTCGAGCATCAGCCAAATGGGCTTCCACCTTATTAATAGCAGCAGAACCGTTGAACTTTATGTTCCTCTTGCAAGCTTCAACAGAGGCTGCAGAAAGAAAACCACATTGAATGCAAGCACAGCGGCATTCGTAACATTAGCATGAACGAAGTAGAGAAACCTGTGTATTACCTTTATCGTTGTCCAGAGCAACCACCTTTTCTAATCCCTCGACTTCACGAGCATACCGGAGAGACCTCAACCCAGAAGCAGCTAAAGCCTGCATTTTTTTGTCAGTGCAAATTCGATATCAGGTAGTGCTAATATGGGAATAAATAATTATGAATGTCTTTAATTCTCCAAACTTAACGCAGAAATAGATTCTACATCTTTCATATGTAAGAGATGCCTCACCTCAAGAACAACTGGTGGCTTAAGCTCTCTGGTTACTTTCCAGGAAGCTGTCTTCGTTGCTTCTTTTGACACATCTTCTATTTCATTTGTAGCCTGATTTGGCTTCTTTTCATTAACAACGTCCATTTCATCATGCTGGCTAGTTAAAGTAGCGTCTCCATTTACAACAGATGTTTCACTCTGATTGCCTTTTTTCTGTGACTTATTCCTTTTATGGAGCAGTGCTTCATGTTCTTCTTTGCGCTTGGCAACAAATGTCCTTAAAACAGCAATGGACATATCTCTGTTGTGTACCTAGCCAAAGCAGTAAACTTGAACTTACACAAATACGCATGATGGTTAACTGGAGGGTAATCCCTAAGGTTACAAAAATAGAAACATTTGAAACACTTATATATTTTTTAATAGAAACCAAACCAAGTCATGCAAATCAAAACATTTGAAGATATCAATCCATAGACAAGCAAATTAGCTGTTAGGGGATTTGCTATCTCTCTCTGGCCATTAAAACATTCTACTGCGGAGCACTAACATAAATCAGAATCAGAATAAGAAAAGAAAAAACCACTTTAGCTGGGCAGAAACCAGTACCATGGTACAACGAGATCAAACGCCTACAAATACGAACTCGGCAGAAACCACTAGCACGGTACAGCGAGATCAAACGCCTACATACACAAACAGAATCACACAGCAATCGCCAATTCCTGAAAAGTAACTAAAAGTTCTGAACCTGCTACACACCGATCACACACCGATCAACTGGAAATCAGCTGTGATTGTAACAACACATATAGAGTGCAAACAATGAACCAAAGTCCCGCAATCACTACAGCCTACACGCTACAGGTTAACACAACTTAAGGAGTTGCAGATTTCATCCCTAATCCCGGTAAATCGAAACATTTGAAGATATCAATCCAATAGCTTTGTCCAGTACCGTAATACCACATAGACAAGCAAATTAGCTGTTAGGGGCTTTGATATCTTTGTCTGGACATTAAAACAGTCTACTGCGGAGCGCTAACATAAATCAGAATCAGAATAAGAAAAAAACTAATTTAGCTGGCGTGTAGAAAAAAAACATTAAAATATGAACGCTAAGATACCTGCACGGGATTGAAGAAGACGGCGTTACTCTTGAGCATGAGGATCTCAGCCTCGCCTTCCTTCTTGATCTCGTAGTCCTTGAGCTTATCCTCTACTCCCGCCATGTCTCCAAATCCAAAACCTAATACAGGAACCCGACAAAACTAGTAGCCCGCAGTGAGGAATACGAGGTTCGGCGAGAAACGGTAGCGGCAAGGGGGCTGGTTGCTACGCTCGGAGGCTGCAGGTGTAGAAGGAAGGAACGTAGGGGGGACGAGGAGCGGCGGCCGCGGCTGTGGAGGGGCTGGAGCACCGCGGATTTGGCGGAGATGCGCGGCGTGGTAGGAGAGGTGGCACGGCGGATTTGGGGAGACGAGGAGCTGGGCGGGGAGGAGAAACTCTGGCGGCGGCGGCGGCGGCGGCGGGGAGGCGAACTCGCGGAGTAGGCGAAACTAGCAGCGAGGGCTTAGCCCAGGGCTTTAACATAGGTTGTGACTTGTGAGAGTCCCTTTCGGAAAAGTAAAATAAATTTCAGCAAACTAGCAGCCGGGCTTCAGCTGCAAAAAAATTAGTTACAAAATAAATCTACATGTTGGCACGCCAAAAGTACTACGATGTCTGTTCAAAGTACTAACGGCCGTGCAAACTTTTTCCTTTTTTATGCAAATAAGCTTGTACCTTCTTCACGCATTTCAAATTTTGTAGGTGCGCTTTGATTTTGGATGTTGTGTAGTACTCCCTCCATTCCACGATATAAAACAGCTTGCTAAAACATCCTATATTTTGGAACAGAGAAAGTATAAGTGATTCGTTAGTTTCTTTGTGTGTGGATGTCGTTTATTTTCAGAATGTCTGCACCCTCGGCACAAGCATAAGTTTGAGAATCATTTTATACGTTAAAAAAATCATTTAGGGCATGTTTGGCATCCGTCGTTTCATTTCATTTGGACCAAATGAAAAGAAATGAAATGAATTCCAGACAAATGACAGGGTTAGGGACAAGAATTGACTTAACATAGCAAAGACATTCTCTAGAATTCCAAATGAAATGACATTCCAATTTTATGACATCCAAACAGGATGATGATTCCATACAAATAATGGGATCCAAACGACCCCTTAATAAACTCTTCGCACAGGGTGTCGCATACTCTATTTGCTTACCTATTTATAGGAGTGCACGTAGTCCAACAGATGAACAGAACAAGTATAGTATAAACTACTATCTAGGACAGTCATATTAAGTAAAAAAGTATTCCTTCCGTTAAAAACCATCGGATAATCCGAATTAATTTTTGGGTAATCCTTATTCGAATGCTATTTTACATACCATATCTCTATCGTATCCTAGTGTTTAGTTCGGAATCGGATATCTTTATCCGTCAGATTTTAAACCAGATATGGGTTCTTTAAAACGGATTAGATGCAAAATATCCTATCAGTTTACATTCCTACTTACATGGCCCTCTACTGTTTACTCAGTAGGACATGACATCAAGCATTCAAGATCTACATATTAATTCCCAAGAAACTGCTATTTCCTCTCACCAAAAGTCTCAGCTGAACGTTCCACTTCTGGTTCGAGAATACGTCATTACATATCCTTTCAGAACAACAGATGAAAGTAACACGTCATTCAGAATTGCAGATGTACCTTTATGCACAGATCTACATAGATAACTACATCTGGTGCCAATATTTTGTGGCCACTCAAGGTGCGGTTTGAAAATGCTGCTCCTCTGATCCGTAAAAACTGTCACAGGTTGTGTAGTACTTTGTATTAGTGCTAGTGTTTCTCCACGACAGTTAAAGCGGACAGGAGGTAGTAACATATATGTACATTGCAGAGGCAAGATTTGAGTTACAAATAGAGAATTTCCAATAGTATTTCCGACTTGCATTTGCTAGTTTTTTTTTTTTGAAAAACATGAAAAGCTGCATTAACAAAGGCAGGTACAAATTACATAGAGGTCCCTAGGCATCACTCGTACAGAAGGACCGAAATTCGAAAACAGGACCTCTAACTTTGCAAAAAGGACCCTAGGACTAGAAATTAAAAAGCAATCAGGTCCTTGGCATCCTCCTCTGCCACTCGCCGGTGATCTCCAAGCGACGCCATCAGCGCCGCCGAAATCAGAGAGAATTTTGCTCGCTTGGCTCTCCATTCCGGCGAAGATCCACTGCCACCTGCCGCCAGAGCACCTCCGGGGACGAACCACTTGGAGACGCAACGGCGTCGAGCACCGGCGCAATGAATCAGAGAGGCCTCCATTCTGGAGGTTGAAGAAGGGCCACTTGAACTGGCCAAAGATCATGGCGCCACCGTCCAGCGCCATGTATTCCGCCCGATAAGTCGCAGCTTCGATGCCGAGCAGCAGAGGATCTCTGCTCGCACCCTTCCCAAACTCCCCACCACCAGCCAGCTCCCGCTTCCAAATCCGCGCATGCCAACCACCATGGACACCAAGCAGCAGAAGGAAAACAAGGAGATGAACAGCAGCAAGAGCAGAGCGCTTATTGGGTGAGCTCGTCGTCGACCACCTCGCCATCGACTTCCACCACGGAAGTTCAGCAAAGCAATCCAGCAACATCTCACCAGTGCCGCGCCCAGACACCGGATCGAAGAAGCTCAAGCCAGCCTTATTGTCGGAGATGCTTGACCTCCCTGTCACAAGCCGACCAACCTCCTGCCACCAGAGGTGCTCCACCGCGACAAGAAGAAGCAAGATGCTCTGGATCTGACCGGAGGGATCCAGAGACCTACTCCCAAACACCCATCTAGGGTAGCATACAGCATAAAGCCAGATCAACCTAACTAAAACTACTACTAGTATGTACAGGAGTAGCCTACCACCTAATCCATCCCCTCGCCGGCCGGCTGTATCTCCGGGGAGAAGGAAGGAGAGGGGCGGCGGCGGAACTCTCCAGACGACTCTCAAGAGGGGAGAAGGAAGAGAGAGGTGTTCTTAGGAAATATCTTACACGGTGCATTTGCCAGTTCAAGAAATATAAAGACGTAGAGAGCATCTTTGAAGGTTCCAAGGTAGCGAATTTTTCGTTAAGGTCATGCTAAAGCATGAGTTTTGAAAAGTACTGCTCGAATTCTTGATCGATGGTTAGCTTCTTCTCACCTGAATTTGGTTGCCACACCCAACGTGTTAGTATCCACATATAGGGAGCAAACAAGTTCAAGCATAAGTACAAAGAAATATACGAGTGAGTGCTTACCATGGCATCCAGTCTTGCCTGCTGGCAAAATCATGAAATCATCGACGCCATTCGAGTAAAGCTTCTCATCCATGATATGGTCTGCAGAACCATCAATGCCACCACCTGCTAGCTCATTCATCACGTCGTATATCCTCTCAATGTCGTCATCGTGTTGCATCATCAAACCCGAGTGATCATGCTCCAGGTGTGGCCTCACCCAGCTGTCAGTCTCTTTGGTGCCACAACTATTGAAAGAACTGTATGCGTCAGATGAAATGTGGTTGCTTGAGCTGCTGGATACAGATGCCCGTTTTCTCATAGATTGGCTCTCTATTCCATTTATGGAGTCGACTTCGATGCACCCACCAAAAAGGCTTTGAGTATTCTCACAAGAGTCCAATTCCTTAACAACATTGACCATGTGTGTGTCACAATTCTTGTTGATGAAAATGTCACCACCTCCTAAGCTTTCTGTTTTTGCAGTCTCGTCCGCCTGCCAAGTTAATCGGTCCTGAAACTTGTATTTCAGTGACAACAGCCTTGCATCATCGAGATCGTACTGTGACTTTCGTTTCTTAATTGGACTGTCAATAGGGTAAGTTCTCTTCACGCTACTGGAGCTGGAGCTAAACAAAAGCAATATAGCATGAGATATTAGACTGAACTTCATTTGCATTTAGCAATAAGCACTAACCAACACAATATATTCACTATTTTCCATATGGAAGAGTAAATCTCACCACTTAAGTATAACAGGCCCAAGTCATCACTTCCGGAGACCCATTTCGGTCGCTACTTAATTTACATTAAAAACATCCGATCAAGCAAAACTGGAAACCACTTTTACAGAATCAATATGAAGCGCAGAATGTGAGGTGGAGGTCGAGAGGTGATATACAATCTGCACTACTGTGTCTTCACAGCTGACCAATGATTTTCTTCATTTGATTTGACCAGCACACTATCTTTTCAGTTTCTGGTAATGATCTTTCTCAAAAAGCTTAGGACATCACACTGCTTGCAATGGTACACAACTATCCGTACCGATGTGGCTAAATGACATGACCATGAATCAACCAGCCTAGCAAGCCTGTGGTCAGGCTCGGAGGCTGCAGCTACCCGCGTCAAAAAACCCGACGACGTTCTCCCCGAATTTAACCCGGACTTCTCCGATCCACTCAATCGCGAGCTTAAACACAAATTAGGAAGCCGACAACATAGTAAGAAGCACAATAAATACTTAGCGTTGCTCCTGAATTTGCCATTAGGCCTTGCAAGACTACCGGCGGTTATAGTCAGCTACAGTAGCGAAACCTCGTATGCGATTCCCCATTTCCCCCACGGAGATCTCGCCTGGGCCGCACCGATGGAACTACTCTACCTTAAGCTCTCACTTAGTCACCAAAGTAGAAGAAGAAAAGCAGAGCTACCTCACGGATGAACAACTGATGGGGCACAGGCAAAGTAGCAGAACACGAGAGCTAGTGCCATATGCGCATGGCCGGTGCAGGATAGAGAAGAGGAAGAGGACGTATCTCTCACCAGCCTTCGAAGCTTTCGGTCTTCTGGTTGGTGGAACCCGCCGCCTCCTCCTCCGCCTGCCCTGCCATCCCGCGACCTCCTCCGCCGCGATCGATGTGAGACAGCGAGGGAGAGAGAGAGACAGGCAGCTGTAGCTTCTTCAGATTAAGATATGGAGAGGGAGGGAGGACGGCGCACATATATGCCGATGATTGCCGCAATGTCCACCAGGGGCCCACGGATTCCTATCGTCTCTCTAGGGCCGGGATCTTCTATATGAAAAAACCGCTGTGGCCAGCGAAGGGAGGTGTCTGGAATGAAGTGCGTGCCTTTCACTCTGCTGAACAAGTGAACAACTTGAGCTCGAGGTTCCACCCACAGAAGATCCTGGTATCACGTGACGCGCACGGGAAGCCCATGCCCTCGCTTCCCGATGGAAGACGACGGCCCATCACACAGCTCCAAAGGTAGGCCTGTCAACGAGCCGAACTCGAGCGAACACAGGCGGGCTCGGCTTGAGCTTGGTAGAAGTTCGAGCCGAGCTCGAGCGAGCCCAAGTTGACATTCGAGCTACACGTTAGGCTTGAGTTTGGTTTGTTAAGACTTCGAGCCGAGCTCGAATCGAGCTTTTAACAAGCCGAACTCAAACAATTTGTCGAGCCCGAACTTTTTTGACAGCCCTACATATAGCTAAATATAGCAAGGAAAAAAAGTAAACTGCGATCAGGCATTCTTTTTCTCTTTTTTTTGTTCATGTGGTGGACCTGATCTATCGTGTCGTTGGTGTAGCACTTGGCTACATGGACATGGACTAGTTTTGGACGTCGCAAAAGACAAGCTGCATAGCCTAGTTTTGGAATGAAGTGCGTGCCTTTCACTCACAAGTGAACAACTTGAGCTCGAGGTTCCACCCACAGAAGATCCTGGTATCCACGTGACGCGCACGGGAAGCCCATGCCCTCGCTTCCCGATGGAAGACGACGGCCCATCACACAGCTCCAAAGGCTCCAACAGCGTGGATCTCAGAGTCGGCTATCGAAAATATCAGCTAAAACCGCTGACAGATACCGATCCTCGCATGATCATGATCAGCGTTGGAGCAAATCAGTAGCACATCGACCAAGAGCCAAGTATCCACTGATGCTCTGGCCGCAGAGATAGGCTGCTAGCTGATCGATCAGCTTAACAGGCAGGGTAAGTAAAACTCAAGCAGAAAATATCAGCAGCCTTTGGATGGATGCACAAACATCACAGAGGAACACGTCATGTACAGAAACTCTCGGCAGGACTATAGATAGCTAGTCTCCCGATTCCATGGGTTTTCGTTAGTCCTAGTAGTACTATCACCAGGTTACTAAGGCCTGAAGCTCATGCTGTTACACCATGTAAGATGCGTCCACTTCAACGTTGCCGGCGGCGCGCCACCCGTCGCTCACCTGGTGCTTGCAGACCGGGCATGTTCCTTGTTGGCGCAACCATGGGTCGATGCAGTCCACATGAAACTGCGAAACAAAATATAGATGGAGTCAACTTGCATGTCTCACCTCAGGACGCGGTGAAAATACGAGGCAAGCAGAGTGCATAAATCCTCCTTCAAAAGCCAAAACAAAGCAGTCACGGTGATTATTGGTCATTACTAATTAGATTCACTGGTATGAAAGTGAATCGGAATTAAGGTAAATCAGAGCTTTACAAGGGGGTGGGGGCCTTAACGGTAACATAGCACTAAAGTTTGCCATTCAAAATGAAAATTCATAACAAATGCCAACGGATTTCAAATCTGAGTAAAGATCACACCCATGTTATGATAATCTCTAATGTACAATATCAGCAATTCAGAGTAGTGTAGCGCTGAGCACAAAAGGAAGTGTCCAACCAAGTGGAAGTGTGGAACATCACAAAGTATGATATTTGTATATCTGTATAAGAAATGCGGTAAACACATGTTCGCTGCTTCATTGTAATCACACATGCATTGTGCAAAATGCACTAGCATCAAACATGGTTTCGTGTACCTAGCAGGCTTATAGGAAGTTCGCCAACATTATGTCAACTAAGTTACTCAATCACAATCGAATAGTACTACAGTTAACATGTCCTCCACATTACCACATCACGGCAGAAATTGAAGTCCTATGCTGCCAAAATGAATAAAACAAATGTAAGATGATCAGTATGACAATTACCTGATGCAAGCATGGCAGGCTTCTCAATATATCACCCACCACAACTTCCTCTAAGCAAACACTGCACGTCAACTCATCCTCTGGGGCTTTGCTGGTGCCATCTGCATCTTGCTTTTTCTGCACAGCAAATGCAAATATGAAATCATTAAGACAAGAAGTACTGCACACCAAAGATGGTACAGTCTAGACCATGCATGTGTTAGGATACATGCTTCATTAAAAAAAACCACAAGCATTAGCTGTGTGATTGTTACTAACATAGTTGACTATAATGAAATTAAGAACAGGTAGTCAAGCTCAGGCTACATGCTAGTCGTCTAGTCATACCAAAATGGAGACATGGCTTTATAGAAGAAATATGATCAAAGAAACACATTTATTCATTACCTCCTTGCCAGATCCAGGAGAGGAAACCAATGGTTCAGATGGTCCATCACTACTGCATAAAAAATATTAGGCAGTCAGCTACACTCTTAAGAAACAGGCGGTTATACATGTTGGTTACTTTTTCCCCTGAGGAACTCATTAAGAGAGGCTACTACTGTTTTATTATTGGTCGGTTACATATCGAAGAAGGAGGACACCTATAATCTGTTTTCTTTGGACATAATGCACCCGAAAAGGTAATTCATCTTGCCTTTTTCGGGCAGGGGCGCTTCCCTGCTGCGCCTGAATTTTGTATTTGAAAACAGGAAGAGTATTTATTTCTTCTTCACTCATAGAATGAGCATGTGGGCTATTGTCGGCATCTAGCGCTCTAAGAGCATCATAATCTGCAAGCAAAGTTCCAAGAATGGTGTTATGTTTGCACAAAACCGTATAAACGCCAACTAGAGCAACAAATTATATCAGTGTACTGTGTACCTAAATCATCAAACTCGCGATCAAGCAGAGCAAGTTGAAGCCTAAGACTTTGCAGCCGGCCTCTCGTAGCAAGGGCTATGGTTGGCGGGACATGCACCCGCAACTCAGTGCGTCCAAGTAAGCCGTTGGCGGCTGCAGCATGAGCTTGCGCCTGCGCTTGGAGCTGCTGGCACGTGGCGTACATCCTAAGGCTGGTGGCCATTAGGAACACACCCAACACCAGCCAAAGCTACAAGAACACGCATTTCCGAGCAATCCGACAAAGTTATGGCATCGCGTCATCAAGCTTCGTAAGCATAAGAGCACATACATAACTGCATTGTGCATGAACAGCTTACCATAAAGTTCGAAGACATCTGGTGCGAGCTTAGTACCATGAACAGAACAAGAACTGCCCAATAAAAAAACAACCAACCGTATGAATTCACTAATTATTAACAGCTTAACAATACCAGTAGTACACATGAGAGACCCACATTACCAGTTAAAAGAAAAGCTAAGGAATTGCTGTTCACCGGCCGGCCTCCAGCATGAATCCGCTACACACAAGCACAAATGTGGATGGAATCAGATATCTAGAACAACGAATCTAGTCTAGGTTGAAATGCCGAAAGAATCATTTCAGCAGAAATGCACGGCAAGGTGCTCACCATGGCACGGCGCTCGGGGGCGAACTGCGGGAAGCCACCGGCCTCGATGTCGGCCCTGCTCCCCCGGAACACAAAACTCATGGTGTCCACCGGCCACCACCACCACCGCTACCACCAGGTGCAAGATGGGCTCCTCCAAAACAAGGCCACTGAAGCCGAAGACGGCACCGAGAACACAAATTAGACAAGCGGCGGAAAGCGACGCCCCAACCGAAACTGTAATTTCCGGAATCCCGGCGGTCCCGACGCGGAAAACGCCCGGATAACCCCGGAGCTTCCGGAAGCTTCGCTGATCGGAAGGCGCGCGATTTCAGAGCACAATCGGTGGAGAAAGGAGCGGATTCGCCGGGAGGAGCGAGATTTCGAGAAGCGCGCACCTGATCGGAGACGAGAGGCCTCTCGAGCCGGCGTTTTGCTCGCGCGCACGCAGGTAGCGGCTGGGAATGGGGAAAGGGAAGCAGCAGAGGAGAAGAGCTCGTGAGCGAGAAAGGCATTTTTCTTGGGCGGTTTCAGATCGTGTGCGTTATGCGGTGCAAAGGTGCGTGGCATCGTCTAGGCCGTCCATTTGTTTATGATTTTTTTTTACGAAACACAGTACAAACGCAGACGCTCACATACACGTGCACACACTCACCCCTATGAACGCACACACGCACACCCTACCCCTATGAGCACCTTCGAGAGACTGAGTTGGCGGGTCGAGTCTTGAGATTGACGAAGTCACCACGGGCGCCTCGCTGTCGACGGGAACGTCGCCTCCCACTGAATAATATTCCGCCTAAATGAGAAACAACAGTGTCAAACCTGCGGTTTGAACTCTGGTGAACTGAGGGTACAACCACCCTCCTAACCATCCTACCACAGGCAGGTTCTCGATCTTAGTTGAGATGGGATGGTCTCTTTTTTATGTGTGTTTAGACGCAAACCTATATGGGATCGTTCCACCCAGATGAGAGAATATTTTTCTTAGATGGTTCCCCCTCCTCTGGCTCGCCAACGTTAGGAGGGGTGGGAACCCGATCTATGGGTGGAGTTTTCAGTAAAAGTAGTGTTTTCAATAGATTGGATTAGGGTTTTGGCAGCCGTCTTTTTTTTTTGGCATCTGCGACAATGGAGATGGCATCGTCTGCAATAAGTGATCTCTGGCCCTTGTTCGACCACGAGATCTCCTTCCCGGCGTCAATGGTGGTGTTGGAGGATTAAATTTGTCTAGGTATGGTGCTCCAGATCTTGCTTTGCCAGATCGATCTTGGATTTTTCTCATGGTTGCTGCGAGGATGACTGTCCTCACAATATTTATCCCGGCTGCTACGTCCTCGACGATGGTGACTCGTACTCTCGGCTCCCAGCGACGTCGACCAGGCTGTTCGGTTACTTTAATGGTTGCTTGCGTGCACGTAGCCTTGGCATTGCAGCTTAAATTAAAATATGGGAGAATCCTCGTTTATATTCACATGTTTATGGTTTGATATCTATGTCATCCTTCTACGGTTGCCTTCGGTAAAGTACAAGATTGTGTCATGGAAGAAGAAAGAGTTTGAAGATTTCGAAGATTTGCTCGTCTCTCTTAGATTTTATTTTGTAATTGCTGAGGTCGGGTCATGTATCTCTACTATAAATATATCATGGTATTGACTGTCAAAATAAAAAAATAACCCTTCCAAAACAACGGGACAATGTTTTCTAATTGCATATCTTGATCCTAATCGTTCTTCCTCGCACTCGAACCCCATCACCATAGCTCGCCACGGCCGCCACCGGAGCTCGCCGTTGCCCCGCCGCCTGAGCCCGCTACAACACAACCTGAGTTGTCGCCTCAATCCCTGATTGTCGTGGTGGGTTGCACGGCATATCCATCAGAGATGGAAAAGAGTGTGGGGCAGGCGACGATCGGATGCTCGTGCGGGATTGGGCAACAAGCACGCAAACACACGCTAGTTACCCAGGTTTGGGGCCCTCTTGCGGAGGTAACACCCCTACGTCCTGCTCTTCTCGTTCTTATTGCTTGATCACTAAATCGGGCTACAGAGGTGCTCCTAGAGCTGTTTCGGGTAGCAGCCGGCTGGAGATCCTAGCCGGCTGGTGGTTGAAGATGATCCTAAGAGTATCTGTCCTCTAGTGTGCATGGCCTCGCGTAGGAGGCTCTAGCCCGCTTTATATAGGCAGCGGGCTAGGGTTTTGGGTTACAGGGAAGTTACACGTTTGCCCCTATGACATCACTACAGTCTCGAGCCGGCTGGAGCTTGTCGTCATGATTAGGTACAGGAGATGCCCGACAGCGAGTACTGTTCACAGGAGCGGTTACGCGATCCGGGCCCACCCGTACGGAGTTGTCGGTTGTTCGCGTCCGGCTCCAGCCTAGCCGGCTGTCCGCTTCCGGGTAGACGCAGGCGGCTGCTTCAGGCGGCTGGCTTCAGGCGGCGCCAAGCAACCGGCACTTGTTCAACCGGCGCCTTCGAGTTTTGAAGAAAAGGCTCTCTTTGGGACATCCGGGGTTCATATCCCCGACACTAGCCCCCGAGATCGTGGAGCCTTGCTAGCTTGCTGGGAAGACTTCTCGATCTTCTCCCCTTTGTCTTGAATCGTCGTGGTTGAAATGTCGAGGTTGGAATCGGCGTCGGGTGGAACTGATGCCGGGTGGAACCAAAGCTTGCTGGTGAGGGTTGCTCATCGAGCGCTCCTGTCCCTAATCGCGGGTCGTTGAAGTTATCGCCGGATAGCCCGGCTTCCTGGCGTAGGATCTGCAGATTTTTTTAGTCTGGATTGGCCGGCTCGAAGACTCATGTCGTGGCTTACGTCAGCCACGGCCTACCGCCTCAGAGAGCCGTTGGTGTTCTGCTCGAGGCCTGACGCACGTCGCCTCGGCTTCATCGGGCCGGATTTTCTGTGGCAACTGCCTGATGGCGGGATCGTCTGTGGAAAGTGCGGCACGGTTGCCTGCCACGCGGCGTGATGAGCGGGGCGGTTCTGCTCGGCTTCGGCTTTAAAGCGGAAAGAGAGGGAACGGCCGGGATTACCGTTCCCCATTCTCGCTTCGTCTTTCTTCTCGGTTCTTGCGCGCTCTAGCTCTTGTTCATCCTATTTCTTGTGCGTGCCTTGGTCTGACGATGGTCCAAACTCTACAGGCGACGCCACATCCCGCGCCGGCTTGGAGAAGCTGCTGAAGGAAAAGGACGCCGCCCTGACCTCGTCCAAGGCCGATCTCCAGGCGGCGGAAAAGGTGTCGGAGGAGCGCCGCCTCGAGGCCGTCCGGCTGGACGAGGAGGCGGCGAAACTGCGGGAAGCCGTGCGCCTGAAGCAGAGCGAGATTGAGTCCCTTCGCGCGAATGCGACCGAGCTGAGGGATTCTGTCGAGAACAACGACCTGATCGTCCAGGCGGCCAAGGCACGTGAGCTTGAGCATGAGCGGCTGGTGGGCGGCCTGGTCAAGGAGGTCGAGCGCGTGAACGAGCTGATCCTCGGTAAGCGAGGTCTCCTTTCTTCTTGATTTTTTGCTTGGGTCTTCTACTCGGCCTCACTGGCTTGAAATGCAGGCCTTTATCCTGAGGTAGACGCGCAAATTCAAAGATATGCTGCCTGGGCTCATTCTCGACCGGAATCTTCCGATGCTGCTGTTGGGTCTGCTTCGACAGCCATCTCCCGTCTTCTTCGATTCAGCCAGGAGTTCGATCGGCTGAAAGAAGCGGCCAGCGGCGTGCTTGAGAACCTGTGGCCGGACGCTCCCTTGCCAGCTGCTCTCCATGATTTATCTACTCGGCTTGAAGGGGCGCCAATTGGCATCAACGAGCAGGTGGAGATGGCGGCGCGCGGAGGCACAGACATGGCCCTAGCCTTGGTGAAGTCATGGTATCCTGACGTGCTGATGAGCAGGCTATTGGATGGCTTCCGCACTGGGACATCCCTCGCAAGCCTGCGTCCGGAAATCGCCGTAGCCTCAGGGCGAATTGCCGAGGCGGTGGACCTGACGGAGCTTGGTATACTTGTCTCCCTGGAATGCCGGGTGTAACTGTCGTTCTGTACTATTAATCGTCCTGCCACATTGTTCACCTTGTTATGTCGTGCACTTTTGAAGATTGTCTTGTAAAAATTCGATATTCTGCTTCCTGCCGTAGACTGTTATTATGAGTGTCGCTTTCTCTGTGATTGTTGGGTCTTTGCGCCGGGATTCGTGCTCGTTTTGGTGATAATAATCACCATGCCTAGCCCCCGAATTTTGGGCCGGCTTGAGCATCTAGCCGGGTCGAAATTTTCACGTCTTTTTGTTTGTCTTTCGCTTTTCTTCGATCGTCGTTACATCGCGCAGCCCCCGAGTCCGTGACTTGGGGTGATATATATATATTCATCCGGGTCTGGGCAGCCGCCTTGGCGGGTGCGCAGCCCCCGGGAATTTTATGCCGGCTGACGGCTTGGCAGCCCCCGAGTCCGTGACTTGGGGTGTTTTATATATTCGTCCGGGTCTGGGCAGCCGACTTGGCGGGTGCGCAGCCCCCGGGAATTTCTTGCCGGCTGACGGCTTGGCAGCCCCCGAGTCCGTGACTTGGGGTGTTTTATATATTCGTCCGGGTCTGGGCAGCCGACTTGGCGGGTGCGCAGCCCCCGGGAATTTCTTGCCGGCTGACGGCTTGGCAGCCCCCGAGTCCGTGACTTGGGGTGATATATATATATGCGTCCGGGTCTGGGCAGCCGCCTTGGCGGGTGCGCAGCCCCTGGGAGTTTTTTTGCCGGCTGACGGCTTGGCAGCCCCCGAGTCCGTGACTTGGGGTGATATATATATATGCGTCCGGGTCTGGACAGCCGCCTTGGCGGGTGCGCAGCCCCCGGGAGTTTTTTGCCGGCTGACGGCTTGGCAGCCCCCGAGTCCGTGACTTGGGGTGATTTATATATGCATCCGGGTCTGGGCAGCCGACTTGGCGGGTGCGCAGCCCCCGGGTATCTCTTGCCGGCTGACGGCTTGGCAGCCCCCGAGTCCGTGACTTGGGGTGATTTATATATGCGTCCGGGTCTGGGCGGCCGGCTTGGCGGGTGCGCAGCCCCCGGGTATCTCTTGCCGGCTGACGGCTTGGCAGCCCCCGAGTCCGTGACTTGGGGTGATTTATATATACGTCCGGGTCTGGGCAGCCGGCTTGGCGGGTGCGCAGCCTCCGGGTATCTCTTGCCGGCTTGGGCTTGCCTCCTTGGCTTCTGTGCGTGGACCCGTTGCAGTTTCTGAGGAGTTCCATCATCTGCATGTTACTGCCACGTGTAGACCGTGGGATCGTGGGGTGACGGTGGGTCTCCCACGTTGTCCCTTGCTTCCGCTATAAAACTCGACCGTTTTCTTTCTTCTCACTTACGCTTTCTTGCTCTCCCTTCACCTTCTTCTTCTTGTTTTCTCGCATCTCTGCCATGGTGAAGTCCGAGCCTCTGGACGTTGCTGCCGAGGGGACTGCCGCTGTGCCTCCGGCGAAACGTCCTCGCGGCCGTCCTCCTAAGAGGGGCGGACGGGGTCGGGGAAAAACGATCGCCACCGTTTGCCGCTGGTAGCAGCGCTGGCCGTGGCAAGGGCGGCGGTCGCTCTGGCTCGAAGAGGGCGAGTATCGCCGGTGGCAGCGCTGGTGGTAGCGCTGGTCGCGGCAAGAGCCTCCTTGTTCTTCACGACTCATCGAGCGAGGAGGAGGCCACCCCTGTTATTCCGCCTCCGGGTTTTGACCCGGTTCCCAAGTATGCTCCCTCTGCTGTCGCTGACAGCGAGGAAGACAGCGCGGAGTTGTCCTCCGCTTCTTCCGACTCCCTGGAGAATCCACGACGCTCGGGCTGGGGTGTGTTCCCCATCGGGGAGTTCCTCATGATCCTGCATTCGCCAGTTACTGGACCGGTGCAGAGGCTTCCTGATGCCTTCGCCGATGCGCTTCCGGGCGTTGGCCACTTCAAGTTCAAGCTCTTCCGTGAGGGTGCTTCCCAGGGTCCCTGGAATGCAACCGTCCGGTTCACCTCCCAGGTGGAGGGTAATGCTGTTGTCAACAAGGTGGAGTTCGTCAGGGGTTGGGACGAGTTCGCTGACTTCTACGAGCTCGAAGCCGGCTTCATTCTCTGCTTCCGTCTTCGGCGTGACAAAGGCGTCTTCTTCGTGAAGGTGTTCGACGGCACCCTTTGCATCAAGCACTGGGTTGGCAAGAAGTTAGGTGGATCCGGAAAAACGACGGATGCCGCTTAGGGAGCTCTCTGCCGGCTCAACCTTGTAGTTGCGCGGGGAAGGTCCGCTTGTGGACTTCCCTTTTTTGTTTTGTTGTTCAGCCTCTATCTGTAAAGCCTTGCTTTGACGTTTAAATGCTACTTGCTTTTGCTCCTGTACTTGTTTACTTGTGCGCAGTTTTCATTTCCTGCTCGTCGTGCCTGTATCCGGCTTGGGCTCTCGAAGTCGGTTGGCGGCGTTTTCGCGCGTAAAATGAAATGACGAAGCGATTAGTTTGCTATTTTGATCACGGAGAATATTTTTATTGTGCTTATTTCCATTTCGCACTCGCCTGTAGCCTTTCCCGCCGCCGTTCGTGTGCACTTCACCGTCTAGCGGGATCATGCACACTACTATAACGCTAGGATCCAGTTTGTTAGGCCAGAGTTTTCTCAGCCGGTAACGACTTCTGTTTCTTACGTCTTTCGCATACACTCAACCTCCAGCTTATTCTCTTGCCGGCCTTAACCGGATCCGAAGAGTTAGCCGTTTAGCGTTGTGCAGCTAGTCATCCGTAATAAGAGACGTGGTTGCCGACTGCCGGCTTGGCCGAGTTTATGGAACAACATTACTTCAGCCGGCAATGCTTCCCTTTATGCGTTTTTCGCGTTGTTGGCCCCCTCCAGCTTGTTCTCTTGCCGGCCTTAACTGGATTCGAAGAGTTAACCGTTTAGGGGTTAGTCACGCTACACGGCCGCTAAAGGCAATCTTACCGGCTGCCGGAAGAACCGGAAGGTAAATGCGAAAAAGATTGCAAAAAACTGCTCATGTACGTCATCATTCTCATTTCTTTATTGATAGCATAGGTGATACATACATGGTTCTTTCTCAGGTGTAGAATCGACGCAAGAGTGACGCGTTCCATGGCCTTTCCGTTTCATCGCCTTCCTTGTCCATTGTGTCCTTCTTGTGCTCGCGGGCGTCGATTAAGTAGTAGGCGTCGTTGATGAGCGCTTTGCTTACGATGAATGGTCCTTCCCATGGCGATGAAAGCTTGTGCATGTTCTTGGTATCCTGGATGAGCCGAAGCACGAGGTCGCCCTCGCGAAAGCGGACATGCTTGACGCGCCGACTGTGGTAGTTGCGTAGTTGTTGCTGGTACATCGCCGACCTTGACTCGGCAATCTGGCATGCTTCCTCGAGCAGGTCCATTCCATCCTCGTAGGCTTGCTTAGCTTGTGCTTCGGTGTACAGCACGATCCGGGGCGCGTCGTGCTCGATGTCAGTTGGCATGACGGCTTCAGCCCCATGGACGAGGAAGAAGGGGGTGAAGCCGGTTGAGCGATTCGGTGTCATCCTTAGGCTCCAAAGGAAGGAAGGTAGTTCTTCTTCCCACGCGCCGGCTGCTCGCTCGAGTGGTTCGAGCAACCGCGGTTTGATGCCGGATAGGATGAGGCCGTTTGCCCGCTCGACCTGCCCGTTCGACTGCGGGTGCGCGATGGAGGCCACGTCGAGCCGGATGCCGGTCCTGCCGCAGAACTTGGCGAATTCTCCCTTGACGAAGTTCGATCCGTTATCCGTGATGATGCTGTTGGGGTAACCGAAGCGGTAGATGATGCTTTTGAAGAACTTGACTGCTGTTGGTCCATCCAGTTTCTTGATCGGCTTGGCTTCAATCCATTTCGTGAACTTGTCGACTGCTACCAGCAGGTGTGTCATGCCTCCACTGGATCTTCTCAACGGGCCGACCATATCGAGTCCCCAGACAGCAAACGGCCAAGTGATAGGAATTGTCTTGAGTGCTGAAGCCGGCGTGTGCTTCTGCGTCGCGAATCGCTGACAGCCATTGCAGAGCCGGACCAGCTGGTTTGCGTCCGCCAGCGCAGTCGGCCAATAGAACCCGTGCCTGAACGCCTTAGCCACAATTGCCCTTGAGGATGCGTGATGACCGCATTCGCCTTGATGGATTTCTTTGAGTATCTTGATTCCTTCTTCTTGGCTCACACAGCGCTGGAATATCACAGAGACACTGCGCTTGTACAGCTCGTTGTTGATGATGGTGTAAGCACTTGCCCGGCGTTTGATTTGCCTGGCGGTGAGCTCGTCCGCTGGGAGCTCGTTGTTGGCGAGGTAGGCGAGGAAGGGTTGGGTCCATGGCGGAGCTTCTTCAATGACGAGGACCTCGACGGATTCCGTCTCGCCTGGAGCCGGCCCAGCCGACTCCGCGCCAGGCGGCATCCGGATGGAATCGGAGCCGGGACACGGCGTGATGGATGGCTTGTAGAGCTTCTCGAGGGCGACGCCGGGTGGGATTTCCTCGCGGAGAGAGCCAATGTTTGCCAAAGTGTCAGCTGCGTCGTTGTTGGAGCGGTGTATGTGGTGAAATTCGCATCCGTCGAAGCATCCCGCGAGCTGCTGGACGAAAAAGCGGTAGGCGGCCATGTTGGGGTCCTTGGCGTCCCAATGGCCAGTAGTCTGTTGTACCACCAAGTCGGAGTCGCCGTAGCAGAGGATTCGCTTGATGTTCATGGCCTTGGCGAGTTTGAGGCCGTGCGCGAGAGCTTCATATTCAGCTACGTTGTTGGACGCCGTGAAGTGGATTTGTAGCACGTACTCGAGTCGGCCCCCCTTAGGTGAGGTGAGGACGACTCCGGCGCCGAGTACCCAGTATCTTTTGGAACCATCGAAGTGCATGAGCCAATGCTCGCCGGAGTCGGGTGGCGGTGGAATGTGGTCCGTCTCCGTCCAGTCGGCTAGAAAATCAGCCAGCTCTTGTGACTTGATTGCCGTTCTTTTGTCGTATTCGACTCCGTGCGCCGTCAGGTTGATCGCCCATTTCGCGACTCGGCCGGTTGCGTCCTTGTTGCCTATGATCTCGGCAAGCGGTGCGTCGCTTATCACTTTGATTGGATGCTCTTGAAAGTAGTGCTTCAGCTTCTTCGTGGCCATGTACACGCCGTATACGAGCTTCTGGTAGTGTGGGTAATTTTGCTTCGACTGAGAGAGCACCTCGCTGAGGTAATAGATTGGCCGCTGAACCGGCCGCTGCTTGCCGGCTTCATCTCGTTCAACCACCAGGACGATGCTGACGACTCGGTTGGAGGCGGCGATATACATGAGCATGATCTCCTTCGGAGTCGGAGGTGCTAAGACCGGAGCAGTAGCCATCGCACGCTTGAGTTCCCTGAAGGCGGCGTCCGCCGCGTCGCTCCAGACGAACTTGTCAGTCTTCTTCAGCAATTGGTAAAGTGGGAGAGCCTTCTCGTCGAGCCGGCTGATGAAGCGGCTGAGCGACGCCAGACAACCGGTGAACCTTTGGATGTCCTTGACGCTTCTTGGTTGTCGCATGTTGTCGATGGCGGAGATTTTCTCCGGGTTGGCCTCGATGCCTCGTGCCGAGACGAGGTAGCCGAGTAGCTGTCCGGCTGGAATGCCGAACACACACTTCTCCGGGTTGAGCTTCATCTGGAAGCGGCGCAGGTTGTCGAAGGTTTCTTTGAGGTCGGTGAGGAGGGTGTGCTTTTCCTTGGTTTTGATGACGATGTCGTCGACGTATGCGTGCGCGTTGCGACCGATTTGGTCGTGCAGACATTTCTGCATGCATCGCTGATATGTTGCTCCCGCGTTCTTCAAGCCGAACGGCATGGTGGTGTAGCAGAATGGGCCGTAGGGGGTGATGAAGGCGGTCTTGAGCTGATCGTCCGGATTCAGTGGAATTTGATGGTAGCCGGAGTAGGCGTCGAGGAGGGAGAGGAGGTCGCAGTCGGCCGTGGAGTCGATCACTTGGTCGATTCGTGGCAACGCGAAGGGGTCCTTGGGGTAGGCCTTGTTGAGGTGTGTGTAGTCGACACACATTCGCCATTTTTTGTTCTTCTTTTCCACCATCACTGGATTGGCTAGCCACTCCGTGTGTTGTACTTCTTTGATGAATCCGGCTGCGAGTAGCCGCGCTATCTCTTCTCCTATCAACTGTCTTCCTCCCTCTGCGAAGCGACGTAGGGATTGCTTCACTGGCTTGGCATCTGGACGGACGTGTAAAGAGTGCTCGGCGAGTTCCCTCGGTACACCCGGCATGTCCTTGGGGGACCACGCGAAGATGTCCCGGTTCCCACGGAGGAACTCGATGAGTGCGCTTTCCTATTTGGGGTCCAGGCTCGCCCCCACGGTGACGAACTTGGACTTGTCGGTGTCGTCGAAGTAGATCTTCTTCGTGTCTCGCGCCGCCTGGAAGCTCGACTCGCCAGCCGGCTTGGACGACTCCAGAATCTCCAGCTTCTCCTCATTGGCCTTGCGCTTGAATTGCTTCATCTCCTCATTACAGACCATGGTCTCGGCCACCTTCGCGCTGTCGGAGGCGCAGGCGATGGAGCGTTTGTAGTCTCCGGCGATGGTGATGATCCCGCGTGGGCTTGGTAGCTTCATCTTGAGGTAGGCGTAGTGGGGTACCGCCATGAACTTGGCGAGCGCCGGCCGCCCGAGGATGGCGTGGTAGGCGCTGGAGTGGTCGACCAACTCGAAAGAGACAGTCTCGCGGCGGTGGTTGCTCTTGGTGCCGAATAGGACGTCCAGCTGGATGAGGCCCATGGATGAGCCGGCTCGCCCCGGCACGATGCCGTGGAAGACCGTCCGGCTCGGCGTCAGGCTGGACTCGGAGATCCCTAGCTTCTCCAGCGTGTCGCGGTAGAGGATGTTGATGCTGCTGCCCCCGTCAATGAGGACGCGTGAGAAGGTGCAGGCACGCTTGGTAGAGATGATCATGGGCTCTAGGACTAGAGCATAGCCGCCTGGGTTGGGCATCAGCTCCGGGTGGTCGCTGCGGTCCCACGTGATTGGTTTCTGCGACCAGTTGAGGTACTGGGGAACAGGTGGAACCACCGCGTTCACCTCCTTGAACCGTTCGCGCCGGCTCCGCTTGTCGTCGCGCTCGCTGACGAACACGATGTAGGCGGCATCCGGATTCTGGTAGCCGTCTGGACCCCTTGGAGGCGGAGCTGGAAGGCGTTCCCTCCTCTCTTCCTCGCGTTGGCGATCCTCGCGATTCCTATCTTCGCGTCGTCTGTCGTCGCGTCCTCGATCGTCCCGTCCAGCCTCATCCCGAGGCGGAGGCGGGTTTCGCCGCTCGTACGGTGGTGGCCTTGGGCGGCCGAGGGTGCATTGCCGAACGGTGTGGTTTGCTGGCCGGTCGCCATGGTTCTGGCACGGTTGATCGAGCAAGTAGTCATAGTTGTTCCTCACCCTTGTTCGGCGCATGTCACTGCTGGTCCTCATGCGGCGGTTGTCGAAGCCTCCTGCCGGCCTTCCCTCGGTCGTGGCGACGACCTTGGACTCGACGCGGTCGTCCGTGGACTTGCGCTTGCTGGCCGCGTCGGAATCACGCCGGGTCGATTTTCCTCCTTCTTGGTTCTCCGTCCGGCTGCGACGTGCAGCCGGCTCCGTCATGATGATTCTTCCGGCTTCGTCGAGTCGGATCGGGTTGGTCATGCCCGCGTCGGCGGTGGCGTACTCGTCGGCGATCGCCATGAGCTCTGCCATGGTCTTCGGGCTCTTCCTCAGGAGCCGGTGCTTGAGCAACGTCTGATCTCGGCAACCCTGGATGAAGTACTGGACGGCCTGGAGCTCGAGAACTCCCTCGCAGGAGTTGCATAGGCTCGTCCATCGGGTGAGGTAGGCTCGGTCCGACTCGCCATCCTTCTGCTTGCACAGCGCGAGTAGCTGTGCGTTGCCGGGGCGCAAATAGGTGCCGGTGAAATTGCGGTTGAACACTTCCTCGATGTCCAGCAAGCTGTTGACGCTCTCCTTCGGAAGGCTGTTGAGCCAAGTCCGTGCCGATCCCTGGAGCATGAGTGGCACGTAGCGCACGGCCACCCGCTTGTTGCCACCTGCGATGTTGACCGCCGTGACGTAGTCGGCGAGGCAGTCCTCCGGCTTCGCGGTGCCGTTGTACTTGGGTGTGTCCCTGGGAAGGGTGAATCCCTTCGGGAATCGCTCGCTCCGGATGCGGGGTCCGAAACAACGATGGGCGGCAATGTCTTCTTCCTCGATGATGCTTGACAGCTTGAGCACGTCGATGCGATGGCGTGCGTCGTCGCTAGTCTCGGGTCCCAGCGGCCCCAGGCGTTCGTCGATGGTGACCTTGTGGCCGATTCGCTCCTTGACGCTGCGGCCGGTTTGCGGCCCGTTCCGGTTGCCGTCTTCGCGTCGTCCAGCCGGATCGCGGCCGTGATCACGAGGATGCGAGCTCGCGCTCCCCTCGCGATGACCTCGTGTTTTCTTGTACTTCGCCCTTCCGCGGCTCGTGGATGATGCCTCAGCGCCTTGCTTGGACTTGCCAGCTGCATCGTAGCCTGGAGGCGGCTCATGATGCTCACGGCTCGCCGTTATCTTGGTTTTGTGTTGCTGCCGGTTGGCCGCAGCGATGAGCTCCTGGACTCGGCGCGCTTGCTGGCGTAGCTCCTCGCCTTGGAGATGGGGTAGTTCTGCTGCGGCCGCCTCCGCAGCCTTCATGTTTTGCACCGGGTTGCTGTATTCGGGCAGGATGATGTCCGAATGCTCGTGCGGCTGGCCAGCACGGTTCAGGACGCCTTCGAGATCCCCTCCTTTGCGTCGGACTTCATTCAGCTTCTCCGTGTTGCCTCTTGTCGGCTCGAAACCGTGGATGGTGTTGTACTCGCGCATCGTAGCGTTGAGTCGGCGTTGCGTGGATGCGAGGTGAAGAGCCTTGTCGAGTATCTGTTGACGCAACCTCTCGAGTTCAGCCGCCGCCTTGGTCGGATCCGCACCCGGCATGATGGGGGTGCTTAGTAGCTCGAAGTTGGCCTCCAGATTGCGCTGGAAACGAGAAGGTTCGCCTGCTTCATGAACAGTAGCGGCGACGGAGCCTCCTGCCGCCGCATGCTCGACCATGTGCACCTCGGCGTAGACGTTGAGCTTGGCGACGTCGCGGTCCGCGTCGCCGGAGTTGAGGTAGCCGAAGGCGGAGTCGTCGTTGCAGGTGCTGGCGTCGAAGATCGAAGGAGCCAAGCTAGAGTAGACCACCTCCGGGTACTCCTGAGCGGCGACGGCGATGTAGACGTGGAAATCGCCTAGGGTGACGACCGCTCCTCCGCTGGCGACGTCCACGTCGGCGAAGCTGTTGGTGTTGTCGAGGACGCAGCCGACGGAGCCAATGGAGAGCACGAGGCCGGAGACGATCCGCCGACCATCTACAGTCCGGGATCCCGCACAGAACGTTACTCCGCTCGCCGCGAGCCCCACGGTGGGCGCCAAATGTCGTGGTGCGTTGCACGACATATCCATCAGAGACGGAAAAGAGTGTGGGGCAGGCGACGATCGGATGCTCGCGCGGGATTGGGCAACAAGCACACAAACACACGCTAGTTACCCAGGTTCGGGGCCCTCCTTGTGGAGGTAACACCCCTACGTCCTGCTCTTCTTGTTCTTATTGCTTGATCACTGAATCGGGCTACAAAGGTGCTCCTGGAGCTGTTTCGGGTGGCAGCCGGTTAGGGGGTTGAAGATGAAGTTATGCTTGTCTGTTTCGACGTGTCTCTTCACGTGTTTCACCTACCTCGCGCAGGAGGCCCCGGCATGCTTTATATAGGCAGCATCTAGGGTTTCTGGGTTACAGGGAAGTTACATGTTTGCCCCTATGACATCACTACGGTCTCGAGCCGGCTGGAGCTTGTTGTCATGATTAGGTACAGGAGATGCCCGACAGTGAGTACTGTTCACCAGGAGCGGTTACGCGGTCCGGGCCCACCCGTACGGAGTTGTCGGTTGTTCGCGTCCGGCTCCAGCCCAGCCGGATGGCTGCACCCGGATAGATCCAGACGGCCTGCTTCAGGCGGCTGGCTTCAGGCGGCACTTGGAGTCTTGAAGAAATGGACCTCCTTGGGATATCCGGGGTTCATATCCCCGACAGTCGGCGAGGAGGGTGTGCTTCTCCTTGGTTTTGATGACGACGTCGTCGACGTAGGCGTGCGCGTTGCGACCGATCTGGTCGTGCAAACATTTCTGCATGCAGCGCTGGTATGTTGCTCCCGCGTTCTTCAAGCCGAATGGCATGGTGGTGTAGCAGTACGGGCCGTAGGGGGTGATGAAGGCGGTCTTGAGCTGATCGTCCGGGTTCAGCGGAATTTGGTGGTAGCCTGAGTAGGCGTCGAGGAGGGAGAGGAGGTCGCAGCCGGCCGTGGAGTCGATCACTTGGTCGATGCGTGGTAGTGCGAAGGGGTCCTTGGGGCAGGCCTTGTTGAGGTGTGTGTAGTCGACACACAATCGCCATTTCTTGTTCTTCTTTTCCACCATCACCGGATTGGCTAGCCACTCCGTGTGTTGTACTTCCTTGATGAATCCGGCTGCAAGTAGCCGCGCTATTTCTTCCCCTATCAATTGTCTTCTTCCTTCTGCGAAGCGACGCAGGGACTGCTTCACTGGCTTGGCGTCTGGACGGACGTGTAAAGATTGCTTGGCGAGTTCCCTCGGTACACCCGGCATGTCCTTGGGGGACCACGCGAAGATGTCCCGGTTCCCACGGAGGAACTCAACGAGCACGCTTTCCTATTTGGGGTCCAGGCTCGCCCCCACGGTGACGAACTTGGACTTGTCGGTGTCATCGAAGTAGATCTTCTTTGTGTCCCGCGCCGCCTGGAAGTTCGACTCGCCAACCGGCTTGGCCGACTCCGGAATCTCCAGCTTCTCTTCGTTGGCCTTGCGCTTGAATTGCTTCATCTCCTCATGGCAGACCATGGTCTCGGCCACCTTCGCGCTATCGGAGGCGCAGACGATGGAGCGTTTGTAGTCTCCGGCGATGGTGATGATCCCGCGTGGGCCTGGTAGCTTCATCTTGAGGTAAGCATAGTGCAGCACCGCCATAAACTTGGCGAGCGCCGGCCGCCCAAGGATGGCGTGGTAGGCGCTGGAGTGGTTGACCACCTCGAAGGAGACGGTCTCGCGGCGATGATTGCTCTTGGTGCCGAATAGGACGTCGAGCCGGATGAGGCCCATGGATGAGCCGGCTCGCCCCGGCACGATGCCGTGGAAGACCGTCCGACTCGGCGTCAAGCTGGACTCGGAGATTCCTAGCTTCTCCAGCATGTCGCGGTAGAGGATGTTGATGCTACTGCCCCCGTCAATGAGGACGCGTGAGAAGGTGTAGGCGCGCCTGGTGGAGATGATCATGGGCTCTAGGACCAGGGCATAGCCGCCTGGGTTGGGCATCAGCTTCGGGTGGTCGCGGCGGTCCCACGTGATTGGTTCTTGTGACCAGTTGAGGTACTGGGGGACGGGTGGAACCACCGCGTTCACTTCCTTGAATCGCTCGCGCCGGCTTCGCTTGTCTTCGCGCTCGCTGACGAACACGACGTAGGCGGCATCCGGATTCTAATAGCCGTCTAGACCCCTTGGAGGCGGAGATGGAAGGCATTCCCTCCTCAGCTCTTCGCGTTGGCGATCATCGCGGTTCCTATCTTCCTGTCGTCTGTCGTCGCATCCTCGATCGTCCTGTCCGGCTTCATCCCGAGGCGGAGGCGGGTTTCGCCGCTCGTACGGTGGTGGCCTTGGGCGGCCGAGGGTGCATTGCCGAACGGTGTGGTTCGCTGGCCGGTCGCCATGGTTCCGGCACGGTTGGTCGAGCAAGTAGTCGTAGTTGTTCTTCGCCCTCGTTCGGCGCATGTCGCTGCTAGTCCTCATGCGGCGGTTGTCAAAGCCTCCTGCTGGCCTTCCCTCGGTCGTGGCGACGACCTTGGACTCGACGCGGTCGTCTGTGGACTTGCGCTTGCTGGCCGCGTCGGAGTCTCGCCGGGTAGATTTTCCTTCTTGGTTCTCCGTCCGGCTGCGGCGTGCAGCCGGCTCCGTCGTAATAATCCTTCCGGCTTCGTCGAGTCGGATCGGGTTGGTCATGCCCACGTCGGCGGTGGCATACTCGTCGGCGATTGCCATGAGCTCCGCCATGGTCTTCGGGCTCTTCCTCAGGAGCCGGTGCTTGAGCAGCGTCTGGTCTCGACAGCCTTGAATGAAGTACTGGACGGCTTGGAGTTCGAGGATTCCCTTGCAGGAGTTGCGCAGGCTAGTCCACCGGGTGAGGTAGGCTCGGTCCGACTCGCCGTCCTTCTGCTTGCACAGCGCGAGCAGCTGGGCGTTGCCGGGGCGCAAGTAGGTGCCGGTGAAATTGCGGTTGAACACCTCCTCGAAGTCCAGCCAGCTGTTGACACTTTCAGCCGGCAGGCTGTTCAGCCAAGTCCGAGCCGATCCCTGGAGCATGAGTGGCACATAGCGTACGGCCACCCGCTTGTTGCCGCCTGCGATGTTGACCGCCGTGACGTAGTCGGCGAGCCAGTCTTCCGGCTTCGCGGAGCCGTTGTACTTGGGTGTATCCCTTGGGAGGGTGAATCCCCGCGGGAATTGCTCGGTCCGGATGCGAGGTCCGAAACAGCGATGTGCGGCGATGTCTTCCTCCTCGATGATGCTTGACGCCTTGAGCGTGTCGATGCGGATGCGAGCGTCATCGTTCGTTTCGGGCCCCAACGGTCCCAGGCGCTCGTCGATGGTGACCTTGTGTCCGATTCGCTCCTTGACGCTGCGGCCGGTTTGCGGCCCGTTCCGGTTGCCGTCTTCGCGCCGTTCAGCCGGATCGCTGCCGTGATCACGAGGATGCGAGCTTGCGCTCCCCTCGCGACGAGCTAGTGGTTGCTTGTCTTTCGCCCTTCCGCGGCTCGTGGATGACGCCTCAGCGCCTTGCTTGGACTTGCCGGCCGGATCGTAGCCTGGAGGCGGCTCATGATGTTCTCGGCTCGCCATCGCCTCGGTTTCGCGTTGCTGCCGGTTGGCCGTGGCGATGAGCTCCTGGACCCGGCGTGCTTGTTGGCGTAGCTCCTCGCCTTGGAGATGGGGTAGTTCTGCTGCGGCCGCCTCCGCAGCCTTCATGTTTTGCACTGGGTTGCTGTACTCGGGCAAGACGATGTCCGAATGCTCGTGCGGTTGGCCAGCACGGTTCAGGACACCTCCGAGATCCCCTCCTTTGCGTCGGACTTCATTCAGCTTCTCCGTGTTGCCTCTTGCCGGCTCGAAGCCGTGGACGGTGTTGTACTCGCGCATCGTGGCGTTGAGTCGGCGCTGCGTCGATGCGAGGTGAAGAGCCTTGTCGTATATCTATTGATGCATCCTCTCGAGTTCAACCGCCGCCTTGGCTGGATCTGCACCCGGCGTGATGGGGGTGCATAGCAGCTCGAAGTCGGCCTCCAGATTGCGCTGGAAACGAGAAGGTTCGTCAGCTTCGTGAACAGTAGCGGCGACGGCGCCTCCCGCAGCCGCGTGCTCGACCATGTGCACCTCGGTGTAGACGTTGAGCTTGGCGACGTCGCAGTCGGCGTCACCGGAGTTGAGGTAGCCGAAGGCGGAGTCGTCGTTGCAGGTGCTGGCGTCGAAGATCGAAGGAGCCAAGCTTGAGTAGACCACCTCCGGGTACTCCTGGGCGGCGACAGCGACATAGATGTGGAAATCGCCAAGGGTGACGACCGTGCCTCCGCTGGTGAAGCCCACGTCGGCGAAGCTATTGGTGTTGTCGAGGACGCAGCCGATGGAGCCAATGGAGAGCACGAGGCCAGAGACAATCCGCCGATCATCTACGGTCCGGGATCCCGCGCAGAACGTGACTCCGCTCGCCGCTAGCCCCACGGTGGGCGCCAAATGTCGTGGTGGGTTGCACGGCATATCCATCAGAGATGGAAAAGATTGTGGGGCAGGCGACGATGGATGCTCGCGTGGGATTGGGCAACAAGCACGCAAAACACACGCTAGTTACCCAGGTTCAGGGCCCTCCTTGCGGAGGTAACACCCCTACGTCCTGCTCTTCTTGTTCTTATTGCTTGATCACAGAATCGGGCTACAAAGGAGCTCCTTGAGCTGTTTCGGGTGGCAGCCGGCTGGAGGTTGAAGATGATACTACGTGGTGCTCCGGTTACTTGAGTGTATGTCTCTTGGATACCTCGCGCAGGAGGTTCTAGCCCACTTTATATAGGCGGCGGGCTAGGGTTTTGGGTTACAGGGAAGTTACATGTTTGCCCCTATGACATCACTACTTTCTGAGCCGGCTGGAGCTTGTTGTCATGATTCGGTACAGGAGATACCCGACAAGGGGTGCTGTTCACCCAGAGCGGTTATCCGGACAGGGCCCACTCGTACGGAGCTGTCGGTAGGTGTGGCCGGCTTCATCCTAGCCGGTCGTCCGCCTTCGGGTAGACGTTGGCGTCTTGCTTCACCCGGCTGGTTCCAGGCGGCACGCTGCGCAGCCGGTTCTTGTTCAGCCGGCCTGCGAAGAACTGAAGGAATAGGCTTCTTTGGGATATCCGGGGTTCATATCCCCGACACCGCAACGAGCCCTGTCCCCTCTGTCGGCTCCGACTCCGATTCGGCAGCCGAACAGGATGAGGACCTCGAGCGGGACGTCCCTCCTCTAGTCTCGCCGCCTCGCGGTAAGTCTCCTGAGCCCGACGTCGCCGGGCAAACCGACGATGTCGTGCGCGTGGTAGTAGATCTTTCCAGCGGTTCTGAGCCGGTGGTGATTTCATTTATGATTTGAATCCGGGTGATTTGGAGAAGGAGTTTTATGCCCAAGTGACGCAGGCGGAATCGGCCTTGGGAGCGTCTGACGCTGGTCTGACTGTGGAACAGTTAATGACCTCGAGGGAGGACGAGGAGAAGGCGAGGGCGGAGGCAGTTGACGGCTTCGCTCCCAGGGCCCCACCAATCCATCTTGGTGTCTTCTCCTCCGTATTCTGGGCCGGTGCCGGCCCTGCCCGACGCATCGGGGAAGATTCCCCTCGCCGTGCTGGTGGAGGAGAAGGCCAAGGAAAACCTGGCCAACATTCTGCTCCCTGTTGTTGATTGTTATCATGAGTGTTATTTTTCTCTGTGATTGCTGGGCCTTTGTGCCAGACTTCGTGTTTGTGTTTGGTGATGATAATCACCATGCCTAGCCCCCGAATTTTGGGCCGGCTTGAGCATCTAGCCGGGTCGAAATTTCACGTCCTTTATCTGTCTTGCGTTTTTCTTCCATCGTCGTGATGTCATGCAACCCCCGAGTCGAGGTGATGTAGTTTTGCGTCCGGGTCTGCGGAGCCGACTCGCCGGCTGCGCAGCCCCCGGGAATTTTATGCCGGCTGACGGCGTGGCAGCCCCCGAGTCCATGACTCGGGGTGATATAGCTATGCGTCCAGGTCTGGGCAGCCGACTTGGTGGGTGCGCAGGCCCCGGGAATTTTATGCCGGCTGACGGCGTGGCAGCCCCCGAGTCCGTGACTCAGGGTGATATAGATATGTGTCCGGGTCTGCGGAGCCGGCTCGCCGGCTGCGCAGCCCCCGGAAATTTTATGCCGGCTGACGGCGTGGCAGTCCCCGAGTCCGTGACTCGGGGTGATATAGATATGCGTCCGGGTCTGGGCAGCCGACTTGGCGGGTGCGCAGGCCCCGGGGATTTTATGCCGGCTGACGGCGTGGCAGCCCCCGAGTCCGTGACTCGGGTGATATAGATATGCGTCCGGGTCTGGGCAGCCGACTCGCCGGCTGCGCAGCCCCCGGGAATTTTATGCCGGATGACGGCGTGGCAGCCCCCGAGTCCGTGACTCGGGGTGATATAGATATGCGTCCGGGTCTGGGCAGCCGACTTGGCGGGTGCGCAGACCCCGGGGATTTTATGCCGGCTGACGGCGTGGCAGCCCCCGAGTCCGTGACTCGGGGTGATATAGATATGCGTCCGGGTCTGGGCAGCCGACTCGCCGGCTGCGCAGCCCCCGGGAATTTTATGCCGGCTGACGGCGTGGCAGCCCCCGAGTCCGTGACTCGGGTGATATAGATATGCGTCCGGGTCTGGGCAGCCGACTTGGCGGGTGCGCAGGCCCCGGGAATTTTATGCCGGCTGACGGCGTGGCAGCCCCCGAGTCCGTGACTCGGGGTGATATAGATATGCGTCCGGGTGTGCGGAGCCGGCTCGCCGGCTGCGCAGCCCCCGGGAATAGGTTATGCCGACTTGGGCTTGTCTCCTTGGCTTCTGTGCGTGGACCCGGCTACAGTTACTAAAAAGTTCCATTGTCTAAGTTTCGTTGCCACGTGTAGACCGTGGGATCGTGGGTGACGGTTGGGTCTCCCACGTTGTCCCCTGCTTCTGCTATAAAGCTTGGCAGTTTTCTATCTTCTTCCTCACTTGTGCTTCCTTGCTCCCCCTTCGCCTTCTTCCTCTTGTTCCTTCGCAGCTCCACCATGGTGAAGTCCGAGCTCATGGACGTTGCTCCTGAGGAGACCGCCGCTGCGCCTCCGGCGAAACATCCTGGCGGCCGTCCTCCCAAGAAAGGCGGGCCAGGACGAGGAAAGGCGATCGCCGCCGTTGCTGCCGGTAGCAGCGCTGGCCGCGGCAAGGGCGGCGGCCGCACTGGCTCGAAGAAGGCTGGTGTCGCCGGTGGCGGCGTTGGCGGTGGCATTGGCCGCGGCAAGAATCTCCTTCTTCTTCATGACTCGTCAAGCGAGAAGGAGGCCACTCCTGTTCTTCCGCCTCCGGGTTTTGATCCGGTTCCTAAGTATGCTCCTGCTGCTGCTGACAGCGAGGAAGACAGCACGGAGTTGTCTTCCGCCTCTTCTGATTCCCTTGAGAATCCCTGGCGCCTGGGATGGGATGTGTTCCCCATCGAAGAATTCCTCATGATCCTGCACCCGCCGGTTATTGGGCCGGTGCAGAGGCTTCCTGATGCCTTCGCCGACGCGCTGTCGGGCATTGGCCACTTCATGTTCAAGCTCTTCCGTGAGGGTGCTACCCAGGGCCCCTGGAGTGCAACTGTGTGATTCACCTCCCAGGTGGAGGGTGATGATGTTGTCAACAAGGTGGAGTTCGTCAGGGGATGGGACGAGTTTGCCGACTTCTACGAGCTCGAAGCTGGCTTCATCCTCTGTTTCCGTCTTCGGCATGACAGAGGCATCTTCTACATGAAGGTGTTCGACGGCACCCTCTGCCTCAAGCCCTGGGTTGGCAAGAAGAAGGGTGGAGCCGGGAAGCCGACGGGTGCCGCCTAGGGAGCTCTTTGCCGGCTTGGCCTTGTAGTTGCGCGGGGAAAGTCCGCCTGTGGACTTCCCTCTTTTGTTTTGTTGTTTAGCTTCCATCTGTAAGGCCTTGCTCTTGATGTTTAATGCTACCTGCTTTTGTTTCTGTACTTGTTTACTTGCACGCAGTTTTAATTTCCTGCTCGCCGTGCATGTGTCCGGCTTGGCCTCTCGAAGCCGGTTGGCGGCGTTTTCGTGCGTGAAATGAAATGACGAAGTGGTTAGCCTGTTCTTTTAATCATGGAGAGCATTTTTAGTTTGCTTGAGTTAATTTCGCACCCGCCTGTAGCCTCTCCCGACGTCGTTCGTATGCACTTCACCGTCCAGCGGGATCATGCACACTACTATAACGTTAGGGTCCGGTTTGTTGGGCCAGAGTTTTCTCAACCGGCAACGATTTCTGTTTCTTACGTCTTTCGCGTACAGTCGGCCTCCAGCTTATTCTCTTGCCGGCCTTAACCGGATCCGAAGAGTTAGCCGTTTAGCGTTGTGTAGTTAATCGTCCGTAATAGGAGAAGCGGTTGCCGACTGCCGGCTTGGCCGAGTTTATAGAACAACATTATTCCAGCCGGCAAAACTTCCCTTTATGCGTTTTTCACGTTGTTTGCCCCCTCCAGCTTATTCTCTTGCCGGCCTTAACCGGATCCGAAGAGTTAGCCGTTTAGGGGTTAGTCACGCTACACGGCCGCTAAAGGCAAGCTTGCCGGCTGCCGGAAGAACCGGAAAGGAAATGCAGAAAAAAGTTGCGAAAAACTGCTCATGTGCTCATCATTCTCATTTCTTTATTGATAGCATAGGTGATACATACATGGTTCTTTTCTCAGGTGTAGAATGGACGCAAGAGCAATGCGTTCCATGGCCTTTCCGTTTCATCGCCTTCCTTGTCCATCGTGTCCTTCTTGTGCTCGCGGCCGTCGATCGAGTAGTATGCGTCGTTGATGAGTGCTTTGCTTACGATGAATGGTCCATCCCAGGGTGATGAAAGCTTGTGCATGTTCTTTGTGTCTTGGATCAGCCGTAGCAGGAGGTCGCCTTCTCGAAAGCGGACAGGCCTGACCTGCCGGCTGTGGTAGTTGCGCAGTTTTTGCTAATACATCGCCGACCATGACTCGGCAAGCTGGCGCGCTTCCTCGAGCAGGTCCATTCCGTCTTCATAGGCTTGCTTAGCTTCTGCTTCTGCGTACAGCACGATTCGGGGTGCATCATGCTCGATGTCAGTTGGCATGACGGCTTCAGCCCCGTAGACGAGGAAGAAGGGGGTGAAGCCGGTTGAGCGATTCGGGGTTGTCCTTAGGCTCCAGAGGACTGAAGGTAGCTCTTCTTCCCATGGGCCGGCTGCTCGCTCGAGTGGTTCAAGCAACCGAGGCTTGATGCCGGATAGGATGAGGTCGTTTGCCCGCTCGACTGCCCATTTGACTGCGGGTGTGCGACGGAGGCCACGTCCAGCCGGATGCCGGTCCTGCCGCAGAACTTGGCGAATTCTCCCTTGACGAAGTTCGACCCGTTATCCGTGATGATGCTGTTGGGGTAGCCGAAGCGGTAGATGATGCTTTTGAAGAACTTGACTGCTATTGGTCCATCCAGCTTCTTGATCGGCTTGGCTTCAATCCATTTCGTGAACTTGTCGACTGCTACCAACATATGTGTCATGCCTCCACTGGATCTTCTCAGCGGGCCGACCGTGTCGAGCCCCCAGACGGCAAACGGCCAGGTGATAGGAATTGTCTTGAGTGCTGAAGCCGGCGTGTGCTTCTGCGTTGCGAATCGTTGGCAGCCGTTGCAGAGCCGGACCAGCTGGTTCGCATCAGCCAGCGCAGTCGGCCAGTAGAACCCGTGCCTGAACGCCTTAGCCACAATTGCTCTCGAGGACGCATGATGACCGCATTCGCCTTGATGAATTTCTTTGAGTATCTTGATTCCTTCTTCTTGGCTCACACAGCGCTGGAATATCCCAGCGACGCTGCGCTTGTACAACTCGTTGTTGATGATGGTGTAAGCACTTGCTCGGCGTTTGATTTGCCTGGCGATGAGCTCGTCCTCCGGGAGCTCGTCGTTGGCGAGGTAGGCGAGGAAGGGTTGGGTCCATGGCGGAGCCTCTTCGATGACGAGGACCTCAACGGTTTCCGGCTCGCCTGGAGCCGGCCCAGCCGACTCCGCGCCCGGCGCCATCCGGATGGAGTCGGAGCTAGGACACGGCGTGATGGATGGCTTGTACAGCTTCTCGAGGGCGACGCCGGGTGGGATTTCCTCGCGAAGAGAACCAATGTTCGCCAAAGTGTCAGCTGCGTCGTTGTTGGAGCGGTGTATGTGGTGGAATTCGCATCCGTCGAAGCATCCCGCGAGTTGTTGGACGAAGAAGCGGTAGGCGGCCATGTTGGGGTCCTTGGCGTCCCAATGACCAGTGGTCTGCTGGACCACCAAGTCGGAGTCGCCGTAGCAGAGGATCCGCTTGATGCTCATGGCCTTGGCGAGCTTGAGGCCGTGCGCGAGAGCTTCATACTCGGCTACATTGTTGGACGCCGTGAAGTGAATTTGTAGCACGTACTCGAGTCGGCCCCCCTTGGGTGAGGTGAGGACGACTCTGGCGCCGAGTCCCCAGTATCTTTTGGAACCATCGAAGTGCATGAGCCAATGCTCGCCGGAGTCGGGTGGCAGTGGTGTGTGGTCCGTCTCCGTCCAGTCGGCTAGAAAGTCCGCCAGCTCCTGCGACTTGATCGCTGTTCTCTGGTCGTATTCGACTCCGTGCGCCGTCAGGTTGATCGCCCACTTCGCGACTCTGCCGGTTGCGTCCTTGTTGCCTATGATCTCGGCAAGCGGTGCGTCGCTTATCACTTTGATCGGATGCTCTTGAAAGTAGTGCTTCAGCTTCTTCGTTGCCATGTACACGCTGTATATGAGCTTCTGGTAGTGTGGGTAATTCTGCTTTGACTGAGAGAGCACCTCGCTGAGGTAATAGACTCGTCGCTGAACCGGCCGCTGCTTGCCGGCTTCATCTCGTTCAACCACCAGGACGACACTGACGACTCGGTTGGAGGCGGCGATGTACATGAGCATGGGCTGCTTTGGAGTCGGAGGTGCTAAGACCGGGGCGGTGGCCATCGCACGCTTGAGTTCCTTGAAGGCGGCGTCTGCCGCGTCGCTCTAGACGAACTTGTCAGTCTTCTTCAGTAAATGGTAGAGCGGGAGAGCCTTCTCGCCGAGCCGGCTGATGAAGCGGCTGAGGGATGCCAGGCAACCAGTGAACTTCTGGATGTCCTTGACTCTTCTTGGTTGTCGCATGTTGTCGATGGCGGCGATTTTCTCCGGGTTGGCCTCAATTCCTCGTGCCGACACGAGATAGCCGAGTAGCTGTCCGGCTGGAACGCCGAACACACACTTCTCCGGGTTGAGCTTCATCTGGAAGCGGCGCAGGTTGTCGAAGGTTTCCTTGAGGTCGGCGAGGAGGGTGTGCTTCTCCTTGGTCTTGATGACGACATCGTCGACGTAGGCGTGCGCGTTGCGACCGATCTGGTCGTGCAAGCATTTCTGCATGCAGCGCTGGTATTTTGCCCCCGCGTTCTTCAAGTCGAATGGCATGGTGGTGTAGCAGTACGGGCCGTAGGGGGTGATGAAGGCGGTCTTGAGCTGATCATCCGGGTTCAGCAGAATTTGGTGATAGCCGGTGTAGGCGTCGAGGAGGGAGAGAAGGTCGCAGCCGGCCGTGGAGTCGATCACTTGGTCGATACGTGGCAGTGCGAAGGGGTCCTTGGGGCAGGCCTTGATGAGGTGTGTGTAGTCGACACACATCCGCCATTTCTTGTTCTTCTTTTCCACCATCACCGGATTGGCTAGCCACTCCGTGTGTTGTACTTCCTTGATGAATCCGGCTGCAAGTAGCCGCGCTATCTCTTCTCCTATCAACTGTCTTCTTCCTTCTGCGAAGCGACGCAGGGACTGCTTCACTGGCTTGGCGTCTGGACGGACGTGTAGAGAATGCTCGGCGAGTTCCCTCGGTACACCCGGCATGTCCTTGGGGGACCACGCGAAGATGTCCCGGTTCCCACGGAGGAACTCGACAAGCGCGCTTTCCTATTTGGGGTCCAGGCTCGCCCCCACAGTGACGAACTTGGACTTGTCGTTGTCGTCGAAGTAGATCTTCTTTGTGTCTCGCGCCGCCTGGAAGTTCGACTCGCCAGCCGGCTTGGCCGACTCCGGAATCTCCAGCTTTTCCTCGCTGGCCTTGCGCTTGAATTGCTTCATCTCCTCATTGCAGACCATGGTCTCGGCCACCTTCGCGCTGTCGGAGGCGCAGGCGATGGAGCGTTTGTAGTCTCCGGCGACGGTGATGATCCCATGTGGGCCTGGTAGCTTCATCTTGAGGTAGGCGTAGTGGGGTACCGCCATTAACTTTGCGAGCGCCGGCTGCCCAAGGATGGCGTGGTAGGCGCTGGAGTGGTCGACCACCTCGAAGGAGATGGTCTCGCGGCGATGATTGCTCTTGGTGCCGAATAGGACGTCCAGCCGGATGAGACCCATGGACGAGCCGGCTCGCCCCGGCACGATGCCATGGAAGATCGTCCGGCTCGGCGTCAAGCTGGACTCGGAGACTCCTAGCTTCTCCAGCGTGTCGCGGTAGAGGATGTTGATGCTGCTGCCCCCGTCGATGAGGACGCGTGAGAAGGTGCAGGCGCGCCTGGTGGAGATGATCATGGGCTCCAGGACTAGAGCATAGCCGCCTGGGTTGGGCATCAGCTCCGGGTGGTCGCGGCGGTCCCACGTGATTGGTTCTTGCGACCAGTTGATGTACTGGGGAACGGGTGGAACCACCGCATTCACCTCCTTGAATCGCTCGCGCCGGCTTCACTTGTCGTCGCGCTCGCTGACGAACACGCTGTAGGCAGCATCCGGATTCTGGTAGCCGTCTGGACCCCTCGGGGGTGGAGATGGAAGGCTCTCCCTCCTCTGCTCTTCGCGTTGGCGATCATCGCGATTTCTGTCTTCGCGGCGTCCGCCATCACGTCTTCGATTGTCTCGTCCGGCTTCATCTGGAGGTGGAGGCGGATTCCGTCGCTCGTACGGTGGTGGCCTTGGGCAGCCGAGGGTGCATTACCGAACGGTGTGGTTCGCCGGCCGGTCGCCATGGTTTCGGCACGGTTGGTCGAGTAGGAACTCGTAGCTGTTCCTCGCCCTTGTCCGGCGCATGTCGCTACTCGTCCTCATGCGGCGGTTGTCGAAGCCTCCTGCCGGCCTTCCCTCGGTCGTGGCGACGACCTTGGACTCGACGCGGTCGTCTGCGGACGTGCGCTTGCCGGCCGCGTCGGAGTCACGCCGGGTGGATTTTCTCCCTTCCTGGTTCTCCGCCCGGCTGCGGCGTGCAGCCGGCTCCGTCGTGATGATTCTTCCGGCTTCGTCGAGTCGGATCGGGTTGGTCATGCCCGCGTCAGCGGTGGCGTACTCGTCGGCGATTGCCATGAGCTCCGCCATGGTCTTCGGGCTCTTCCTTAGGAGCATGTGCTTGAGCAGCGTCTGGTCTCGGCAGCCTTGAATGAAGTACTGGACGGCTTGGAGCTCGAGGATTCCCTCGTAGGAGTTGCGTAGGCTAGTCCACCGGGTGAGGTAGGCTCGGTCCGACTCACCGTCCTTCTACTTGCACAGTGCGAGCAGCTGTGCATTGCCGGGGCGCAAGTATGTGCCGGTGAAGTTGCGGTTGAACACCTCCTCGAAGTCCAGCCAGCTGTTGACGCTTTCAGCCGGCAGGCTGTTCAGCCAGGTCCGAGCCGACCCCTGGAGCATGAGTGGCACGTAGCGTACGGCCACCCGCTTGTTGCCGCCTGCGATGTTGACCGCCGTGACGTAATCGGCGAGCCAGTCTTCTGGCTTCGCGGAGCCGTTGTACTTGGGTGTATCCCTTGGGAGGGTGAATCCCCGCGGGAATTGCTCGGTCCGGATGCGAGGTCCGAAGCAGCGATGTGCGGCGATGTCTTCCTCCTCGATGATGCTTGACGCCTTGAGCGCGTCGATGCGGAGGCGAGCGTCGTGGCTCGTTTCGGGCCCCAGCGGTCCCAGGCGCTCATCTATGGTGACCTTGTGTCCGATTCGCTCCTTGACGCTACGGCCGGTTTGCGGCCCGTTCCGGTTGCCGTCTTCGCGTCGTCCATCCGGATCGCGGCCGTGATCACGAGGATGCGAGCTTGCGCTCCCCTCGCGATGAGCTCGTGGTTGCTTGTCCTTCGCCCTTCCGCGGCTTGTGGATGACGCCTCCGTGCCTTGCTTGGACTTGCCGGCTGGATCGTAGCCTAGAGGCGGCTCATGATGTTCTCGACTCGCTGTTGCCTCGGTTTCGCATTGCTGTCGGTTGGCCGCGGCGATGAGCTCCTGGACCCGGCGTGCTTGTTGGCGTAGCTCCTCGCCTTGGAGATGGGGTAGTTCTGCTGCGGCCGCCTCCGCAGCCTTCATGTTTTGCACCGGGTTGCTATACTCGGGCAGGACGATGTCTGAATGCTCGTGCGGCTGGCCGGCACGGTTCAGGACACCGCCGAGATCCCCTCCTTTGCGTCGGACTGCATTCCGCTTCTCTGTGTTGCCTCTTGCCGGCTCGAATCCGTGGACGGTGTTGTACTCGCGCATCGTGGCATTGAGTCGGCGCTGCGTTGATGCGAGGTGAAGAGCCTTGTCGTATATCTGTTGACGCATCCTCTCGAGTTCAGCCGCCGCCTTGGCTGGATCTGCACCCGGCGCGATGGGGGTGCTTAACACCTCGAAGTCGGCCTCCAGATTGCGCTGGAAACGAGAAGGTTCGCCAACTTCATGTACAGTAGCGGCGACGGCGCCTCCCGCCACCGCGTGCTCGACCATGTGCACCTCGACGTAGACGCTGAGCTTGGCGTCGTCGCAGTCGGGGTCGCCGGAGTTGAGGTAGCCGAAGGCGGAGTCGTCGTTGCAAGTGCTGATGTCGAAGATCGAAGGAGCCAAGCTCGAGTAGACCACCTCTGGGTACTCCTTGGCGGCGACGGCGACGTAGACGTGAAAATTGCCAAGGGTGACGATCGTGCCTCCGCTGGTGAAGCCCACGTCGGCGAAGCTCTTGGTGTTGTCGAGGATGCAGCCGATGGAGCCGATGGAGCCGATGGAGAGCATGAGGCCGGAGACGATCCGCCGATCATCTACGGTCCGGGATCCCGCGCAGAACGTGACTCCGCTCGCCGCGAGCCCCACGGTGGGCGCCAAATGTCGTGGTGGGTTGCACGGCATATCCATCAGAGACGGAAAAGATTGTGGGGCAGGCGACCATGGATGCTCGCGTGGGATTGGGCAACAAGCACGCGAACACACGCTAGTTACCCAGGTTCAGGGCCCTCCTTGTGGAGGTAACACCCCTACGTCCTGCTCTTCTTGTTCTTATTGCTTGATCACAGAATCGGGTTACAATGGTGCTCCTTGAACTGTTTCGGGTGGCAGCCGGCTGGATATCCTAGCCGGATGGAGGTGGAAGACGATACTACGTGGTGTTCTCGTTGCTCGTGTGCCTGTGTGTATCGTCTGCCTCGCGCAGGAGGCTCTAGCCCGCTTTATATAGGCAGCGGGCTAGGGTTTTAGGTTACAGGGAAGTTACAAGTTTGTCCCTATGACATAACTACTTTCTGGGCCGGCTGGAGCTTGTTGTCATGATTCGGTACAGGAGATGCCCGACAAGGGGTACTGTTCACCCAGAGCGGTTATACGAACAGGGCCCACTCGTACGGAGTTGTCGGTTGGTGCGTTCGGCTTCAGCCCAGCCGGATGTCCGCATCCGGGTAGACGCAGGCGGCTTGCTTCATCCAGCGAGTTTTCGGCGGCACTGTGCAGCCGGCACTTGTTCAGCCAGCCTGTGGAGGATTGAAGGAATAGGCTTCTTTGGGGTATCCGGGGTTCATATCCCCGACAGTCGTTGTCGTCGTCCTCCGGGTGCTCGACCCGGGGCTCGGGGTCGACGCGGCGCTCTGGAGCAACACTTCCGCGCGGGCGGCCGCGCGGGTTGCCAGTAGGAGCAGTGGCGGCGCTGGCCGTCCGGCGAGCGAGACGTTCGGCGCGAGAGCCGGCCATGGCGGTGTCGAGGTTGAAGACGCGCCTCAGCCCCCTACCTGGCGCGCCAAATGTCGGAGAACTGTCCCAGGAACTGGGTGTGTCCCACTAGGTATCGAGTAAGGGGCTGAACACGGAATCAAACAACCCTCAACGTGCCTCGGCGACGGAGCTCGTCGAGAATTGCTGCGGGACAGCACTACAGAGATGAACACACGATGTTACCCAGGTTCAGGGCCCTCTTGGAGAGGTAAAACCCCTACGTCCTGCCTTGGTTGTATTGCACTTGCTTGGAGAGGTTTTAGTACAAAGAGAGCTTGGCGAGCTTAAGGTGGCTAACAATGGCTAACCCTAGATCTCAGATGGCCAACTGTAGAATCAACTAAAGACCAACCAGGATCGAACCCTTTGCCCGAACGTGCTCCCCCTCCTTTTATAGGTGTCTTGGACCTCTTCCCCCAAATATCTTGGCGGGAAGAGTTACCACATGGCGACGAAGGAGGAGGACGGGTGCACGATAAAGGGAGAGTCCATGGACGCGGTCCATGGCAGGGAGCGGTGTCACCAAAGCTGGAAAAACCACCGTCCAGCCAGGACGGTGGGCTGGCGCCGCTGAGGTGGGATGTGTCCCACGGTGACGTCGCCCTTGGAGGGTAGCGGCAGACGGTCCCCTTATCACCAAAGTGGCGATTCTTGGAGCTCCTTTGCTTGGTGCAGCGTTGTTGACTGCTTTATACACGAGAACGGCAACTGCGGCGCTGTCGTCACCGCGCGCTGGCGCGGTCGTCACCGTGCGCTAGTGCGCCCGTGACTGTGCGGAGGGTGCAGAGCCCATGTGCGCTCTGCCGCGGAGGCAGAGCTGGCTTCGTGCGGATGGAAACCCCGCGAGGCCGGAGGCCTCGCCGAGCCCCTTGACTTGATCTTTGGAGATGCCCTCTCGAGAGGAGGTCCCTCGCGAGGAAAAAGCCCTCGCGAGGAGGAGAGGTCCCTCGCGAGGGGGAAAAACCCTCGCGAGGCTCGCCAGGCTTGGCGAGCCTGGTCCTTAGCGAAATCTTCTGAAGAATGTTGTGGGCCCTGGCAGGCCGGCCCGTGGTACCCTGGTTTCCACTGTGCCGACACACAAGTCATCATGTCCATTAGTGGGATCATGGCATCATCAACACCCATATGCGTACCGTTGTAGTCCCGCTCATGAGATGTAGGTGTTGTTGTAGAGGTAGCAGTGTCCATGTGGCCGACTTGTTCATCATGTAGACATGGGGTGGCATCGTCTTCATTCTCCATGTACATCTTCTCCATTTCAGGCTCCGTCATGTCGAGGCCTGGCGTATCTTCATCCTTGGAACCTAGAACACAATGAGAGAACACACTAGAGGTAGAGGGTAAGTTTTTAGAAATCGAAATATCCTCACTTGACCTATCAACTACCTCTCGCAACTCAAGTGGTATATCACTCATTCCCTCAAAGTGGAAGAACTCAATCTCGCATATGGTGGAGTCACTCAACTCACTTGCACTCTCACTCAAGTGCGATAGGTGGCTCTCATGCTAACATGGGATTGGTACCATCTCATCATTAAAGCATGTAGGGATAGGCTCGATATTCTCTACTCCATTCGCCGTCTTGGTTGAAGGGAAAGTCTCATGCTCAACCTCCTCAACATTGTCGCCGCCAAAGGTAAATGCCATAGGACGGGCATCATCACTCGACTCCTTTGCCGAAGGAACATCCCATGCTCGGCTTCTCCACTTGACTCAACGTCCATAGTGGTATCATCCTCCATGCTCGCCTTCTTGATCGAAGGGAAAATCCCATGCTCAACCATCTTCTCGCCATCTTGATCCATCGTGTCTTGGATCTTGGGGCAATCCCACATGATGTGACCGAGGCCATTGCACATAGGGCATAGGAGGTCTTCATCTTGGTGTAGAAGTGGAGGTAGGCCCATGCCTTTCTCGCTTGGGGGGCTCGATTCGACATCATCATCACATATGGGGCCTTGTGTTCCTCCATCTTGAAATGTAGAAGTGGACCATATGCTCGTAGGAGTGTCGCCGACGATCTTGGTCTTGCGGTGATGGTCGGTGTCTTCACGAAGCTCCTTGCGGAAGGTGTCCATTTTTGTCATGAGCTTGGCGAGGATGTCCTTGTCCTTCTTGTGGCGTGATCTTCTCTTGGATGCCTTTTTGGTGGTGGCATAAGGAGGAGGCACCATATGATGTGGGTCAACCTTCGTCGATCTTGACTTGAGCTTTGGCGTCATAGATGTGGGAACTTGTTTGTCCTTCTTGGAGCTTGAGCTTCTGTTGGGCGCCATTTTGGTGTTGGCACGAGGAGGGGACACCATATGATGCGACGGTCTTGATTCCTCCATGTATCGTCGATGACATTCTTGTGGGAGGGGTGTCGTCGAAAGTCCTTTGGGTGCCTTGGCGACCTTGACTTGCAGCTCCGTCTTGGGTTAGGAGCCATCTTGTTATCGTTCTTGGCTCGCCGGTTTGATCTTGATACACATTGTCCATGCTTGACGACCTTGGCGATGTCCTCCTTGGTGCGCCGTGTTGATGACGAAGGAGCTCGATAGGATGTCCTCATGGTCGTCCTCTCGGTGCTTCTTCTTGAGCTTGATGGGTAGTATGTGGCACCTCTTGCAAGCTTGGGGTAGTAGACCTTGGAAATGTAGGAGTGCTCCATCATGTCGTGGGAGTTGTAGTCGTAGGAGTGTTCCATCATGTTGTTGATGCTCATGGAGTCGGGGTCGGTGTAGTGTTCCATCGTGTCATGGGGTTCATTGTCCGTGTAGGAGCCGTACCCCGTGTCTTCTATGCTTGTGGCTTCATGGTTGGTGTAGCTCATCGTCTCTTCATCATCATCATGGCCTCCATAGTATGCTCCGCTCTCACTAGACATGATCACTCACAAGACAAGTGTATATATGAAGTGGAAGGAAACTAGAACACTGATGTTAGAAAAATCACAAAAATTTAAAACTTTCATTATTGATTATAGAAAGTGTCCAAAAATCAAGAAAAACAATTATTAAAGATTATTTTGATTTCTTTAAAAGGGATTTTGTATTTAAAGGATTTATCATACTCTATTTAAATAAAGTACCATGTCCCAAATTAATGTATTGAATTTATCATTTTGAAAGATATTACTCATACTATTTTTCTGGATTTTATTTGAGTTCAGAAAGATTTTATAAAAGCCTATATATTAAAATGACATATACGTGTCAATTATACATATAAGAAATATTTGATTTTATTTTAAAAATAAAATATTTTGTAAATGGTTGCAAAGTATACAAATTGATTATTCTGATTTTTACAAATTTTACAAAATTTATTTGAATCAATTTGGAGCTCTAAATGAAAAGTTATAAATTAAAAAAGAAAAATCAAAAGGGAAAATAAAGTTGATGACATCATCAGTGACGTCATCACTCATCTTCAACCTACGGACGGGAAATACGCCCGTAACAGCTCACCGTGTGCATATCTTCCCGAATTGATTGCCAGCGATTTCCAGCCCCAAATCACGTGTCGTTCGTTCCTATAAGTAGCCCTCGTCCTCCTCCTTCATTTGCCCTCAAAAAAAAGCCCTCTCTAAGAGCCCCCAGGCTGCCCTAATTTCGCCCTCCATTGCCGCACGGCCGCCGCCATGTCGAGCTCGACTCCGGCGAGCTCTGACTTCCACTCGCACTCCCGTCTGGCCCTTTCTCCTCCCCTGTCTGGTGCGCACCTCCTAGACGTCTTTGTGTGCCCCAAGGAACACCGAGACGACGAGCACGACCTCGACCCGAACATCGCCGCCGTCGCGGACAGGATTCCGACGAGGTGAGCTCTCCCCGTGCACTGCAGTGATGTCCTTCGTGGCCTCCGTGTCTTTGCGCATCTCCGTGACCCCTTCTCGAATTTTTACTGCAGCAAATCGACGAGCCCGTGCTCGACCCGAAGGTCACCGGCGCCGCTGCAACTCCAGCCGCTTCTCCCCGTCGTTCAAGGATGCACATGAGCACGCCATCGCGCCAACAACTCCGCCTCATCGGTCCACATCTCGTCGTTGTCTGCCCTGAGCTCGGGGACCACCGTAGCAACGAGGACATCGACGCCCGAGCCGCCGCGCCACCGCCCTGTCCATCTCCGGCGAGCCCTCCACCACGCAGGTGAAACCCTAGAATCTCAGCTGTCCGATTCAACTCCTATGGCCACGATTAGATCTTTTATTTTGAACCGGTATGGTTAAATCTAGACCATTAGATCCAGATCCAACGGCCCAAGATCAGATCCAGTCAGCGCCACGTCACTGCCTCGTCAACACCCAGTCAGCAGAAGCAGCCAACCGGAGGACGCCGCGTGGACAAGCATTTTCTGCGATTTTTCCCGAATTAGAATTAAATGGTAGTTTTGCAGAAAAGCCCCTACAACTTAGATCTATCATATCTTTTTACTGGTTTGGCCAAATTTTATAAACTTTACCTTTTTGAAATCCTCTGGATCTGTAGAATTTAATAGCACCGTTAGTTTTCAGTTTTGCCTTAGTTAAATTATTCAAATTTCAAATGTGTAATTTGAGTAATTTTTGCATAACTTTAGTTTAAAAATAGATTTTTGAGTAAATCCATTTGGGTTAGCTTTGTATAGTTGTCCTCTGTCCAGTAGGACCTTTCCCAAAATTTTCTAAAATGTTTTGGGTCACTGTTTTATTTAAACATGTGTTTATTCCTTTTTGGGAGTTTTAAAATGCTTTTGTTATTTTTTAATTGTTTTCTTTTGGGAAATGTTTTAAAATTTAGTCCTCCGTCCAGTATAACCAAAACCCATTTTAGTTGAACCATTTCATCATGAAAATGTGGAAATTGGTTTAAAGTCTATTAGTGACTTGTTTTGCAAACTTTGACCTAGTTTGCAATTTGACCAAATTTCAAATTGCAAACCTTGGACTTTGACCTACCTCATTACAATAATTCTTTTTGTATATTGAATTATGTGATGAACTTGGACCATCAACCTTGTTGTTTTATTGTTGCCAATATTTGATGTTGTGTTTGTTTTATTTTGATTATTGTATTGTTATTTATTGTGATTTGTTTGTATTGTTTAGAGTGAACGGAGTGCTCCAAGTTGCGTTGAAAAGAGAGTGTGAGCAATGACAAGTTTTCCAAAGGCAAGTGATGCTCACTGCATAAATTTCCTAAGTATTTTGATATGCATTATAGTTTACTTTTTCTAAGTAGAATTGTAGGTCAGGTGTTATTACTATGCTATGCTAGACATGTGTAGTACTACTCCAAATATTCCTAAGTGTCTAGTACCTATATGATAACTTAGTAGAAGTATTGAAATGCTATGCTATATGTTTTCAAAAGTAAATTTCTACTAAGTTAAAGAAACACCTGGGTGGAACTGGTTTGCTCTATTGGTGGTGTCTAGTTGAGTGGCTGCTCAGGGCCATTTCTATGGTTATACCTGAGTACGTGCACTTGTGAATGGCCAACCAGGAACAAAGAGATTTGAAGTTACTCCATGTGAAGACTGCTTCCAGTGCAGCCACTTGGTACTATGGCTCTGCCTTGACTAAGTAAGTTCTAGGAACCAGATTCCGGCAGTTCGCAGCAGATGAATGTCTTGTATGGGTCTGCACAGAGGAACAGGGGACTGTTTCCCAAAGGTCTCGTCTCAATCTTATCCTTTCCTTTTCACTAAATGAGAGTCAAGGACATAATGGGTTGATTGAGTCAAGTGGTGAACGTGCACAACCTCTCGAGAGTGTAAAACTATGATCATAGCCGTGTCCCCGGTTACGGACAATTCTGAGCAGCTGAACAAGGATGTCAACGGAGAATCTCAACATTTCAATTTCTCAATTAAAATTTGAAGTCTGAACAAGAGTAGAAGAGACAATGGTTTTCATGCCATGCTTGTCTCATTTTTAGATGTTGAAGAAATGTTTTGAAGAGATAGGATAAAGTTGGCTTTACGGAAAATAGCCTTGAACTCCACCAGCCAAATATGCATATAGCTAATAGGAGTTTGCCTTTATGAGTCCACAAGTATCACTTGCCAGATCCATTCCAATGGTTCTGAGCAATTTTTGGCTGCAGCGTTTTTACCGTTGCAGGTTGTTCCGACGACGAGTAAGGAACGCTTTCGGGTTTCGAGTCTGCAACCAACATGTCTGCCTGTGGCACATGAAGATGATGAGGCTCCATGCTATTATATGTTTTCCGCTGCTAAACTTTGTAACATGCTAGCCTTTGGCTATGCAATTTGTAATGTTTATTTTCTGGATCATACGTTGTAATAGAATTTTGACGCAATGTACGATACTTCATCTTAAACTGTAGTGCTAGCTATTCGATCCAGGGACTAGCACAGTAACACAGGGATCTTGACCTATTTTTAAAAGGGCAGGATTGCTACAAACACAATCTCACCTTGTTGATAGTATTGGACGTCGTGGACGACCAAGGGCAACAACACACAAAGTAAAGTGGCCTGTGTTCAAATGTCCAAACGCAAACTCCAAAACACGCACGGCTTTTGAGTGGATAGGTATGGATTGGGGAAAGCAAATGGAACAACCGGAAACCAAGATATTGTAATGGCAAGTAGAGAACAACGATGACCACAAAGCAAATACAAGTCGATCTCAAAGGATATGAGTTGAGCTCATACAAACACACGCTATGATAAGTGGGACTCGTGCAACCAAAAATGAGCTAGTTATGGACCTAGCGAAGACTAAAGCTCAAGTTGCACAAGTACAAGAGAAACCAACTCGATTGCAAATTATTGGTGGGATACAAGATTTGCACAAAGATACCACACCTACAAATTTTCATCGAGCTTGCGCGTCTACTACAAGAGATTAGGCAATGAGGCTCTTTCTTTTTCTTTCTCTCTTTTTATGTTTCTTTTCTCTTTCTCTTTTCACTATTTCTCTTTTGCCTCTTACTTGCTTGCCAACAAGAACTATATCAACTAGCGCGTACAAGTTTGCTCGGAACACTACGAGGTATCAAGTGTGCAAAACCCAAGCAATCATAGATAAGCCAGTTTCAATAGGATAGATAGGCACCAATGGCTTGGCTAACAAGTGATGCAAGGTGGGAGAAGAATTGGGGATGTTATACCTTTTGTCGATGTTCTTCACCCTTGGAGTGGAATGCTTCTTCCTTATTCACTAAATATGGTGGCAATAGATGATGGATCAACCACTATGGTGATGTAGAGCTTGTCGGTAGCTTCGATTAGAGATAAAAATCACCAAAAATGGAGTCCGGATGTGAAAGTTATGGCCAAAACCGTGAAGCAGTTTTTCTGCTCGGGAAGAGGTTCGGTAGTACCGCCCTAACCCCGGTAGTACCGGAAATCTGGTAGTACCGCTCCGAGCTCGGTAGTACCGGACCTCTAACCGAAGCAAAATCCGGAAGTAGCCCGGAAGTACAGGAAAACACGGTTTTTCTCAGATTTGAGCCCGGGACGAGTTTGCACGCGATTTTGGGCGGAAAATAGCAACTTTAAGCACCAAATCAGAGGAAAAACGGTGGAATTAAGCCATGGGAATGCAAAGGGACGTAGATAAACAAGTATAGCAACGGATATATGGATCAAAACCTACCAAAATGCACTCAAATCTCATATCGGTCCAAAAGCAAATTGGGGCTATTTTTGGTGGAAATTTTCAAAATTGGCAAAATCAAAGAAAATTTTGGGGGTATTGGGGGAAACAAAGGTCAAATCCTTGGCAACCTTGAGCTCTAATACCTTATGGTGCGGGCTAAGCCCTCTAGGGTGGCCTGATCTTCACGGATTGACGAACGAGTGGGCGAACGCACACAAGAACACGAAGAACAAGAGAACACAAACCCGATACAATGGACGCATTGCCCTCACCGGTCGGTCCAACCGGCCCAATAGAATCACACAAGGGAGAGACCGCGAGGTAGAATCCCTATGTGAAAGATCGGCAAGCATGCGGTAGAATTGTGGGGAAGAGAGACGGTGATGTAGAATCCTCCACACGAGAGAATTTGCGCAAGAAGGGAACCTTGAATCACTCCAATAGATACATCTAAGGAGGAGCCTTGAATCCACAAGGGGATATTCTCCACAAAGGGAGGGATGAGCACAAGCCCAAGTCTCAATGTCTATTCTTGTCTTACTTAACCCTAGATCTGAGGGAGGAGGGTCCTATATATAGGCTAAGCCAAAAGGTAGGTGGGAAAGGTAAGTGGATAAGGTTACAAGGCTCAAGGCAAAAACTGCTCTCATCCCGCGGGGGCCAGTAGTACCGCCCGGGGGCCGATAGTACCGGGCCACTGCCGGACCTCTAACAGAGGGCATTCACGGCAGTCGGCCGGTAGTTGGCCGGTAGTACCGCTCGGCCGGCAGTACCGCTTCGAGGCCGGTAGTACCGGGTTTTCGTAGGAGCTGCAACTCTTCTTCCTCCTCCGCTTCCATGCGTACGCCTTGGATGGCTTCGACTCTTGGGCTCCCTCAGCGTCTCCCTTGGCGTCCGTACTCGTCATGTGAAACCTATCAATGCACAAGGGTAGAGGCTTAGGTAGTATACCATCCAAAAGCCAGGGTATTGGGGTTCATAGAGAGGATTGAGTTCACCTTTGAAGTCCATGTTGACGTGGCATGTGTTGGGATGCTTGACATGCTGATGTCGTTGGGTTGGGCTGCATCACGATGACCGACTCAGTGAAGACCGCGTTGCCCTTCTCGCACTCGATCGCCTTGTCGACGTTGCCGGAGATCGTGATAGTTCCGTTGGTACCCGGCATCTTCAGCTTCAGATATGCGTAGCAGGGACGCGCCATAAATTTTGCAAAGGCGGGTCGGCCGAAGATGGCATGGTAGGCGCTCTTGAAGTTCACCACCTCAAAGCAAAAAAAATCGAGGCGTTGTCGACGTTGCCGAAGACGATGTCGAGGACGACATGACCAATGGAGTGAGACTTCCTTCCGGGGACGATGCCGTGGAAGGTGGTGATGGAGGGTTGTAGCGCCGAGTCGCTGAGCTTCATCCGTCGAAAGGTCTTGTAGTAGAGGATGTTGATGCTTCTTCCTCCGTTCATGAGGTCTTGGTGAGGATGTAGCCCTTGACTTGCAGGGCGAATTTGCCAGGGTAATCGACTCGCGGAGGGTGGTCTTGGCGGCTCTAGGTAATCGCATGTACCGACCAGTTTAACCATTGTGGGACGTCTGGCGTGGTCGCATGGACGGCACGCTTGATGACCTTCTCATCACGCTTCGTGTCGAGTCCCGCAAAGGTGTGGAAAGCGCCGCTGGTCGGGGGCATCCTGGGCCCTTGTTGTTCAGCGTCTGGCTTGTTGCGGTCCCCACCCTGGTTCGCCACAGCCTTGGCCTTGATGATGTTGTCGGTCATGTCGCACTCACCGGTGGTGTGTTTCATCGGCTTGTCGGGTCGGCTGTGCCACCTGCATGGTTGGGACAAGATCGCGTCCGCCGTCCACTTTTTTTGTGGGAGGCTAGCGCGTGGGCTCTTGAAGCCTCGTCCATTGGCGGTGGCGGCCACTAGCTCTGAGCCGCCGTCGCTCTTCTGCTTGGTGGCACTCCTTGAGCTGCCCTTCCCATTTCTTCCCTCGGAGGATTTTCCGTCCTCGTCTTCTCCCGAGTCATCCTTTGTCGGGTTCGACTCGGTGTACTTGTGGATGATCGCCATCAACTCGCTCATGTTCATGCCATCCTTCTTGGTGCGCTTGAGCTTTCCGTGGAGATCGGCGAAGTTGGTGTTGTCAGCGAGGTGCGAGTGCACTGTGTCGATGCTCAAATTCTCCGACGAGTTGATGAGGTCCGCGACGCGGTTGTACCACTTGCGAGTAGACTCGCCTTCCCGCTGGACGCACCGCTTGTGGTCCTCAATGGTGGTAGGTCGCTTGTAGGTGCCTTCAAAGTTCTTGATGAAGGTCTTCTTCAACTCGGCCCAGGAGTCGATGCTGTTCTTGGGGAGGTTGTTTATCCAGGTGCATGCGGTCCCCTCCAGCATGAGGGGGAAGTAACACGCACGGACTAGGGCACTGGCATTCTGGATGTTCATGGCGACGGATAGTCTTGCATCCATGTCGCTGGGTTCATGCTGGTGTTGTAAGACTTCACCACCTGTGGCGCCTTGAAGCCAGGAGGGAAGCGCTCGTTGCAGATCGCGGGGATGAAGCTGCGCGGTCCGAACTCATCGTCTTCGGCCGGTGCCAACTCGGACTGCTTGTTGTTGAGGTGTCCCCGCAGATCGGGAACGGAGGCGTTGGAGCGACACTGAGCTTGGTTGTCGTTGATGGTATGCCGAGCGTCGCCCAGGGTGAGCCGAGGTATCGGTTGAAGCGGGGCGATGTTGCTTGATGCGGCTTGCTCGTCGCGTGACCGATGGCGAGTGGTATTGGGCCCTCCGTCGCCTTGTTCAACGCGGCGTGGGGCCAACTCGGAGTTCTCGCTGATGTGCGATCTGGAGTACATCTTGCCGCTGTTAGTGGACATGTTCTCCTGCAGCTCCACTGCCTTATTCACCAGCTTGACGGCGATGTCGCACCCACGATGACCCGTTATCTTCATCTTGTTGAAGAACGAGGAGGGTGCTACCACGCAGTCAACCGGTGTGTTGAAGACCGCGAGGCTGGGATCGTCCGTCGCGGCCGGCGACTTGGCACTAGGCTGTGGGGGCGGCATGCACTCCTGCGGGTCTTCCTGCCGGGTGTCGTCCCGGCGATTCCGCTCCTGCTCGCCCTCTAGCTCTGCGTCTTCGCGCGCGAACGCGTCGTCGAGCGCGCGTGTTGGGGTGCCGAACCGGAGGCGCAATTGCTGCTTCTTCCGGTACTCCGTGACGGTAGACAGGGCAATCTTCTGTGCTTTGACGAGTTGCTCCTGGCGGCGGATTTCCGTCCTCTGCTTCTCCATCGCAGCACAGAGTGCATCGAGCTTTTCCGCCTGCTCAATGGCGTTGTCTGGGGTAATTGGCGTAGCGAGCGGGTCGTTGTTGTTGTCGTTACCCGCTGTCGCGTTCTCGTTCCCCGCCATGCCGACCATGGACGGGGTCGCAGATCTGCTCGACACCGAACCCGCCGAACCCTCGGATTCGTAGTCGAGGACAGGTAGGATAGAGTCGGTGTCAGTGTCGTTGCCGTTGCCTGGGCCGTGGAGACGCTCCGAGTTAGACTCGGGGTCCATGGCCGGGTCACCCTTGTCGATGGAGTTGGCTGTATCGACGCAGTCTGGGTCGCAGATGGGAACCGTCGCGTTGTTGTTGCTGGTACGGGCGACCTCCTCAGATGATCCGCAGAACTCGACGAAGGCGGTGACGGCATTACCGAAGGGGATGAGCCCATAGCGCGAGATCGGCATGCACGCCGACGCGCCATAAGTGTGGGCGTCGAGTACGTAGCCGACGCCGTTGTGCTCGTGATAGATGTCGTAGACGACATCCTCCGTGGGCGGGATTGCACCCCTCGCGAAGTAAACTCTAGCAGTCACTGGCCTCACGGTGGGCGCCAACTGTCGAGGGTTTCTCGATGTTGGGATTATGCCGAACAAGTAACTTCACGAAGGAGACTAAAGCCAGCGTACCAGGGTGGCCCATAGTGGTGGTAAGCCTATTTCCGGCTAACTGGGCGGCCCAGTGCGATGAAGCGCAGGAGGCCCATCCGGCTAAGGGAAGGTTCCAGAAGCCGGCCCGCATTAACGAAGACTTGGCCCACAAGGCGGAGCCCAAGCCGGATTAGATTAGAACTCTGTGACTTAGTCGGTTAGGTTTCCTCCTGTAAGCCCTAGGACCGGACACCTTTATAAGCCGGCCTACAGGACGCCTTAGGGCAGAGATATACTTTCAGAAGCCCTAGACACCTTTCATTGTAATCGGCGCATATTGCCTTATAGTGAATTATAGCAGCACATAGGGTTTCGCCATCGTTGCGAGATCCGAAGCTAGGTAAACCCTTTGTCATCCCGTCGCCAGAACACCCCACGCCTCCTAAACCCCTCTCTCTACCTTGCTCGATGGCACCCCTGCCGCGGCTAGATTCGACAATACCATGACAATTGGCGCCCACCGTGGGGCAAGAGATGTTCGGGGTTTCGTTCCGTCCGGGATCTATAGGCAGAGTCGGCGACACCATCACGGTCGGCTTGGTGAGCTACTTCGACGAGACAGGAGCTGGCCACGTCTTCAACGACGGCTTTTGGATGCCGGCAAAGGAGGATCCCGCCGGCTGGTCCACGGTCTCTGTCGGCGGTTTCGACATCTTCGTCGGCTTCACCGCCCAGGCTTTGGACGATCTCGGCTTCACCTCAAGCATGCCCGCCACCCACCCAAGCAACTTCGACGAAGGATCGAATCTGGACTCTGAGGAGATCGCCGGTCTGGATCTGGCTTTCGACGCTGACGACGAAGATTCTAAAGACGACGCAAGTTCCAATGTGGCGGCGCCGGACTTCCACTTTGTTGGCATCTTAGGAGAATCCGGCTCTAACGAGTCGATGATAGAACCTGAATCTATCCTTCCTGCTTTGCAGGCCAGGGCTGACTCAGAAGCCGGATCAGGGGACACTGCCCATATGGAGCAGGACCTCGAATATGAAGGAGAATCCGACGATTTTAGTCGGAAAGTTGCATCCTGCTTAGGACGCCCTGCCGAGTCTTGTGGGTGACGTCTCTGGTACTAAGGACGACCCCAACACCTCGAAAACCGCCAATGGCGAAGAAAAAACTCTAGAAGCCGGAAATCTTAAGGTGGATTTTGTGCCACCGCTGGCTCCAATGAAAGGAGCTGGTAGATTACCGGCTGCAGGAGACAACATTGACGCTACGGCCGGCGAAGCAGCAGAGAAGGAGAACGAAGAAAGGATGGCAAAGTACAAACAACTGCTAACTCCACTTCCTCCAAATGCATCGCTAGCCGACATGGAAAAGCGCCGCGCCGAGCTGGAAGAGCATGTAGCCCAGATAGCGGAGCGCGAGGTTGAGATCACAAACAAGTAAACGGAGTTCATCCGGAAGCAGAGAGAAAAGGGGGCCGACGATGTCTCATAAGAGGTTGGATTTCCGCAGCAAGTGGGAAGCCGACCATGTTAATTCAGTCTAGAAAAAGTACCACCACCAGCGTGACCCGGTGACTAATTTGTGTTACTTCAACACCCCAGCCAAAAACATGGAGGCAGCCCAGGAGGTCATGTTCGACAAATCGTTGGACCGTGACGCTCGCCTCAAATATTCGGCTTATCTACTGGAGGTTGCACAACAGCAACAAAACGACTCGCAAGTAAAGTCTGGACGGCTTGTTGACAACTCTCATCTTTGCAACTCGACGGCCAAGAAGCCAATGGCTGCTGCACCTGCAGACCCAGACGATGACCCGGCCGGCTCAAGCAGCCACAACAAAGGCGGCGACAAGGACCCAAAGGACAAGCAGCCTAGAGGCGCGGAATCCTGGACAGGTTCTTCACGCCATTGTGAGGCTGGTCGAAGCTGGGAAGAGCATCAGAGCCGGTAGCGAAAGGATGACCCTCGCAAGGAAAAGGCAGCACCATCCCGTCATGAGGGACGACGTGAGGGGGAAAATCCACCCCGAAGGGAGGGTAACAGAGATCATATGCCACCTCCACCGCCGCCTCCACCGCGCAAAGAGGGAGATAACCCCACCAAGTACATACCCCCTCCACGACGGCAAAGGACTCCAAGCCCCCCGCGTAACGCGAGTAGGGTGAGCCAAAGCCGTCACAGGGAAGAACCAAGGCAAGAAAAGTCGGTTGGTAAACCGCCATCAGCCAATGATGTTCGAAGCCTAATCGAGGAGAGGAAGTCGGCCAGAGATGCCCAATACCTCGGCCCCAAGTGTTTTGGCAGAACAATCAGAGAGCAAATACTACCTCCCACTTTGTCGAATGTAACAAAGATGGTGGAGAAGTACAGTGGTACGGCTAATCCTGAGACCTGGCTCTCAGATTACGTCAGTGCCTGCGACATATATCAAGGCAGCGCCGACTCCGCAGTACGATTTTTGCCCCTGATGTTAACCGGGACGGCACGTATGTGGATTGAAGGTTTGCCGGAAAGGACAGTTCATACCTGGAGTGACATGAAGCGCGTCTTTATTCAGCACTTCCAGGGCACATATAAGCACCCAAAGTCGATTTTCGACTTACAACGGTGTGTTCAGCAAAAGAACGAGTCTATTCGTGAGTTCGTCTCACGATGGAGTGAAATCAAAAACGCTTGCGAAGGCGTCTCAGAAACTCAGGCGATCCATGCCTTCAAGCAATCTCTTAGGAAAGGGACAACTGTTCGCTTCATGATCTACAGCGACGAGTCGGAAACCTTGGGGGGCTTGCTTGCTTGTGCTAACAAGTACGCTGCTGCTGACGATGACAACAGGGAAGACGGTGAAACCCGCCGACGCGAGTCCGGGAAAAAGAAAGTTGAAGTCCAAGCCGGCCCTTCTCACGAGGTTGCTGCTGCCTTTGGTAAGGGCGGTTCAAGCAATACCAAGTGGCAGGGCAAGAAGCCAGCAAACAACCAATCATCCCGACCGCCAGCGGTGAAGTATGACAACATCAAGCACAACCCCTGTGTCCATCATCTTAGGCCAGATGGAACGAGCTCCCACACGCTCCAGCAATGTCACATCAATCGCGACATTGCCAAAGATCCCAAAGCCGGCAAGTCGAGGAACAAGCGCAAGTCCAGGAAGGACGACAAAGAGAAGGAGGACGCTGTCTCAGAGTCGGATGACGCAGCCTCCAAAGACGGAAAAGGCAGTAAATTTCCTAAGCATGCCGAAAGCCTCATCGTCAATCTGGCAACAGATTCCTCTCGCAAGGAAAAGGCGGCTTGGAGAGAACTCAATGCTACGGTACCTGCAGTTCCTTAGTATTTGGATTGGTCCGACATTCCCATTACATGGGATCGCAGCGATCACCCGGACAGAGTTCCTACAACACGCACCTACGCTTTGGTTGTCAGCCCTATAGTCAACAAATACAAGTTGACAAAGGTGCTTATGGACGGTGGGAGTAGCATCAACATACTCTACGCCGCAACATTGAAGAGAATGCGTCTCTCTGAGTCACAACTTAGCCACAGCAATGTGAAGTTTCATGGGATTGTGCCGGGACGACAAGCCTCCTCAATGGGAAGGATCACCCTGAAGGTCACCTTTGGCGGCACGGATAATTTCCGGATAGAAGACGTCTCTTTTGAGGTGGTTCCCTTTAAAAGTGCATATCATGCCATCTTTGGACGTCCGGCTTTCGTCAAATTTATGCCTCGGCCCTGCTACATCTATAGCAAGCTGAAAATGCCGGGACCCAATGGGATCATCACAGTCAAAGGAGACTTCAAGAAATCCAAGGAGTGTGAGGCCGCCAATGCCGTCCATGCTGAAGAAGAAATCTGAAAGGAAGAATTGGAGGATCTCAAGAAGGCAATGGGTCCCGATGAGATGCCGGCAACTAAAAAGTCGTCCTCTAAGGTTGACTCGAGCTTCAAGCCAAAGGATGACACCAAGAAAATCAAGCTCTCAAAGGATGATCCGACAAAGGAGGCCATCATCGGTGCAGGTCTCAACGACAAATAGGAAGGCGAGCTCGTCAAGTTTCTCCGTGAGAATCGGGATATCTTTGCTTGGTCACCATCCGACATGCCAAGTGTCCCGAGGAAACTTGCCGAGCACTCCTTAAAAGTCAACAAGGACGCTAAGCCAGTCAAACAAGGCCTCCGCCGGCTCGGAACTGAGAAGCGCAAGGCGGTTGGAAAAGAGATTCTAAGGCTCACTGCCGCCAAATTTATCCGTGAAGTTGTCCACACTGATTGGTTGGCAAATCCCGTGCTTGTTCCAAAGAAAAACACCTCTGAGCTACGTATGTGCATTGATTTTACTGGCTTAAACAAAGCCTACCCTAAGGATCTGTTCGCCCTACCGCGTATCGATCAGGTCATTGATTCAACTGCCGGCTCAGAGATGCTATGTTTTCTGGATGCTTATTCGGGTTACCATCAGATTAAGATGAAGGAGTCAGATCAAGTCAAGACATCTTTCTCTACGCCATATGGCAATTACTGCTATGTCACAATGCCTTTTGGCTTAAAGAATGCCGGTGCTACTTACCAAAGGTGTATGCAGCGGTGTTTGGACAAGCAAATTGGCCGCAATGTTCACGTCTACGTCGATGACATAGCGGTCATGTCGAAGAAGCGTGGCGATCTTATCGCCGATCTGTCGGAAACCTTTGCAAATCTAAGTGAGTACCAGATGAAGCTTAATCCGGCAAAATGCTTCTTCGGAGTACCCGCAGGCAAGCTTCTGGGCTTCATTGTTTCTCAAAGAGGAATTGAAGTTAACCCGGAAAAGATAAAGGCGATACAGAACATCGAGAGGCCGACTTTTCTAAAGGACATACAGCGGCTTACGGGTTCCGCCGCGGCTGTAAGCCGATTCATTAGCCGGCTTGGTGACAAAGCATTGCCATTATACAAGCTCCTCAAGAAGTCGAATAATTTTGTTTGGACAAAGGAAGCAGAGGCAGTTTTGGCGCAGCTGAAGTATACATTGACGCATGCTCCAATCATAGCAGCTCCAAGGGAAAAAGAGCCGCTTCTCCTCTACATGTCGGCCACGAATTTCGTGATAAGTGTCGTCATTGTAGTGGAGCGCCTGGAGGAAGCGAAGCAATGGCCGGATCAGTGCCCTGTCTATTTCATTAGCGAGGTGTTCTCAGATTCAATGCAACGCTACCCTCACTATCAGAAGTTAGCCTATGGTGTATTCTTTGCCGCCAGAAAGCTACGGCATTACTTCCAGGATCACACAATCACAGTGGTCAGCAAAGCTCCACTAAAGGGCATCATCAACAATGCTGACGCAATGGGCCGAGTCGCCAAATGGGGCATCGAGTTAGCAGCCTTTGACATCCAGTATAAGCCGAGGACCGCCATCAAATCCCAAGTTCTAGCCGACTTTGTTGCAGATTGGACAGAGGCGATGGAGAGCACACCTTTGCCGGATTCTCAGTACTGGATAATGCACTTTGATGGCTCAAAGATGAAGGAAGGCTCGGGGGCTGGAGTAGTGCTAAAGTCGCCTAAGGGTGATAAGCTCAGTTATGTCCTCCGAATCCACTTCAACGCCACCAACAATGTAGCAGAGTATGAGGCTCTCCTCCATGGCCTTCATATGGCTAAGGAGTTGGGAGTAAATCGCATCCTCTGCTATGGCGACTCGGATCTTGTTCTGCAGCAACTTGATGGATGCTGGGACACGAAAAGTCCCACAATGGCGGAATACAAGAGAACAGTCGATGAATTCGGCAGATGCTTTGCCGGCTTAGAGGTCCAGCATATTTCCCGAGATGACAATGAAGTTGCTGACGCCTTGGCCAGAATAGGCTCCAGGCAAAAGGCAGTACCCCCAGATGTATTTCTCCACCATATGCATAAGCCGTCCATCAAAGGCGGCGATGAAGATTATCCCTTGTTGGCAGAATCAGTTCAAGTGTGCTTGGTAACCCCAGATTGGACCACGCCCTACATTGATTTCCTGATTAATAAGAAACTTCCCAAGGACGACGAGGTGTTGAGCCGTCAAATTGAGCGCCGAGCAAAGGCGAACACGATTATTGACGGACATCTTTACAAACGGAGCACATCTGGCATCTTCCAAAGATGCGCCTCCCTAGAAGAAGGGCGGCAAATCCTTAAGGAAATCCACTCCGACGAATGTGGGCATCACGTGGCGGCAAAGGCGTTGGTCGCTAAGGCATTTTGGCACGGATTCTTCTGGCTAACGGCTAAGGAGGATGCTATCAACATCGTCAAGACTTGTGAAGGATGTCAGCGCTACGCAAAGTAGGTTCACTTGCCGGCTCAGGAGATCCGGAAGATCCCTATTACATGGCCGTTTGCGGTCTGGGGGCTCGACATGGTGGGACCATTCAAAACGGCAAGGGGAGGCTTAACTCACCTACTGGTGGCGGTCGACAAATTCACAAAGTGGGTAGAGGCGAAGCCCATCAAGAAACTCGACGGAGCTACAGGTACAAAGTTCATCGTCGAGATAACCACTCGATTCGGCATACCGCATAGTATTATCACTGACAATGGCACACACTTTGCCGTCGGTGAGCTATCCAAGTTTTGCAGCCGATCAAAAATTCGACTCAACGTGGCATCGGTGGCACACCCGCAATCCAATGGACAGGTAGAGCGCACTAACGGCATTATTCTGCAAGGTATTAAGCCGAGGCTTGAAACCCCATTGCATCGAGCAGCCGGCGCTTGGGTTGATGAATTGCCGGCGGTCTTATGGAGTATTCGTACTACCACAAATAGATCAACCGGCTTCAACCCTTTCTTTCTGGTTTATGGTGCAGAAGCGGTACTCCCAACCGACATGATCCATGATTCGCCTCGAGTCGCAGCCTATGTCGAAGAAGACGCAGAAGAAGCGCGCCAAGACGGCTTAGATATCCTCGAAGAAGAAAGAGAGTTGGCTCTCCAACGATCCGCCATCTATCAGCAAAATCTACGTCAATACCAAAGCCGTAGAGTGCGGAATTGATCTTTTCGAGAAGGTGACTTAGTGCTTCGGCTTGTGCAAAGCCGGCAGCACAAGTTATCCCCTCCATGGGAAGGACCTTTTGTTATCAGCAAAGTTCTGAAACGGATCATATTATCTCCTCAACTTAAGGGATTCAAAGAAAGATCCCAGGAAGAAAGGTCGTAAGAGGAAAAGGCATGTAGATGACGACTTAGATGAGACGAAACGTCCGTGGAATATCGCTCAGCTACGTCCTTTTTACACTTAGCAAATTCTATTGTAAACATGTCAATGTGATCATGAAATAAAAATTGGCTTCTCTCATGTGAAATTCGAGAATCTGTACCATCCTTTATTTCCCAATGATCTTATTGCTATCATCTGTTTACCCGAAATTGCCTGTGTTGCTTGTTGGTAAACTATCTTTCATGTTGAATCCGCCTTAAGGTGATGAAAAAACAACGTTTTGCAAATTAATGTTTGTCTGCTAGCTTTTTGCGCCGGGTTGCTTCAAACTGTTTTCGGCACCGAAAGGTAGCACTTGTTCTGGGTCTAAACAGATTGGTCATTGTGTACCCTGTTACTCAGCAAGTTTGGTTCGCAATAGGTTTGCCGGCGCTTAAAGGCTAAGGTGTCAAGGCCATAATAAACTGAGGCATAAAAATTGTAAACTTGCAGAATAGATAAGCCAAATTAACACGGCAAAAGACTTGGTTGTTTACAAGCATTTCATACTGTTTGAACAGATTTACATCTTAATATTTACATTTTCAGGAAGGCCGGCTCAAAAAAGCAAGTTCGGTTTATGCAGATTTGTCCGCTTCTTCGTCGTCATCATCAGACTGGATGGGAGTTGTCGGGCAGGGCACTTCCTTGAAGATGGTGGTCAGGGAGACCATATTGGCAACTTTGCTGGCATAGCCGGAGACGGAGTGAAGGATTTTCTTGCGCTCTTGATCGTACAGCGGTGTGCCGTCCTCCTTTTCAAGAGGAAAGCCGGATGCAACGCGCCAGACTTCTGCCTCCGGGTAGTGCGCCATCATTAGGCCCAATGTAGTCTTTGCACCTCCACGAGCACTGGATCGCAACCATTCGTCAAAGAACGAGGTCGCCTCATCCAGTTCGGCTTCCAAACCTGCAAGGTCCGTCAAGGGTTCGGGGTTGCCGGGAAAGAATTTCTCGACAAGCTTTTTTCCCGAAGAAAGTATCTTCGGGATAAGCTCCCCTACTTCCAAGATCCGGTCAAGCTGGTTTCCCGCTGTCAGCTCATGGCCATAACCCGCCGGAGCTGTAAAAGGTGAAGTTGAAGTTAAAAGTGGCTAAGGCAGAAAGCAGTGAATTTGAGGTTTTAAATAACTTACTCAAAAGCTGACTGTCGATGGCCACCGATTCATCGAGGCGCTTGTCAAGCCGGTCCTGGATTTCACGAAGGGCATCCTTGTGATTTTGCATCTCCATCTCCAAGATTTGTTCGGCTTGCGCAAGGCCCTTCTTGGCCATCTCTAGCTCTGTCGACGTTGACTGATTAAGCTTTTTTAGCTCGGTGTTTTCGTCGCGGAGCCGGTCGAGAATGCCGGCGTTCTCAGCAAGCTCCTTGGCTTTTATAATGGCGTCTGCAAAACAAAATGTCAGCAGTATAAAAATAACCATTATGCAAAGTTAAGTTTTTGGCATTTCTACCTTGATACTGAACCCGGTCCGCCTCAAACCCGGCGATGATGGCGTCCTTGTTCGCCAGCTCAGTTTTCAGCCGGCGCATCTCCTGATTACGTACACCCAAACAATTGATGGTTTCAGCGCCAATTTTTTGCTGGATTTGTGTAAGGAATTGCTAAAAGCCTAAAGCTATATTGACAAGTCAAAGTGGCTACATGACGGCATTTCATGGCTAGGGGGCTAAGCAGTTGCATACGCATTGACTCGGATCACTATGTTGGCTAGTTCTTATAACTTAACCCGGCATAGTGCTCGGGGGCTACTGGGAAGATATGTACCTAGTATTGTTCACGGAGAAGCGTCATGCCGGCTTCAAAGCTTTCAGCAAAGTAATTTTGCTGATCTTCAAGGATCTCTATGACATCAAATGTGTCATAGGCCTTGGTCTGATCCGGCTCATCATCCCGGACGGTTGTTCCTTTCTTCCGGGGAAGTCGAGGTGCTTTCATGAACCGACTCATGAACTCCGGCTTGATGTGTCCCTCGTCGTCGAAGGCTTCCGCCTTAATCGGAGGAAAGGTTGGGGCATCATTAGCCGGAGTTGTAGCCCATGGTGGAGAGGAAGGTTCAGTCGCCTTCCCCGTCATCTCTGTCCATTGGGTCGGGGGAATAATCCCGGCTCTCCCGAGAATTGGACTCGCCGTCATGGTTCGGGGAGAGCTCTCCTCCGCTGGAGTTGGCTTTGAACTCAAAGGAGTTGGGGGAGGAATGGCTGGAGAGGCTTTCTTGCGTGTGGCGCATAACTTTTGCTTTAAGGTGGCGCCTCTCTTTATCCTGCAAAGGTAAAGGGCTAAGCTTAGCATATCCGGCATTGCTGTAGAGTAAGGAGGAGATGTGTCAGCCGACTTACTTCTTGCTGGGGATATTGAGCCCAGCGAGAGCATCGTCATCCTCCGATGACTTGGCGCCAATCATTTCAGATTGGCTTCTCCTCTTCCGGCTCTCTATAGGAGCCGAAGAAAAGGTGACTGGCCACTTGGTCACTTTGCTGGATGACGTGCCAGCTGACCCGGAGGCGGCAACACCAGGAATCTGAAGAATAAACACAAGTCAGATTGTTAAGCATAGAGTCTAAATCCCTTGAAGAATTTAACTTTGGATTCGGCAAAGAACCTTTGGGGGAGGGTTGGCTGCCGTATACATCGGCAGCAACTCTTCATATTGTCGGCCTTCGTTAGGCCGGGCTTTGATAAGCCGGTTGAGGCGCGCTTGGTAGAGCTCCTCTTCCAGGTCGTCTTTGCTGGTCCTCATGGGATCAGCATTATTGGTGTACTCGCACAAGAGGCGAGTACGACGCTGGAGGGGTTGGATACGCCTCTTGACCCAGCATATAATGGTGTCCTCCCTAACTGGGGAGGAGAGCCGAAGGTCAACTCCGAAATCCTTGCTTGAATGGCGGCATGGTCTGCCGGCATTCTAGCTGACGACTTCTTTTTCCACAAGGGTAGGGGCGTGCCGGCCTCGTCTGTGAAATGTCCCTGCAGCCGGTTTGGCGGCGCCACGTCCCTGCAGTACAAAAAGGTGGACACCCATCCCTTTGTCGAATCAACGATTGGCACCTGAGGGTACCAACTCATATCCCGGCGGCAGTTGAAGCTGATAGAGCCGACCACCACCAGCTCCTTGTTCACAGTTTGCCTCTTGTCTAAGAAGCATCTTTCGAAGAAGTCTAACCTAGGTTTTATGCCTAAATAGCCTTCAAAGAGTGCTACAAAGCCGGAGATGTATAGCAAGCTGTTGGGAGTGATGTTGTGGAGCTGAAGGCCATAGTGATCTAAGATCTCTATCAGAAAAGCCGACGGCGGCAAAGAAAAACCCCTAGAGATATGGGAAGAGAGGAGTACCCGCTCATCCCTGATCGGTGTCGGGTACGGGTCGCCTAAGGCGGAGCTCCAAGCCGGCGCAAAAGCGGAAGATGGAGGAAGGACGCCGTCAGAGGCCATGCCTTGGAGCTCGCCTTCTTCCACAGTAGAGGTGACCCAGTTGTGGGTCGGGTTGTTGGCAGCTCCTCTGTTATTGCCGGCTTCCTCTTCCTCCTCTTCTTCGCCGGCACTAAAGCCTCCGGCTGCAGCATCAGCGGCCGCAGAAGCGGCGGCCACCGTAGCGGCGGCTTCGGCTGTGGCTTTTGCTAAAGCCACTTCATCGTGGCCTGCAACAGTGCAGGTGCTCGCCGAGGCCGGAGAAGATGCAGATGCAGCGGCGGCTGGCACGAAGAGGTCGACAAAGAAGTTCGACATGATTGCAGGTTTCTGGGAATGCTCCAAGACTGACGGCGGATGAAGAATTTCCCGGACAACACTTTGCTAGAAAATGGAAGCCGACCGCTGAAGTACTTGAAGCTTTCCGGGGGCTACTGTTGGGGTTATGTCGAACAGGTACCTTCACGAAGGAGACTAAAGCCAGAGTACCAGGGTGGCCCATAGTGGTGGTAAGCCGAATTCTGGATAACCGGCTGGCCCAGTGCGATGAAGCGCAGGAGGCCCATCCAGCTAAGGGAAGGTTCCAGAAGCCGGCCCGCATTGAGGAAGACTTGGCCCACAAGGCGGAGCCCAAGCCGGATTAGAGTATAACTCTGTGACTTAGTCGGTTAGGTTTCCTTCTGTAAGCCCTAGGACCGGACGCCTTTATAAGCCGGCCTACAGGACGCCTTAGGGCAGAGATATACTTTCAGAAGCCCTAAACACCTTTCATTGTAATCGGCGCATATTGCCTTATAGTGAATTATAGCAGCACGTAGGGTTTCGCCATCGTTGCGAGATCCAAAGTTGGGTAAACCCTTTTTCATCCCGTCGCCGGAACACCCCACGTCTCCTAAACCCCTCTCTCTACCTAGCTCGATGGCACCCCTGCCGCGGCTAGATTCGACAAGACCACGACACTCGAGACAGATGCCATCGGGTGACTTGAACGCGCGGAGCAAGTCAACGTAGGAATCACGAGGGGGTCAACACACACGAGTATACCCAGGTTCGGCCCCTCTTTGTGAGGTAAAGACCTACTCCTGCTAGATTATATTGGATCGATGGGGTGTACAAGCTGTGCCAATGGCGGGTTGCGCAGGAGCGTAGATCGGCTCCGGCGCAAAGTGTCTAGGAGGTGGAAAAGGGTGTCTCCCTTAGGGTTTCCCCCTAGCCGGCTTTATATATCCAGTCGACTAGGATTTTACAGGGTGTCCGGATCGGTTAAGATCTCATCCTACGGCTACGGGTGAAGCTAGGTTACTTGTAGAACAATCTTCATCCTTGTCGCCGTCTTCTACCGAACCTGGACCTGATTCGGGTTGGCCCACCGGGTTACGGGCATGGCCTCCCCCCTGATGTGATCCTCCGGTTGGGTCTTCCCCCATCAAGCAGCAAGCATGCCATGGCGACGCCCGTCGGCGGAAGACCTGATGGCGAGGAGCTTCCCAGCGCGTCGGCCGAAGTCCGGAACTGTAGCCACTCCAAGGCCCTGGCGATGATCAAGGCACTGATTGAGTTCCCACCAGAAATGGGCATCCCAGCGTCTACGGCATGGAAGGAGCGCATTGCGACTTTTCTACACACCAGTAGACAAGAGGGACGTGTGCACCCCCATCCACACGGACAAGGGGCGCCCCCCGATCCTGAGGTTGCAGCCGTAAGGCCAGCCTCCGAGACCGCAACAGCGCTCCTGCGCAATCTGCCCGACGACCCGGCCGAAGAGACCCGCGAGCAAGTCCGGAAACAGAAGAGCTTGCGAGATGCGACGGCCGGGCATGAAGGCAGGTCTACCGCAGTCGAGTGCGTTCGCAGACCGGATTGCTCGTCTCTGCGACCTTAGGAGGGCACAGCACTCGATCAGTATCCAGGAAGCGCCGTTTCCAAGAGGAGCCGCGACTCACTAAGCAGGTCCCTCTAGGAACAGACGCAACCCGCTGCATCATCATCGGCACTTAGTTGACCACCAGACAGGGGGCGGAAATAGTGGGATTCTTGCGAGAGAATGCGGATGTGTTCGCTTGGGAACCCTCCGACCTCCTAGGGAATCCGCAGGAAATCATTGAGCATCACCTTGCGGTTTGTCCTGATGCGCGCCCAGTCAAGCAGAAAGTGCGCCATCAGGCTCAAGACCAGCAGGACTTCATCTTTAGGCAAGTACACAAGCTGAAGAAGGCCCACGCCATTAGGGAAGTGTTGCATCCGACCTGGACCACGAATCTAGTCGTCGTCCCGAAGCAAAATGGATCCAAGCGGCTGTGCGTGGATTTCACTGACCTAAACTGCGTATGCCCAAAGGATCCATTCCCACTTCCTCGAATCGATCAGATTGTTGATTCCACGGCAAGGTGCGACCTTCTCTGCTTCCTGGACGCCTTTTCAGGATATCAACAGATCAAGATGGCTAAGGAAGACGAAGAGAAGATTGGCGTTCATCCATCCAGAGGGATGCTTCTGTTTCACCAGCATGCCTTTCGGCTTGAAGAATGCCGGAGCTACCTTCTAGCGAGCTATGAGGGCCTTCTTGGGGTCCTAGATAGGCCGCAACGTTGAGGCCTACATCGACGACATCATGTTGAAAACCGGGAACGGAGCGGATCTGGTCAGTGACTTTCAAGAGACCTTCAGCAACCTACGGAAGATCCAGCTTAAGCTCAATCCCGCAAAGTGTACCTTCAGGGTACCATCAGGAAAACTGTTGGGATATCTAGTATTCCACCGAGGAATCGAAGCAAACCCTGACAAGATCAAGGCTATCGAAGTTATATGAGCTCCAAGATGAGTCAAAGAGGTCCAGCGCCTGAACGGACGTCTGACAGCGCTAGGGCGATTCATCTCCAGGCTGGGAGAGCGGGCTCGCCCACAGTTTCAGCTGCTCAAGAAGAGGAGTCCGTTCCAATGGACCCAGAAGCTCAGGGAGCATTGGATGATTTGAAAAGGTACCTATCCTCGCCGCCATTCCTCGTAGCTCCTCGGCCGAGGGAACCTCTGTTTCTTTACGTCGCTGCCACCAACCAAATGGTGAGCGGTGTACTTGTGGCCGAGCGGGAACAAGGGTAGGCGAAGCCATGGGAAGGGACTCTTGATGTCAGCAGAAAGCCCCGGGTAGTACAGTTCCCGGAGTATTACGTCAGCTCCATGCTATGTGACGCAAGGGAGCGGTATCCAGAGATTCAGAATATCCTCTTGGGGGTTGTACTATCAGCTAGAAAGTTGCGACACTACTTCGAGGCACATCCGATTATCGTCCGCACTTCTCATCCTCTCCAGGGTGTACTCTCCAATGCACATCCCCCGAGCAGAGTGGCAGAATGGGCGGTGGAATTGTCTCACTTCGATATTCGTTTCGACAACAGGAAGGCCATCAAAGGAAGGGCTTTAGCGGATTTTCTTGCCGATTGGACATAATGGACTCCTAATCCTATTAAAGAACCGGCATCCTTGTCTCCTCATATTGGGACGGGGGATCCGGATCGATGGATCGTGTACTTTGACGGGGCTTTCTCCTACGAGGGCGCCGGTGCCGGGGTAGTTATCGAAGCCCCAACTGGGAAACTAATAAGGGGCGGCCCGATCTTCTCGTTGAGCACATCGATGGATGATCCTTTTTTTTTAAGATCTGGACTCCGATGACCGGAACATACACAAAGAACACGGACACAGAAAGCCTAGACGCAACTACGACTCAGATCAGAAAAAAATTATGGGAAAAAGTGACAAACGATCAGCAACTAAACAAGATGAACAGATGCAATCTAGGCTATGGAAAATATTTTTGTGATGCTTTTTCTTTATAGGACGAAAAAATAAACTAATCTATGGGATGGATTGCTCACCGAGGAAACCCGAAAATCTGATACCAAGATGATAAGGGGCGGCCCGATCTTCTCGTGAGCTTGACGGTGGATGATTGATAACTTGTGTAACACTGTGATCTCTGCTTGGCTAGTCCCCGTTGCCAATGCAACAGATCTGAACCCTATGGATATTCGCAGCCTTACACACTTGCACAACGCAATCGTCGACTACGAAACGGTCCTGTACCTCCTTATTCCCAATGGAACAGCAGATAACACGTAAACTTTGCAGTAGAATAATCACCAGATCGATGCGAATTGGTGATGATAATTTCAGATAAATGCTTGAAGCAATTCGGTCTAAAACTCTAGGGTTTATGTTTTAACGTAGTCTACCTTATACAATAAAATATCGCTGGCTATTTATTAAGAGAACAGATAGGTGCGCCGCCTTGACGTCTCGCGTCCTTCACTTGTTATTGTACTGTCATGGGCTCCTGGCCTGTCCCGGTCTTCCCTCGTCTTGGGCTGCTGGCGTACTGTAGCGCAGGCCTGTCGATGGGACTCGTAATTTTGACAGCCACTCATTGTGCGTGGGGTCGCGATAGGCGTAGGTCGCCCTAGAAAAGGGCGTGTTAGGTCTCCTTTCCAACCATCGGATTCCGCGCATCAGACGCTTGTAAATCAACCGCTCGGGAGATGTCGCTATCCATCACTGCGCGGCATGCAGATGTGTCAGAATTTGGCAATTAAAGCTTGTGGGTGCATGCTGCTTGGGGCCCACCTTGCCCTGCCGCTGCTTCATTGTTTGCATGCAGCGGAAGGCTACCATCATGGGACGAGTGCTAGCTGCGTCTAGCTGCTTGTAGTAGCCGCTGGATTTTTGTACTTTTACAACAAATAAAAATCAAGTATTATTATTGCAGCAATATGGTTTAAACAATGATACCCATGACTATCGAAACAAAACCGGTGTCAGCAATAGCTGCGAAGCGTCGTCATGGACATCTTTAAAACAAAACTATTGCAACATTTTGTAAACAATTAAAATCTATAAAATGGTTAAACAACAATTTCTTGATGCACATTGCTTTGTAACAAAAACAACAATTTCTTGATGCATATTGTTTTGTAACAAAAAATATTTGTTTCTACTGGTTAAAATGTGGTTAAGCAACAAATATTTTGTTGCAGATTTATTTGCAACAAAATTCACCAAGAATTTCAACAAAAAACACAACCGATGGGCACAAAAAATATATGTGTTTGCAACATTTAAAAAAAACGGTACAAATAATGGTTAAACAACAATTATTGTTGCAGGTTGATTTCCAACAAACAATTTCAACAAAAAACACAAACAACCACAACAAAAAATCTAGCAATACAAAAGTGGTTAAGTAACAATTTTTGTTGTAGAATGATTTGCAACATAAATCACCAACAATTTCAACAAAAATGACAAACAATTACAACAAATAAATTAGCAACAGAAAAGTGTTAAACAACATTTTTTGCCCTAGAATGATATGCAACTAAATTCAGTAACTATTGTAACAATAATCACAAACTATTACAACAAAAATCTTAGGAAGTAAGAATCAGTTTTTATGTAGATTGATGTGTAACAAAAAATCACCAACTATTTCAATAAAAATCATAAACTATTACAAACAAAATAACCATGCTTTTGCAGCAATAAAAAAGGGGTTGAGAAACAAACTTTTTGAGAAAATTCATTTGCCACAAAAAAGTTACTAACTATTTTAACAACAATCAGAATTAATTAAAACAAAAAAAATCTGTGATGATGCTAGCTAACTAGCAAAACTGCCCGTGCATGTGTGATGATTCTAGCTAACTAGCAAAACCACCCGTGCATGTGTGATGATGCTAGCTAACTAGCAAAACCGCCCGTGCTAGTTGATGCAGTGCATGCATGCTGGGCTCCGTGAGTGGTCCTGCCCAGTACATGCAACACAGTTATGAGGGACACTATGTGAGAGCTGAAGCGCAGGGAAATGAAAAGGAAAGCAACGCGCGTGGAGAAAGAAGGAGGGAAAGTGACGCGCGCGCGGAGCGACCTTGGTTAAGCGCGGATAGGTCGCCCTATAACAAGCATTTTCCTTATGCGTGTGTCCTGATTAGTAGTATAGATCGATGCATGCACATGGCTGTACTCCACCTTTGATGCATTCATAACGTGGATACCATGTACATGCATTAGTCCAAAGGCACATGGCTGGGACCCACCTTCATGCATTACGTGATTAGCACATGCATGTATATGCATTTGTGCCTGGTAGTTGCATGCGTATCCATATTTGTACCTCTTTTGTGGGCAATTCGGGTGCGGCACTTCTTCTCTTCGGACTCATGTGGTTTCTGTCTGTCGGTCGCCTTTGTAGTTGAATTCTATCTCTTGTCGCCTTCCTCCCTCTCGTCCCGCTGGCGCTAGTCCGATTGATATCATCTAGTCAAACAATAATACAATGATTTAGATAGTATATAATTCCCAAATATTATTGTATTATTTTCAACTATGAATAAATTCACCTGATAATAATCATTAATTAGACTTAATATTTCCTCCAGTTTAAGCATGGACAAGCACCATAATCCATGGATATATCCTCATCATAACTAGTGGAACACCACGATCTCTCCTTGGCTAGTCCCTGTTGTCAGTGCAACAGATTCAAACCTTTGGATATTCGCGATCTTACACTCTTGCCCAATGCAGCCGTCGACTATGAAACGGTCCTGTACCTCCTTATTGTAACAGCCCCAGTTTGGTACCCTAAAATATGGGCCAAATTTTCACTTTTTTTTGTTTTGCAAACATTGCATCATGGCATCCCTTTAAATTGCTAATTTAAAATAAAGCAAGTTTGGAAAGCAATTAAAAGGAAACAAATCCAAATCCCAAAAATCTTCAACCTCAATGCAATTGCTCAACTTGGTGACACCAAATTAATTTGAACTTCCAAATTGTTCAGGAAGTTCCAAGTTTAAATATTATAACCAATTGTCAAAATTCAATTATTGACAAGCAAAGATATAAATTTGAGAATTCAAATTGGTTCAATACAAACTCTATTTTTTAAAACAAGTTAAGCTTTCCAAAAAATTCAAAATAAAATTATGGGGAGCTTCATTAATATATTATGAGCCTCCATAAATATTTTCATTATTTTTGGAAATAATTAAGTGCTTCAAATAAATGCATTTTGCAATTTATCAAAAATGATCATATTGCAACCATATGAATAAATCTGTATCTAAACAATTTATTTTAGGGCACCAATTTTTGTGGAGCCATTATCTGATAAGTAGATCCTACTCAAAAAATTTCATAATTTTTCAAGTAATTTAAGGGCCTCAATAAAATCCCCAAAGCACTCTGGTTTTTAATTGAAAAAGGAAAAGCCAAATTGTTTAAAAATCTGACAGGGGCCCCCCTGTCAGCCTCTCCCTTCCCTCCTTCTTCCTGTAGCCACAGCACGCACGGCATGGTGCCAGTGCCGCGGTGTCGCAGTGGCCGAGCTGCCCCCCCCCCCCCCCCCCCCACGCGCCGTGCCCCTCTGCCGCGGCTAAGGTCCACCCCGACGCCCTCGCACATGCCCTCTCTCTCCTCCCCCTCAGATCTTTCCCCCACCTGCTCCCTCCCCCGCTGCTCTCTCTTTATTCCGTCCTCCTGACATGGAGCTCGTGCACCCGCCGTCGTTTGGCCATCGACTGGAGCCGCCCCGGGCGAATCGAAGACCGTGGAAATCACCGCCTCGCCGTCCGCTAACCGCTGGCCCAAGGAATCGACGAGGGAGGCCGTAGAGCGACCGTGCCACTCGTCCTTCCCCGCCTCCGTCCGACCGACGGCCGCCGCGCGTCGAACACGCCGTCCGGCCTCCCCGTCTTTCTTCGACCCCTTCGTTGCGCTCCTGGTGAGATTCTAGTTCTCCGGGACATTTCCTTCTCTGCCTCCCCCTTTGCATCGCCGTCTCGCCGTCGCTCACCGCCGCGGTCGCCATCGCGCGCCGTGCCGGTCGCGGCATCCTCCCGGTCAAACACTTGCCCGGCCTGGAACCGGCCTTGGGCCGACCCGGAGGCCGGAGGCCTTGGCCACTCCCCCGGCCTAGCGCCCAGCCCGAGCCGGCCAGTGGGCCAACCGCTTCGGGTACCAGCCCGGCCTCGAGGCCGGCCTGGCCGAGCTAAAGGCTGGCCTGCCTCTGACTTTGTTTTTCCCTTATTTGTAAATGGAAACAAAAATAAAACCATTCATAACTAATTGAATTTTGATCCAAATTTGACAAATCAAATATCAAAGTGTTCGGAAAAAAAATACCTACCTATTGGTGACCTTGCCTTGAACTCTTGAGTAAAATAATTTCCCTTTAATTAGGAAACCCTAAAATGGCATAATTATTACCTAATTTGGGAAAAATTATATTTCGATAAATAATCAACCAAAAATTGTGAATAAAATATCAAAGTGATCAACATGTCAAATGCTATCAAACCATGCTAAAATTACTTCATGATCTCAAATATTTATTTGATGTTTTCTTCAATTGATTAAAGGATTTAAAATTGAATAATTATTTAATTCACTATTTATTCATCGAAACTCGGAAAATTACAAATGAAGTACCAAAATGATCGGAATAACAAACCCTATAAATTCATATCATGTTCATGCATATTTGAGCCACTTCTCTAATAATGTAATAATTTATAAGTAAGTGATCACTAAGATAAATATGGGGTTGTTTCCAAATAATTGCACTAATTATTGGAACTCCATTTAATTTGTTAAATAATTTAAATGTGGATATCTTCGCATAACCTTGACATGTCATCATGTGATTGCGCATTGCACCCTGTCTTCGTGTGATTTATTTTGCTCTCCTATTTGTTTGGGTATCGATAGATTCCGGAGTTGAGGTCCCCCCTCCCTACCCCGACGAGCCGTACTACACGCCCCGGCAGCAAGGCAAGAGATAACCTAACCTTCTTGGCATCTAGCATCCTATGGCTTTATAAACTTATTTTATCCACCATAATATTGCATGCGATTCCAATGACAATTTTTGACCAATTCTAGAGTATCCTATGAATGCATGTTTTTCCCCCGAGCCAATCACATGTATCCCTACCTATGAACCATAGAGTTGATGTGTTGGTCTGAGAAAAAGAGATAATTGATGTATTTATATGCTTAGCAATGCTTAGCCATGCTTAGTTAAATGCTTAGCTGTCCGTTGTTTATTTCCATGATTTATGCAATTGATGGAATGTTCGGACAATATGGAGTATGTGTGTGGTACTTAATTAAATTGCTTAAAGGCTTGGATGAGTTGCCATCGGGGATGGTGTTTTGCCTCATCCTTGTCGCCTAGGCTGAGAGTGCTTTTAGCTAGAACCAAGAACCGAGCGTGCTTCCAACGGTGGGGACATATGGAATCCCCTTTAACTAAATAACTTGTGCGGGCGTATCCAAGGGTCCTCTAGTTTGCTATTTCCATTTGCGTGTGAGTGTGTGGGTGGAAAAAGGAATGATGAGGACGGTGGTGTTCAGGACGTGGCGATGGGGCAGGGTGCTGAAATAGGCACTGAACCTGTCCTGTGGCTACAGATGACTCTTGGATAGTCTCATGCGAGGTAAAGGTTTAACCGCTCCCACTCGCCGGCCTTCCCCGAAAGAGGGCCAATCAGGTGAGCCGGACGGTACCGGTGGGTAAATTAGTACACCCCTGCGGGGTAAATCTTTTCGAAAAGCCGTCTCCACGGTTATGGACAAATCTTGGGAAAGGCGGATTAGCTCATAGAGAACCTTAACCTTAATTAATTAATTTGGCAGCTAAAGGTTGCAATTCAACATGTGTTTAACAGGTTCATTTCCTCGAGGGTGATTCGAGGGAGTGCCTTTGGTGGAGATGAGAGATGTTTCGCTACAAGTTGGTTCGATGAGAAACGAAGATAAAATTACTCTCTTACCCATTTTTGGAAAACATTCTGAGTAGACGAATGACACGGGTCTTTATGTTTTTAAAAAGGAAAACTAGCTTTATGCAAATTAGCTACATATACAGCTTTAGAGCCTCCGTCAGCATTGCGCCTATATCGCCCTACTAAACTTGCGAGTACGTCGTACTCAGTCTCTCTTTGCTGCCTTTATATTTGTGTTTCAGAGGACCGAACAGCTAGGTGGTTTCTTCGTGGACGTCGACTAGTAGTCCGGGGTTCCAGGTGGCAGCTTGGGACCGTGGAACAAGCTGGCTGGGATTTGTTATCTGTAGGCCTCTTAGGCCATATTTGCATCTTGTTGTTAGACAACACTACTTCGCTTCCTCATGATGAATTGTTGGGTCGGTGACCTTTTGTGTGTAATATTTGTATCTTCCTCATATATGAGTTGCTATATGAACCTTTGTGTCGTAGAGTCTATGATGTGCCAGTTGTTCCACAAGTCTTGATCTCTTAACTATACGTGATAGCTATGTCTGAGCTTATGGCATGATCGAGGTGTTGTGTGCCGATGATCCATTCCGAGCACACCTGCCAAAGGTTTTGGCCTGGGATTGGTAAACCCAGTAACCTTCGATTGTGTAGCATGACCGGTTGCACCAAGCTTCACTGTATAGTTCTGGGGTCGGGGCGCTACACTTATTCCCAATGGAACAGCAGATATCACGCAAGCTTTGAAGTAGAATAATCACCAGATCGATACGAATTGGTGATGATAATTTCAGATGAATGCTTCTAGCAATTCGGTCTAAAACTCTAGGGTTTATGGTATAACGTAGTCTAACCTTCTAACCTAGCCGCCCCCAACTATATATGGGCACCATAGGGCTGGGGATAGGCTCAAACCGACTCAACATGACTTGGTTCGACTCAAAAACGGGTACAGACCGACCTGGAATAGGTTCAGTCGAAATAGGCACGCATGCCTTCACGATGGCTGGTCTGGCCGGGCTGAGGCCGGCCTCAAGGCCGGGCGCCTCGGGTGCATGGCCGGCCTAGGTCGGGCTGTGGCCGGCCTCAAGGACGGGCACCTCGGGTACATGGACGGGCTTGAGCCGGCATCGGGTGTCTTGCAGACCAGGGGGCCTCGGATGCATGGTCGGCCTAGGCCGGGCTAAGTCATCCTGGCAGGCCTGACTGGCTCCTTTTTGTCTTCCTTCCTTGCGCATTCCTCCCTCTCCTCCCTCGCGCCATAGGTGACTTCGTGTTCGTATTCTTGCTGCTCCTCTGGCCCTCCTCCAACATTTGTGTTATCAACAACCCTGATCATACATAAGTGCATAGACTTAGGTAGTATAATGTAACATCCCAAATTTTGTTACTAATGAAATGAATAGTTATAAATAACCCAAAAATCAGAACCAACAAAAACTTAAAAAAAAACTATTCACTAATGGTTGAGTTTTCCTTCCCGTTGCTTGTTCAACCTTAAAATGGATATGGTTCATGAACCCCACTAAATAAAAAAAATCATAAGACATTAACATGATCAAATTCAATTTGGGATATGACCAAAGATAAAATAAGAACTATATTCCCTGTTATCCTCTATTTCAAAAAAAATGGTTTTTAAATTTAATCCCAGTATCACTACTCAATCTTGATCTTCTTATTGTCAAAACCTTTACTTATTTAGAAACACAAGGAGAAATGAACTAAGTTTCACATTTTATATTTTTGAAAATGCATTTTCAAGAAAATCCTACTATTCATGAAACCCTACTTTCTAAGACTCCCTTTATAAAAGCCAAATCCACTTTTATTGGAAAACCCTTTGAGACTCTATTTACTGAAAATAACCAATTTTGTGACATGATTTTATCATCTCATTTCCTATTAAAAATAAATAAAAGGATTACCTCAACTTCAAATCCTACCTTAACTTCATCTCTGTTAATGAATAGCATTTCTAGAGACCCTTTAAAATTCCAAACCATGTCAGCTAGGTCAATGCACCATCCTAGTTATCTTCTCTTCTATCTATTCAATCACCCCACAGTTTTATTTGGATCTTTTGAACTTGTTTGATAATTGTTCCCAGGCCACTTCGAGGGCTACTCAAATCAATACCAATCCACTCCTGTGTACTTTACCATCTTGTCAACACTGGAAAAATTTGAAACCATCGGACTAGAGCAAATGCACCACCTTGTCATCCATGTACAAGACCTGGTCTATCCATCAAAGTCTAAGTTTGAGCATTTCTTGGTCGACAACTAATTCTTCTTGAAAATCTTTAAACCTTTCCTCTAAAGCCTTGGGGATAAATGAAATCATCTTTTCCTTTCCACTAAAAATCCAAGAAAATTACGTAACCTTGCTAATACTATCCTAAACCCATTTGTGATCTGAAACCATGTTAAACAAATTAAAAAGTCCATACGCACATTCCGTCGAACACCTTATCGGCAGAATATCAACTCTTTTTGAATCTGACTCAAACCAGTGGTAAATCAGTAGAAATCGTGTCCATTACTTTCCTGCACCTCACCACTCTCTGCCTATCCCTCAGCCACTCGAAAAACCAGCTAGGAGACACCAAATCCTTCCATATCTTGGCATGACCGAACCCTATGTCAACCTCCTCCGCTCACATGCACACACTCCCTCCTCTCACCCCCAATGCATGCGTGCAACCCCCTGACACTAAAGATCAACCCCCACCTGCCAGGGCGATGACTAGCTGCCAACCTCCATATCTCCATTCCCCACTCTCTCCTCCGTGGTCACCCCTGCACGACGAACACGCAAGCGGGCACGCGAGTTCCCGAGGCCGCACCCCAGCGTCACCCTGCCTCTCCTCCCTTCATTGGACATCCTCCCGACCAAGACGATCCCCTCTTCATGACGTGATCTTGCTCGCCCAACCCGCGGTCACCCTCCGTGTGGACGCCATCGGCGTTCCCTACCATCAATGCGTTATTGCATGTGCGGCTCTGCACGACCTCTCAATGGAACATCAGCACCTCTCCCATGTCGACATCTCACCCTACTCTTCTCTCCTTTGCTACCAAGCCACCGTCGAACTGCTGCGACTGCCAGCCGTGCCCCACCTCTCTAGACCTCCTAGGGTGCTCCCGGGGCATGAAATTCTAGGGAACTCCACATACGTATTTCATATATGTATTTCATACATATGAATAGAGACAATTTTGACGAAAGTTCGAATTTGCCGGGGGTACAAATGGAATGAAAATGAATTGATAAAACATTCCTAGAAAAAAATTCTGCCACGACACCGCTCGCCCCTGCCCAATCATGCACCAGTTGAGCCGCCCATGGACACCGTGCATCCCGACCACCATGGACCGGCTCCGTGCTATTTAAGGACACCCCGGGCCACTCGAGAAAGACATACCACCCCCTCTCCACCCCAAACAACCCAATCGACCACCCGCTCCCTCTCTGCTCCTCTCTGAGTTCAAATCGACCCAGAGCTCTGCCGCGGCCACCTCCCCGTCAAACAGGAGGTAGAGACCATCCCAGCCCATGCCGTTTGCTTCTCTGACTCTCTGGTCCTCAACCTAGACTAAGCCCCCTCTCAATTTTGTCTTCTATCCTTGGCAGCAACGGGACCTTCATCGACCGAATCTGGCGGCCACTGGACGCCGTCGTTCTCTATCACCTGGACCTCCCCTTGATGAACCAGTACCGCCACTGGACGGGCGACACGATTTGGAGTCTCCCCACGCCCTCCTCCCTTCCAGGCGACCTCCTTAGCTCCCTGCGGCGAGCTTGCCGCCTCTCTGCCGCCGTCTGGAGGCGGACACCACCGTGTCTTTTGGTCACCGGCGGCGGGTGCCGACGTGGCCCCTCTCCACGCCGTCCATCACGGATCCGATGGCCGGGAGCGTACCCCTTCAGGTTATAATCTTGGCCATCAGATCTTAATCCTTCGGCCCATAGCTCTATGTGTCACTGACTTCTGGACCCCACAGGTCAGTTTTAAAGTGCGGCCGCGCACGTTAAGAAAATGCGCCACTCCCTCTGGAAGGCGTATACGCAGAAGTACGTATTCAACGTCACCCCTTTTTCTTTATCCAGTTTTTAACAGAAATTCTAGAAAACCTTTCTAACTTAGAAAATCCATATCTTCAAATCCACTTATCCAAATGAGATGAATCCAACGCCCTTAGCTCACAAATTTAAATATCTATCCAGAAAACCTAAATACTTCTAGTTAATTGCTTAGTTTTCTATCCACTTATTTAAATTTCAATAGATTATTTGGTTAATTGTTTAGTTTTCTGTCCATTTATTGATCAAACCTAAATAACTCAAGTATAATAATTTAAAATGACCCCAAACCACTTCCGGTGGTTCACATATGCAAACACCCTTCAACTGACATTGGTCCCATATTTTTTGGCTTAATATTTATGGTGAAATATAATTAACATAGAAACCATACTTAAACATTCATGTCTTTAATCAAAAATCAATATCTAGAGTTTGGTAGATTCAGAAATTATGAAACCTTGATGCACGGTTAGCTTATGAATTTCTCTATCTAGCGGTACTGGTCTCATGTCAATTAGATTAATAACCAGTAGTTGGCAAAATACTTACAACAATAAGTTTAATATCTAAACTTGTTTGTTTCTGATGTTTTAAGCACCCAAATGACTTGAGGCCAATTTTGCTAGCTCTGTATTGTAAATATCTAGTTACCCTTAAAATTTCATAATTTTATGTTAAACAGAAAATGATTTAGCCCTAAAAACTTGACTTAAACACCTTCTGTACTAAACCAATCGTTTCTGCCAACTGGTTAATTAAAATTGACCAAATCCAATTTTCCTAACTCACATAAGGCAAGTACTAGTTGTCCCTAAAAGGGCACATTTTTCTGAGCAACACAAATTAAATCATGACTTAATTCATGTTATAGCTAGATTTCTGCACTAGTAAGATTATGATAAAATAAAGGTAAATCATAATATACCCAACCCAATTGTATTAACTTGTTTAGATCAGTAGCTCTCTATAGATATTAAGATTGTACTTTTGTGTGATGCTTTGGTGAGTGGTTGTGTGATTGTGTGTTTCGCTTTTACGATGTTGCGACTTCGGATATTGCACCAGAGAGGATTTTATCAAGAAAGAGATGGATTATTATTATCTTATTAATGAGTGAGGAGAAGAAGATCAGGAACAAGTTGCTGACCAAGGCAAGCCATCCATTTGATCATACCCCTTTGTCCTATTATTTTTAATAAGCACGTTTTACTTATGTTAAGATGCATGAAATGTTTTCAAGTGCTGTGTGCCACTAAAACCGTTTTCAAGTATTACCTATGTTATATGCCATGTTTAGGCCCCCTTATATAGGAGTGTTAGTTAGAGAAATACTAGATTGGGAAAAATCAATGTTTTATTCAAAAACCCTCCTTATGAAAATCCTTGGGTGAAATTGTGTTTTACCCAAGATGTTGCTAAAATGAAGTAAAAAAATGGAGTATGAAGGTTTTGAGAAAATGCACATTGTGTCCTAGTGATGGGGTCGCAGCATGGAAAACAAAACAAAAATCTACGCGGCAAGCGGAATAAACCCCAAGGATCTAGATCTACTAGATGAAGATAGCGAAGGTAAGATCCAATCTCTTACCCTTGAAGATCAACAAACGCGTTTTGTCGGTGCAGGGGTTGGTTAGTCGATCCCCGCAACTAGACTCGTCTAGTCGCGAGGAGATGTATTATCCTCGAGATCCAATCCGATGAAGTGCAGCAACGGGCAGCACCTCCGCGGCGTCCACACGTACGGCTCGATGAAGACGTCAACTCCTTGATCCCGCAAGCGAGAGGACGTGACCTTGATGATCTCAGCAGCACGACGGTAGTGCCGGTGATGATGACGATCTCCGCGAGCAGGGCTTCACCAAGCCAAGCAAGAGGAGAGGGAGAGGTGGAGGTGGCGCAGCACCCTAGGGTTAGGGAGGTGCGGCAGCTCAACGTGGAGGTGGTGGCACGGCAGCCCTCCGGGGAAGGAGGGGTGCGGCTAGGGTTAGGTGGGAGAGGGGCTGCGGCTAGGGTTGCTTGGGGCAGCCTCCTTGGTGTGCCGCACCCCTCCCCTCCCCCCTCCTTTTATAGGTGGCCGGCTAGGGTTGGGGTAGGGGCCGGCCGGCCCCCTTTCTTGCCCCCCAAGTTGGAGTCCATCTAGGACTCCTCCTTGGGCCCCTTTCCTAAAGGGGTGGAGGCCCAACTCCTAGTCCAACTAGGAGTGGGTTCCCCCCCTTCCTTAGCCGCATGCCCATGTGGGCCATTGGGTGGTGCGACTGGCCCAACTGGCCAGCTGCACCCCTTTGGTCCATGTGGGGCCCATACAATATGTGGTCCCACTTCTAGAACCTTCTAGAACATTCCGAAACCTTCCGGTACCCTATAAATTGAAGGGGTCGCAGCATAGAAAACAAAAAAATTTCCTACGCAGCAAGCAGAATAAACCCCAAGGATCTAGATCTATTAGACGAAGGTAGCGAAGATGAGATCCAATCTCTTACCCTTGAAGATCAAAAAACGCGTTTTGTCGGTGCAGGGGTTGGCTAGTCGATCCCCGCAACTAGACTCATCTAGTCGCGAGGAGATGTATTTCCTCGAAGTCCAATCCGACGAAGTGCTGCAACGGGCAGCACCTCCGCGGTATCCACACATACGGCTCGATGTAGATCTCCGCCTTCTTGATCCCGCAAGCAAGGTGGAGATGGCTAGATGGATCTCGGCACCATGACGGTTGTGGTGGCGTTGATGGTGTAGTCTCCACGAGCAGGGCTTCGCCAAGCCAAGCAAGAGGAGAGGGAGAGGAGGAGGTGCAGCAGCAGCCCTACATCTAGGGGTGGTGCAGCAGCCATGGTGGTGAAGATGGCGGCAGCCCTCCGGGGAGAGAGGTGGCGCCGGCTTGGTGGAGGAAGGGGCCGGCGGCTAGGGCAAGGGAAGGGGTGCGGCTAGGCAGCCTTGGGATCGGGGCGCACCCCTCCCCTCCCCTCCTTTTATATGGGGCGGCTAGGGTTTGCGGAGGGCTGGCCGGCCCCCCCTTTTCTTGGCCCCCAAGTTGGGGCGCCTCCCCTTGGGCCCTTTGGCCCGCATGGGCCCCTTTGGGGCAGGTGGTGCGGCTGGCCCTTTAGGCCAGTCTACCACCCTTCATGCCACGTGGGCCCCATACTCCTATGGGCCCCACTTCTAGACTCCTCTAGAACCTTCTAGAATATTCCGGAACCCTTCCAGAAAATCCCGGAACTTTTCCGATACCTCCGGAAACCACTTTCCTTATATGAATCTTATTCTCCGGACCACTCCGGAACTCCTCGTGACGTCCGGGATCCTATCCGAGACTCCGAATCACCATTCATTCATACCATCAAAATATCTCATCGTAAACCCTAGCTACATCGGAGCGTTAAGTGTGTGACCCTACGGGTTCGAGAACATGCAGACATGATCATATCAATAATCAACAGCGGGACCGGGATGCCCATATTGACTCCTACATATTCAACGAAGTTCTTTATCGATTGAACCACGATGCTGGAGATTCTTAATCTCATATACGATTCCCTTTGTCTCACCGATATTTAATTTGCCCGAGACTTGATCGTCGATATCTCCATATCTGGTTCAATCTCGTTACCTGGCAAATTCTATTTACTCGTCCATAATATAGGATCTCCGTGATTAACACTTAATCACATGGTTGCAACCTTTTTTATGCTATATTACCGAGAGGGCCCAGAGATATCTTTTCCGTCACAAGGAAGGACAAATCCCAATCTTGATTCATGGCACCCAACAAATACCATCGGAGATACCTGAAAGCCACCTTTATAATCACCCAGTTACGAAGTGACGTTTGATGTCCATAAAGCATTCCTCCGGTAAACGGGAGTGACATAATCTCATGGTCTAAGGAAACTATACTTGGCATATACTAAAAGCGTTGGCAATGAAACTCTGTGACACGATCAATTGCAACTCTTTATTATTTGGGTCTTGTCCATCACATCATTACTCCTAATGATATGACTCCATTATCAAGTGACTATAACAAGTCCATGGTTAGGAAACTCTAACCATCTCTTGACTAACGAACTAGTCCGGTAGAGGCTTACTAGGGACACATGTTTGTTTATATTCCACACATGTATTATGTTTTCGGTTAATACAATTATAGCATGGATAATAAACTATTATCATAAAGATGAATATGCTAATAAACCATTTTATTATTGCCTCTAGGGCATATTCCCAACAGTCTCCCACTTGCACTAGAGTCAATAATCTAGTTTACATTTTCTCAATCCAACACTCATGGTGTCTAACACTCATGGAGTCTCAGTGCTGATCATGTTTGCTCGTGGAAGAGGTTCTGTCCGTGCTCTGTACTATACAGTTCTTTATGTTCTTTGCAAAACGTCAATGTCACCTAATTTGACATTACTTTATCATTACATGATAAACCTCATATCATCACATGATAAACTCACATCATCATATGATGAATATAATATATTTGGTTAGAGAGTGAGATTTTCGTTTCCCTTTTATGTCTACATGACGTATGATCAGTCAAGAGGACTTTCTCATAGCATGTGCACCCGAAACTCACTCAGTCTTGAAACAAAATTTCTCAAACCATAATATTATATCTTTTAATCCTTGAATTAATCATATACTCCTATATGTTGTAGACTCACAAATCGACAGTGCAATCATGTCACTTCGATATTTCCGATCATGCTTTCGCTGCGCTTCTGCTATCATGAGATCCCCAATCTAGTTTGGTTTTATGACTTCAACCAAGTCTACCAATCTCTAGATACTATTATCTCAACTCCATAGAAAAATGACTCCTCATTTAACATGTTCTTCTAACCAAGAACTTGGGTCACATATCGTCAAATACAAACACATGGTTCTTATATGTTTAGTCCTATGAACGATTCATAGCGAATTCTAACATATCCTCCAACCATCATTTTGTATTGAGTTATCAACTCAATGTTTCACCTATTTCTCACAAGCAGATGAACCTTTCTTCTCTTGTTTTATTTTGAACTCCTTCAAAATCTTACTTAGGTTAAACATCATGACATAATGCTTTATCAAACATATCTATCCTCCATAGATACATCCATCTCCATGGATATTTGACGTTTCAAACTAACTTCATAAGTTATACGTTGGTTCCTGACTTATTTACAACATTTATGAAATCTCCATTTCACTCAAACAAGATGTTGTAAACTCCCACTCAAATATACACCATACACATATTAAATTGTGAAACCACTTTGGCTCCCACTCAGAAATATGTTATCATTATATTTGACCATGATTTAACTAGCTCCCACTCAAACTTATGTCACCACATATTTTGATCTTGGGAAATAGTTTCTGCTCTGACTTAATATATGTCACCACATATTTTAATTAGATCACACTCGTGTATTTTCTCGATATTTTGGACACCTCCAAAATTCTTAATTAACTATTAATATCGAGAACTCTTTATACGAACACTAGTACTCTACTAGCTTTAAGTTTTATTTATTCTCTACAAAACACCTTTTGCGGAATAAACATGTGAAACATCACTTTCACAAAATCAAGCAACAATTACTTTGTGATTTAAACTTAACATCGAATGACTCTTAGTCACTTTCGTATTTAAGGTTTCTATTTCTTCTTTGTAGTTTCGTAGGTATGTCTTGTTTCTCAAACATGACAAGTAAATCATGAATATTATTTTGTAACCTGACAAAATTTTATATTCTTGAATCCTACTTTTCTTTAGACAAGCTAAACCGAAATTCAATGATCACCATCATCAATTCCTTTATGTGTCAAGTTTTAACCAACATAGCACTTTACATATGTGCCACTTGATACATAAACAAGCAAGGTTTTAGCTTTTCCATTCCATCAATTCTTTTATCAATGAAACTTATTCACGATAAATCCACTAAAACATTTAACACAATCAACAATTGATTTGTCCCTTTTAGTCTCTCATTGTGGAATCTCTATTCATAGTCACATATGAATATACTACAAACTTTATTTGCAATAGTTTCTAATTATCTCATAATTAATGAAACCACTGTTTCACATAACTCATATGCGAAATGCAAATCATTAAATAGATCCTTATTTCTAAACAGAGTGTTTATCAAATAAATCTAAATGCTATTATGAAACCCCCGAAATAAAACCCTTCTTTGAGACCACACAATATCAAATAGTGTGTGATTACAATATCTTAGGACATATCAAACTCCTTTGAAATATTCTAAACATTGTAATTTGTGATAACACTTGTCACAAGTCCACATACTAACATATAACTCAAATATTTCGTCTCTTTTGATCAAATCATAAAGACTCAATTTTCTTGTTAACTTAATATCCTAAACTCCAGAATTTTATTTGATCTCATCAAATATCATAACTCGAACAAATACATATATTTACTCATATCACTTATCATGGAGTTCACAAAATAATGACATCTAACATTTGCTGAAAATACAACCAACACTTGTGTTTATTTCCGGCAACTCCTGTCACTCTTCCAAAGGGTGGCATTTTAGTCATACTCCTTCAATAAGGCGCATTGATAAAACATCAAAATGTTTATTCAATATTTAGCACGACTAAAACAATTGTCATTATTAAGTTTTGGATATTTTAGTATGTCACATATTTTTATAAATGTTTAACTAATTTATCATTTAGATTATAATAAGAATAATACACTTATAATCGAAAACTTATGATTTCCAAAAAGGATTACTCATGAAAATAGAACAACCATTGTCTTTAACATGAATAACCGTCTCACATAAGCAAGACACACTAATTAAAATCACACTTAATTCGATTACAAAACTTATTCAAATCCTCTAATCCAAATGATAAATGTAGAGACAGATCGTTGCCAGCATCAACACCTTGATTGCCACTATTCTGCAACGTCTTCCCATATCCTTTATGCAAATCTCAAGCAGCAGGTTCTGTTTTCATAAAACAGAATGAGTATCAAATACTTATCGAAACTGCCACAATTGCAATCTGGACTTAAACACTTATAACATGTATATCAATATATACTTTCTGCATTGTCAACTTCTCTTGCTATGGGTTCCACTTTGACATGACGTAGCCAAGACACAAACTCACAGAAAGTGATCAAATCCCTTCCCATGACATAGTCTCCGGCATAATTCTTGAATCTGGGGAGAAGCTAGCGTAGCACCCCATCTATCGCGAAATTGTCATTCATCTCGTGGTTCCAAACATCTACCAGAGTACAATCATCTTATGCATTTTCCTCGGGTGTTGTTCCAAGCAAGTGTTCTCTTTCATCTTGAGTGAAAGAAAACCGTTCAGACATTCGAACCTTACAATTCTAACTTGTGCTGAAAAACTATTTTTCAGCTCATCAACAATCTCCATTGCAATCAAGTTCTTGAATTGTCTACTTAGGTCAGAATTCATGAAGGTGCACATCATCCACTTGACTTTCAAGTAGGTGGTTCAAAAACCACTCCATGTACTCTTCATAGCTTGCAGAAATGTTTGGGTTTATCTCCTATTGGTTCTTCTAGCACGTAGAGCTGAGCATGGGTGTTTAGGACTTCTTTCAAATACAGGTACCACTTAACAAAATGACCCATCGAGACGCAGTATTCAGCAACGAACAGACTACCGTAGTCGACCATGTTCTACAAGGATTTTTGCAAAGACATCTGGACTTTTGTTTATGATAATTTTAATTCATCTTAATGAACTCCCACTAAACTCAACATCTCTCTGGTTGTTTAGTGACACACGATCCAAATCCACTACACCACAACCGATCATCACGTGAGATGATGTAGCTTCAAAGGTGAACATCACCATGTTGATCATATCGTCCATATGACTCGTGTTTAACCTTTCGGTTCTTGTGTTCCGAGGCCATGTCTGTACATGCTAGGCTAGTCAAGGAAACCGTAGTATTTTCGCGTGTGTAAATCTGGCTTACACCCGTTGTATGTGAACGTAGAATCTATCACACCCGATCATCACGTGGTGCTTTGAAACGAAGATCTTTGGCAGGGAAGAACACATCTTGATATTAACGTGAGAGATCACCTTATCATGCTACCGTCGCGATCACATCTAAGCATAACAATAAGGTGCATAAAAGGATTAACATCACATGCAATTCATAATTGTGATATGATATGGGCTTTCTTCTTGTGCTTTTGATCTCCATCTCCAAAGCACCGGCATGATCTCCATCATCACCGGCATGATCTCCATCATTGTGGCGCCATCACCATGGTTGTCCACCAACTATTGCAACTACAACTAATGCTACTCTTAGCAATAAAGTAAAGCAATTACATGGTGATTCAATGACACGCAGGTCACACAAAATAAAAGACAACCATATGGCTCCTGCCGGTTGTCGTACTCGTCGACATGCAAGTCGCGAAAGATTACAAACATGATCATTGCATACATTATCACAAATCACACATTGGCCATACCACATCACATGACCCCCTCTGCAAAAACAAGTTAGACGTCCTCTACTTTGTTTATGCAATTTTTACGTGGCTTGGGTCAACGAGATAGAACCGTTCTAATCTACGCAAAACCACAACGGTGATATAGTAGTTGCTTACTTACTCATCCTTTTGAAAGGCCTTCCATTGAAAATTGCATCTTCACTAAAGAAAGAGAAACAGACACCCGCCAGCCACTTATGCAAAACAAGTTGCATGTCAATCGTGGAACCGGTCTCTCATGCGTGGACGAGTAAGGTTGGTCCGGGCCGCTTCATCTCACAATACCGCAAAGACGCAAAGTGCACGCGAGAAGGTAGCAACATAAAATATCAACGCCCACAACACTTGTGTTCTAATCGCACCAACATCTACGAATAGATCTAGGCTCTGATACCACTGAAGGGGTCGCAGCATAGAAAACAAAAAAAATTCCTACGCAGCAAGCGGAATAAACCCCAAGGATCTAGATCTATTAGACGAAGGTAGCGAAGATGAGATCCAATCTCTTACCCTTGAAGATCAACAAACGCGTTTTGTCAGTGCAGGGGTTGGCTAGTCGATCCCCGCAACTAGACTCATCTAGTCGCGAGGAGATGTATTTCCTCGAAGTCCAATCCGACGAAGTGCTGCAACGGGCAGCACCTCCGCGGTATCCACACGTACGGCTCGATGTAGATCTCCGCCTTCTTGATCCCGCAAGCAAAGTGGAGATGGCTAGATGGATCTCGGCACCACGATGGTTGTGGTGGCGTTGATGGTGTAGTCTCCACGAGCAGGGCTTCGCCAAGCCAAGCAAGAGGAGAGGGAGAGGAGGAGGTGCAGCAGCAGCCCTACATCTAGGGGTGGTGCAGCAGCCATGGTGGTGAAGATGGCGGCAGCCCTCCGGGGAGAGAGGTGGCGCCGGCTTGGTGGAGGAAGGGGCCGGCGGCTAGGGCAAGGGAAGGGGTGCGGCTAGGCAGCCTTGGGATCGGGGCGCACCCCTCCCCTCCCCTCCTTTTATATGGGGCGGCTAGGGTTTGCGGAGGGCTGGCCGGCCCCCCCCCTTTCCTTGGCCCCCAAGTTGGGGCGCCTCCCCTTGGGCCCTTTGGCCCGCATGGGCCCCTTTGGGGCAGGTGGTGCGGCTGGCCCTTTAGGCCAGTCCACCACCCTTCATGCCACGTGGGCCCCATACTCCTATGGGCCCCACTTCTAGACTCCTCTAGAACCTTCTAGAATATTCCGGAACCCTTCCAGAAAATCCCGGAACTTTTCCGATACCTCCGGAAACCACTTTCCTTATATGAATCTTATTCTCCGGACCACTCCGGAACTCCTCGTGACGTCCGGGATCCTATCCGAGACTCCGAATCACCATTCATTCACACCATCAAAATATCTCATCGTAAACCCTAGCTACATCGGAGCGTTAAGTGTGTGACCCTACGGGTTCGAGAACATGCAGACATGATCATATCAATAATCAATAGCGGGACCGGGATGCCCATATTGACTCCTACATATTCAACGAAGTTCTTTATCGATTGAACCACGATGCCGGAGATTCTTAATCTCATATATGATTCCCTTTGTCTCACCGATATTTAATTTGCCCGAGACTTGATCGTCGATATCTCCATATCTGGTTCAATCTCGTTACCTGGAAAATTCTCTTTACTCGTCCATAATATAGGATCTCCGTGATTAACACTTAATCACATGGTTGCAACCTTTTTGATACTATATTACCGAGAGGGCCCAGAGATATCTTTTCCGTCACAAGGAAGGACAAATCCCAATCTTGATTCATGGCACCCAACAAATACCATCGGAGATACCTGAAAGCCACCTTTATAATCACCCAGTTACGAAGTGACGTTTGATGTCCATAAAGCATTCCTCCGGTAAACGGGAGTGACATAATCTCATGGTCTAAGAAAACTATACTTGGCATATACTAAAAGCGTTGGCAATGAAACTGTGTGACACGATCAATTGCAACTCTTTATTATTTGGATCTTGTCCATCACATCATTACTCCTAATGATATGACTCCGTTATCAAGTGACTATAACAAGTCCATGGTTAGGAAACTCTAACCATCTCTTGACTAACGAACTAGTCCGGTAGAGGCTTACTAGGGACACATGTTTGTTTATATTCCACACATGTATTATGTTTCCGGTTAATACAATTATAGCATGGATAATAAACTATTATCATAAACATGAATATGCTAATAAACCATTTTATTATTGCCTCTAGGGCATATTCCCAACATAAATAATTTCCGGAACTTTTCCGAAACCTCCGGAAACCACTTTCCATATATGAATCTTATTCTCCGGACTCCTCCGGAAACTCTTGTGATGTCCGGGATCCCATCCGAGACTCCGAATCACCATTCGTTCGTTTCATCATTCAATTCATCGCAAAACCTAATTTCATCGGAACATTAAGTGTGTGACCCTACGGGTTCTTGAATGCATAGACATGATCATATCAATAATTAATAGCGGGACCGGGATGCCCATATTAATTCCTATACACTCAACGAAAACCTTTTTCTTGATTGAACCACGATGCCGGAGATTCAAATAATCTCATATACGATTCCCTTTGTCTCACGATATTTTACTTGCCCGAGATATAAACGTTGACATCCCCATGTCCAGTTTTATCTCGTTACCGGCAAGTTCTCTTTACTCGTCCATAATATAGGATCCTCGTGATTACCACCTAATCACCTGTCTGCAGACTTTTGATGCTATATTACCGAGAAGGCCTGGAGATATCTTCTCCGTCACATGGAGGGACAAATCCCACTCTTGATTCATATCACCCAACAACCCACCATCGGAGATGCCTGAAAGCCACCTTTATAATCACCCAGTTACGAAGTGACGTTTGATGTCCACAAAGTATCCCTCCGGTGAACGGGAGTGATATAATCTCATGGTCTAAGGAAACTATATTTGGCATATGAAAGTGTTGACAACAAAACTTTTGTGACACGATTAATTGCAACTCTTTATTTCGGTCATGTCCATCACACCATTACTCTTAATGATATGACTCCATTATCAAGTGACTATAACAAGTCCATAGTTAGGAAACTCTAACTATCTCTTGATCAACGAACTAGTCCTGTAGAGGCTTACTAGGGACTCTGGGTGTTTATATTCCACACATGTATTATGTTTCCATTTAATACAATTATAGCATGGATAATAAACTATTATCATAAACGTGGATATGCTTAATAAACCATTTTATTATTGCCTCTAGGGCATATTCCCAACACCTAGTACTTACGCCGACCTGCCGAAACCTGTGCGACCACATTACCCCACATATGGGAACGGGGCTTAACTCGTAGTTTGAACATGTTAGTATGAGGTGCCTCAAACTCCTCCTAAGGGTCCGAGGACCCTCGAACCGATTAATCAAATTGTATGCATATCATACCGGGTGACTACGGTTGGTTTCCCGTCGTGGCAGTGTGGAGTCCGAGTTTGATGAAAGGATATGTTGGATCCACACGGTGTGCCGGGGAGGATAAACCCATTGAGAGGAACTTTGTACTAGCATGGACATAGCGAAAGGTTATGATCGGTTACTCAACTTCGCATACAACTTGTATGGCGGGACGTGGCTGACACGGTGAGTTTACCGGATGGTGTGGGTAAAGTGTGCAACATCTGCAGAGTGTAAAACTATTTGAATAGCCGAGTCCTCGGATATGGACAGTTGGAAGGCCCTACTATGACCTATGTGCAAATTTTTCGGTTTCTAAAAGCAAATGGAGATGTTATTGGTGTCATACCAAAGGGTCGGTATGAGGAGGAAATGAAGGAGAGGGATTCCCGACGGGCCGTGATCCCACCGGAGGTGTTTTTGAAGACAACTATTTTTATGAAAAACCTCTTCTCAAATATCTTACCTTTTTCAACAAATATATAGAGATATCTTTTCTTAAAAGAAAATTCTTTTATAAATCAATAGACTACCCTTAGAGCCTTCCACCATATTATTTATGCATTAGTCCTTCCAATAATTAAATATCGTGGGGGGGGGTTGCGGGTACATTCAAATGTACTCATATTGGTTTCGTCCCTGGCTATTGTCTTGGCCAGACTATGAGGAGCGGTACAAGGAAGAAGACTTCAATGATGGCTATGCGAACTAGGACGTTCTTCCAGTCAGTTGCCTGTAGGGTTATGGCAAGAGACTTGGGCTCCACGCTATTTGATGATTCTGCTGCAAGTACATGTTGAGGTTTATAACTTCACTCAAGTAAGTATATTTATTTGGTATATATGGATGTTCTTGTGATACCAGTTTGATTGTGCTCGTCAACACACTGATCATGGGATCGCTGATGTTGTAGGCACAAGGGTACTTCGGACAGCTAGTTCGGGGTCCCGACATATAAAGTTCTCATCGTCACAAACATCATATTCAATTAAGAGTGAGTTCACCTGTTGCTCAATTAACTTGGCTCGAGCTCTTGTTATTGGTCCAATCCTCACTTCATTAGGCTTGTCTTGTGCAGCAACATCATCATGAGGAAAAGATGGTAAAGGACTAGGGATGTCCTCATCATCCTCCCCCCTTGAAAAGGCATCGTCCTCGACGCGTCAAGATCAATCTTGTATGCATTATCATTGATTTTTGCTAGCACTTTATAAGGTCCAGCTCCTCACGGCATCAACTTAGACTTGCGCAGATTTGGGAACCTATCCGTGCGGAAATGCACCCACACCATGTCGCCCGGCTGGAACAACACCTCCTTGCGCTTCTTGTTGGCACGCTGAGCTGTTTGCTTGCCCTTCTTCTCAATTGCTTCTCTGGTCTTCTCATGGATCTTCTTCACGAAATTAGCATGTTTTGAAGCCTCCATATTGACCCTCTCTTGCGATAGAAGTGGCAGCAAATCTAGCAGTGTAATGGGTTTGAAACCATACACCACCTCCATTTGCCCATATAGCTGCGTGGTTGAGTGTACAACACTGTTATACGCAAACTCCACATGCGGTAGACACTCTTCCCACTCCTTCAAATTTTTCTTGATCATTGGTTCGCAGCAATGCTGAGAGCGTGCGATTAGCCACCTCCATTTGCCCATCTGTTTGGGGGTGAAAAGTTGTACTTAATAACAGCTTCGTTCCTAGCTTCCCCCACAACGTCTTCCAAAAATAGCTCATAAACTTGACGTCTCGATCAGAAACAATAGTCCTTGGTACTCCATGCAAGCGCACTATGTCCCTGAAAAACCGATTAGCAATATGCGCACCACAAAAATAGAATCATGTCATCTCCTGGTTCTAGGCAATCCCAACACAAAATCCATGCTAATGTCTTCCCATGGAGAAGTAGGTGCAGGAAGAGGAGTATACAAACCATGAGGCTTGAGCTTGGACTTTGCCTTATTGCAAGTGATGCAGCGTCTTACAAACCTGTCCACATCTCGCCTCATGCGTGGTCAATAGAAGTGATCAGCCAGCACCAACAACGTCTTCTCACGTCGAAAGTGTCCCATCAAACCGCCACTATGTGATTCCTGCAACAACAGCAAACGTATAGATGATTCTGGCACACACAACTTGTTAGCTCGAAACAAATATCCATCATGTATATGGTATTTTTCCCACGCTTTAACATTAGAACACTTAGCAAAAGGCGTGTAACATCCCAAAACTTTGGAATGTTTTAAAAATCACAAAAATTAAAACTTTTATTATTAGATAAAGAAAGTCTCCAAAAATCAAGAAAAACCATTTATACAGGAGTATTTTGATTTCTCCAAAGGTATGTTATTGTAAATATTCCACTATCGCCATTTTCAAGTTTTAAAGGTTTGGAAATAAAATAATTATTTTGATATTTTATAAAGCCCATGATTAAATGGGTATTTATATTTAAAGGATTTATAAAATTGTGTTCAAATAAAATGTTTTGTCCCAAATTATTTTACTGGGTTTATCATTTTGAATGATATTAGTCATATTAAATTTTCTGGATTTTATTTAAACCATTTTGAAATATTTATATACCCTTATTTTAAATCTCCCTAATACGGAAAGTCCAAATGGAGGCCGAGCTCCATGGAGCTGTAACATCCCAAATTTATAATAAGAATTAACAAGACCCAAAATTCAGAACCAACAAAAACTTTTTGAAATTACTACACTAATGATTGTGTTTTCCTTTATATTGTTCTGTTTGACCTTGTGTGACTTGTTGTTTATGTTGTTTGACTAGTAAATATTAATCCAAGAATCCAGCCCAAGTAAAATATATTAAACTTGGTACTCATGTTATGACAAGAGTAAATTCCATATATCTTTTCCAATCTTATTTTGGCCAAAGTCTATTTCAATGATGTTTGATTTCAGCAAATAAAATACCCTTCAGTTGAGAAAGTAAAAGTATTTCCAAAATTATGTGTTCCCAAAAATATGGAGATTTATATGTTATCTCCTATCTATTGCCAACCATGATATTTTGCATGTATATGCAACTTCCATTTTCATAAACTCTGATTTCCACTCCATTTGAAAACAACACTAGTGGGAAATATATTACCCCACATATTTCCCTTCTCAAACCTTTTTGAAAACAATTAAGTTATGAGTTGAGACATTCTTTAAAACATCATCTTGCCATAATTGAGTGTGATCATTTATACAAAATAATATTATTAATCATGGAAATGGTGGTGTGATTAATTCATGTGGTTTGAATTGTGTGGTCTTGATTGTGATGATTGGTATTGCATGTGTTTTATTCATGGTTGTTTGTTTTGACGTGTGTGTTGCTTAGTAAAAATATGGAGAAAAGAAAAGAAACAAAATAAAAACATCAACACATAAAATAATGGGACAGGTGCCATACAAATTTCTCTAAGTGAAAAATTAATAGTTTTCTTTTAAACCAAAAATCAGTGGGGTGACATAGTGCTCACTCCCACTTTGCTCTAATAATTCTTCCCTCTTCAAAATATATTTTCAAAAATCTAAATTCGCATTTCTATTCCTTTCTTCAATCTTACCAAATCACAAAATGTGCTATGATGCACTTATCAAATAAATCCCATCATAGCCCCAAAAATCCCAAACACTTATTCTTATTTTCCACAGCAATTGCACACTTGCACCTCACCTTTTTCCTTAGCATTAAAATGCAAATAGTGGCAAATAGTGCAAAATGGTGCCCTCCACCCTATATTCAAATGGTAGCCCCCAAACCAGCCCTAGGCTTGTTCCCTCCTTGTCCAGCACCCTCTCCAGCACCCCCTGCACGTTCTGGACAACAACCACACTCCCCATGCCCTAAACACCTAGCATAAGTAGCAATGGCATGGCATGCCATCCACCATGCCCACCTTGTCCCAACCAGCAGCAAACCTGAGAGCCACCACGTCCTGGAGCTGCCCCTTGCCCCCTAGATGCTCCCCAACTCGACCCCTTCACGCCTGGCCCTCCCTCTTGCCCGAAATCGCCGGTGCACTGCCGGCCGACCAAATGTCGAGCACCTGGCGTGCACCATTAAAGCTGGCCGCCCCGGACTGACCAGAGCGCGCCCGACCCGGCCCCGACCGCCACGGCACGCCCACGACCTCCCTTGACCCCCCTGGCACGCGCCCGTGTCCTCCCCAGCCCCGCACGGTGCCAACCATGGACGGCCACATGCCGCCCGTGTCGCCCGCGTCCATGCCGCGCCACCCGTGCCCCCCCCCCCCCCCCCCCCACTGCCCCGAGCCGCTCCCGGCTATAAAAAGGCCACCCCTGGCCTCCACCCTCCACCACACCACCACCACCACTCCCCTCTTCCACCCAGGTGCAGTGGAGGAGCAGCCGGAGCTCGACCCCGAGCTGTTCGGCCACCGCACCGTGACGCCGCGGTGGTGCGTCTCCGGCGACGCCACCGCCACCCAGGAGCTGCCCCGACCACCCTCTCTCAACCCCAAGCCGCCCCGGAGTCCCTCGCCGCCGGCAGGTGCCTCCCCGGCCGCTCCCTCTCTCTCCCTGTTCTTTGCCCCGTCGGGCTGGAGAAGATGGCCGTGGGCCGTCGGATTCCAGATCAACGGCCCTGGTTAGTTCCCGCCCGATTCGATTTTCTGAAAAACTGCTAAGTCTGGAAATCTGTTTAGAGTAGCCCACTTTGCATGCACATTATGGTAAATCGGCTCCACCTAAAATTACAAACTTCATATGGTTGGAAAGACCTGGTCTCATAGATTCAAATGCATGTTTTGTATTTCCAAAATAACTATCTTAGCATCCTCGAATAAATAGGCAAAGTAGCTATGTTCTGTCTGTTCCAGAAAAACTTCTGAAACAGATATTTAGTTCTGTTTTTAGCTGTTAGTATAAATTCACCTAATTTTATTTAGGAGTTTGTCTTGGTATGTCATGTTAGTATAGTTAGTGTACCACCATGAACAATTATTGTGAACCCCAAAATAAAATCTAGATAAAAGATATAATCTGAGGAAGATAGCTAATCAGTTCAGTTCAACACACGAAATAACAGAACATAGCCCTTTTCCCATGCAAATTGCTATTGAACCAGAGGCCTAAAAATAGCAAACTAAAATCTTGTAGCTAGAAGAATATGCCATCTTCACAGAGATGCAAGCCATGATCATGTAGGGTAATTCCCTGATTTAAAATGAAGATGACAAATGTGCTAATTGATAAACTTAAAATGGGTAGATTTCTCTGTCAGAAATTTGATTAGAACTTTGAAATTCAATATCTTGAGATCTAGGAATCTAAAAATAGCAAATGAAAATGTTCTGGAAAGCTTATGAAATTATCTAACTCACTAAAGTGGTTTCACCCCATTTAGATTAATAAATAAATAATGATATCCAAAATGCAACAGAAGGTATAAAACCTAAACTTGTTTGTTTCTGAAACTCTACTAATCCAAATGAGGTCAAACCAATTTTTTTAGATCACATATAAGAAATACTAGCTATCCCTAAAAGGATTTAATTTTTGAATACAATTAATTTGAGTTGTAGCAAAAACAAGAAAACCAGCATTCTGGATTAAAACATTTATACAGGGAGTTTAATAACTCAAATTGAGTTAAATCCAATTGGGTTGTTTTCTATACATCAGTAGCTATCTGTAGAATTTTAGTTCATATTTTTGTGCCCAACAGAACACAAGTTATGCAATTAAACATGAAACCCTTGTTTCTGCCTCAATTGTGACACAATTAAATAATGGATAATTAAATTAATTTGAAACCAAATTGTGTTATCTTGGGTGTTCAGTAGCTAATTGTGATGTTATGATGATTGTGATGTGATGTTTGCTTGTTTAGTTTAGTGATTGTTTGCTTGTATTGTTTGTTTATCGATTAGACGATAACGTTGCCGGAGACTACGAGGAAGGAGATTACTTCGAGCAGCAGGAACCCGAGCACTTTGTTGAGCAAGGCAAGCTACTTCGCTGAGCTTGCATTTACATACCTCTAAATTAGTCACATGCAATTTCTCAAGTAGTTGTACTGGTTTTTGAAAAGCCTTCTCACCAAGGATATAGAACCACTCACCCTATGTGGAATGTAGAGTAGATACTTAAAATTACAGGATGGGAAAAATATGGTTTATTCCAAACTCCTTTTTAAAGTACCTAGTGGTTAGGACATGCCGAATGGTCGGTGTTGAAGTGGAGAAATGGTGAATGGTGATGTTTATGAAAAATTGCACATTGTGTCCTAGTACCATGACGACCAACCAATAACCTGTGCGACCACATCTACCCAAATATGGGAACGGGCGTAGTCATATAGTTTGCTCATATTAGTATGGGATGCCTCAACAACGAGGATGACCTCGTTCCATGAGGGGATGAGCATTGCGTTCTCTAACCCCTGACCCGGGTCTCGGCAATCTGATGGATTGAGGGATTGAAGGTCTACCTTTGGGCCGCCGGATAGAACTACGAGTCCTTACATCTAGGTTCCTTGACGAAGGATCCTGTACTAGGTGTTGAAGGAATGGTGAAAAATCGTAGCGGTAGGGTCCTATACTAGCATGAGCAAAGGAAAGGCTATGGCCGGTGGCTCAACTTCGCATACACCTTGTATGGCGGGACGTGGCTGACACGATGAGTTACCGGATGGGTGTGGGAAAAGCGTGCTACCTCTGCAGAGGGTAAAAACTATTCGAATAGCCGAGTCCTCGGATATGGACAGTTGGGAGGCTGTACTAGACTATGTGCAAGTTTTTACAAAAGGATGTAACATTAAAGAAACAAAGGTGTGGCTGATGTTTCCCAACTATACCAAATGAAGTGGTATGAGTTGTGGAGGAAAAGAGACCATGATGAGTCGTGGTCGAGAAAAAGGAGGAGTTTTGGATGAATAATAAAATTGTGATTCTCCCTAAAGATAGTAGTGAATCTCTTCTTACCTTTTTCAACAAAGATATAGAGGTCTTTTTCAACAAAGATATAGAGATAGAGTAATAACTAAAAGTGCTATAGGAAACAACTTAAAACTGGTGCATACTCAGTAGAGGAGTAGTTTGCGAGTACAATCAAATGTACTCATAATGGTTTCGCCCCTGGCTATTGTCTTAGCCAGATTCTAAAGAAGAGCAGCTTGAAGAAGGAGACAGAAATGACGTCAATGCGAACTAGGGCGCTTCCCAGTCAGTTGCCTGTAGGGTTAAGGCGAATGACTTGGGCTCCACGTTGTATGGTGATTTCCGCTGCAAGTACCCATTGAAGATTATGACTTCAATCGAGTAAGTATATTCCTTCGGTATTTATGGATGTTCTTTGATTACCAGTTTGATTGTGCTCAGCGACACACTGATCATGGGATCGCTGATGTAGGCACAAGGGTATTTCGGACAGCTAGTCCGGGGTCCCCACAGGAGCTCGGTTTCCTAAAAAAAAATTGAATCCGCAAATTTTTGTTTTGAAAAATTCTGAAAAAAATCAGAGTTGTAGACAATACATTGATCCACCATTGTGAAAAATTTCAATACCAAATTCGTATTATTACGAGCTACACAAAAAAGACAAATCTGGCAAAATTTCAAAATTTTAAGACTCTACACTGTTCACCGATTCAGATCTGCCGATTTGTCTTTTTTCCCCAGATCAGAATACAACGTATTTGGTCATGAAAATTTTCTCAATGGTAGATCAATGTATTATCTACAACTATGATTTTTTTCAGAATTTTTCAAAACAAAAATTTGGGAATTCCATTTTTTTTAGAAAACCGAGCTCCATGCAGCTCAGCCTCCATATCGCTGCGCTCTCCCTAATAGCCATATAATAAATTTTTTGACAAAAGGGTATTTTCGTAATTTTGTTTTCCTCAAAAATAAAATTTTTGACAAAAGGGTATTTTGGTAATTTTGTTTTCATCAAAAATAGTTTCTAAATGTCTATGTTGACTATTGGGAATTTTGCAATTTTTTACAAATTTATTTGGCTTTATTTGGAGGGCTAAATCAAAATCTATAAAAGAAAACAGAAAATAAAGAAAAAGAAAAATCGCTCACGTCAGCGATGACGTCATCGCCATCAACCTCCAGACGGACGTGATTTACGCCTGAGAACAACTCACTTTCCGTTTCCTTCCGAAATCGATTCCGGACAATTTACTGCCCCAAATTACGCACCGTTTCTTCCTCTAACAGGCCCTCGACCTCCTCCTTCTTTTGCCCCCAAAAGCCCTCTTCAAGACGCCCCCAGGCTGCCCAATTTGGTCGCCGGAGATCTGCTCGTACGCCGCCGTGTTCTTCCGATTCTGGCCATCTTGGTGAGCCCCTGCCGCTAATTCTTGACCTCATCTCCTCCACACATCGGCGCGCACCTCCGTGACATCCTTCTTGATTTTTCTCCGCAGCCAAACGTCGAGCGTGGGCATGACAGGACCTCGTCGCCGTCCCTGCCTTCTCCAGCCGCTCCTCCTCGCTGCACCAGGACGCGATCAAAGACGCCCCATCGCCACCGCCCTCGCCACGTTGCGCCGCACCTAGTCGTCAAGTCTCCGGAGCCCAGAAGCCGCTGGAACGACGAGCGCGTCAACAATCGTGTCGTCCGCCACCGCGCCACCACCTTTCCGGCGAACCAGAGCGCCGCCACAGTATAACCCTAGCTCCTGTCCCTCCGATCTGAATCCTACGGCCCCGTTCTATTCACTTACCGAATCGGTATCAACCAATCAGGAGCCTCACGTGGCCCCTATTTCTTTTATTCACTTCTGTTTTTCTGTATTTAAACAGAAATTCAGCCAAACTTAAAAAATTCATATCTTTAGTTCTGTCAATCCAAAATTCATGATCTTTATGTCCCTGGACTCACAAAAATGTGTAGAATCGAGTGAGACTTTAATTTTCCACATATTCATGATGAATATATTGTTGTAAATTGCAGAACCTATATTTAGTTATTTTGGTCACAAAATAAGTTTTTCAAATCCTTTTTGAGTGAATTCAATTGAAATAGCTTTGGTTAAAAGCCCCCTATCCAGTATACTAGTCCCATATTTTTATAAATTATTTTGTGTGACAGAAGTATTAAATCTTATGTTTATTCCCTTTTTGGGAATTGTTTTGTATTGTTGTCATATTAAAAATTGTTTAAAATGCATTTTGACTTCATGCATGTATTCAAAAATCAGAAAACATATGTTAGTATTTTACTTGTGTTTTTGTTTGCATTTCATGCATGGCATATTTTATTGTATTGATATATCTGTTTTGTATGTTTATGTGTCGCTTGTTTTAATTTATTTAGACTATTCGGAGAGACCCGGGAATTCTAGTAACTGTTGCTCCTGCTCTACCTATTGCCAAGGCAAGTGATACTCCAGCATAAATTTCCTATTATTTTTACTATTTGCATTTTAGAATATTTGTAGTATGCATGACAGGGCTATATTTGTTTAGTATGCTATGCAATGAAATCCCAAAGTAGTATAGCCACCCCTTTTATACCATGTTGTTGTAGTAGTCTTTAACTTAAGGATAAAATGTTTTGGTAAATGAATGGAAAAACTACTAAGTTAATGAACTACCTGGGTGTGTGGTTGGGATAAAACAATTCCCCATTTATGGGAGGATGAATTGTAGAAGTGGGTGGTTCCCCAATTTGGGAGTATGGATCATACGTGATTCCTCAACTTGGGAGGATGGATCACACTTGCGGAGAGCCACCCAGGAACAAAGATATTTGAAGTTTCTCCAAGTGGAGATTGCTTCCCGTGCAGCCACGAGTCATATGGGCTCTGTCTTGATGGAGTAAGTTGTGTGGACCTGAGTTGGCGGGATCAGCAGATGTAGGGGTATAGGTGGAGGTGATCCTTGCCAGTATAGCTTGGGAAAATACTTCTGAAAAGTCTCGTCTCGATCTTCTCCTTTCCTTTTCACTACATGAGGGTCAAGGACAGAATGGGTTAATTGAGTCTTGTGGTGAAAGTGCACAACCTCTCGAGAGTGTCAAAACTATGATCATTGTCGTGTCCCCGGTCACGGACAATTCTGAGCAGCTGAACAAGTAAGACGACGGAGAATCTCATCATGCCAACTTCTTAATAAAATTTGACTAGTGAACAACAGTAAGGACTCACCGGAGTTTACCGTGTGTAGTCACCTGACATACTGGAGTTTACCATGTGCTGTCACGGTTTCACTGGAGTTTCCCAGTGTTACCACTAATGAGTCAAAAATATTTATTAAAATATAGGATAAAACTTGCTTTACGCAAAGAGCCTTTAAACTCCACCAGCCAGACATGCATATAGTTGATAGAAGTTTTTCTCTATAAGTTCACAAGTGTCACTTGCCAGATCCATTTCAATGGTTCTGACCAATTTTTGGCTGCAATGATTTTACTGTTGCAGGTTGTCCTGACGATGAGTAAGGAAACAGATAGGGGTTTTGAGTCTTCAACCAACATGCTCGCATGTGGCTGCATGAAGATGATGAGGACTCCATGCTTTATGTTATTTATTCTGCTGCAACTCTTTCAAAGCTAGCTTCGAGCTATGCACCTTGTAATGAATATTTATAAATTCTGGATCATTCGTGTAACAAATTGATACAATGTTATGGTATTCATCGTAAACTGTGTGTGCTAGCGATTCGATCCAGGGACTAGCACTATACACAGGGATCTTGCCTATTTTTAAAGGGCAGGATCATTACAGATGGTATCAGGGCACTGTGTTCCCTGTAGGTTCGAAACCCTAAGTTTGGATTAGAACTAGGAAAATACCTAGAATTGAAAATCTATTTTATTCAAAAGAAAATATTTGCAAGTTAACTTTTCTTATACTCTCATCTACTATTCACTTTCTAAGACATCTTTCCTCATGTAAAATGACCGTTAATGGTGGATACAACTCAACTGATGTCATACCGAGGAAGATAGCCACAAGACAATTGGAGTTCATATTTTCATCAACTTAGTGCATAGTCTTTTATTCAACAAGAGGCACTACATTCAAGGTCATTGAAGAAACCTGAAGAAATACTTAGACTTCATAACAGTCAGGAATACATCAAGGAAGTTGAAGAGTACTTTGAAGCACTCAAGAAAGAAATAGTTGAGACCCACCACTATAGTTACTTGGTTAGACGACGATAACGTGATAGTGTATTGAACATATCAACTTAGGTCATATGACAATACTAGGTTCTTTGTGTTAGAACTATGTTGCTTGAATGTTTGCTATTATTTGTAAGATGAATTGCCATGATCTGTTGGGTTTAGGTAGGAATACTTCTCTTAGATCTTTCTATCTCCACTCATCCATGCTAAACCCAACCAGATACATCACCAATATGCCAACCGAAGTGACTTACCTCTTGGATTGCAACGACCGATAGCCACCTTCATGCAAAGATGCAACAAGTGAGACAACAACTCAAGCATAGTATGGAAGGCCTACTACACCAAGGAGAAGAATCACATAAGAAGATATCGCTTATGAGCTAACTTTGTGTAGGAGTTTACGCAACCCAATAGTTTTGAAGGATTGGTAGTTTAGTTTAGGTTGTCTTGCAGATTTGAAACCTTCTGTCAGACAAGTGAGGATGTCCGAGAGATAGAATACGTGATTCACCTATCTACATATTGAGGAAATGATACGGGTACAGGATGGACTGGTCACCATTCCTACTACTCATATTATTCACCTTGCTATTTGGATTGGTAATCTGAGTGACAAACCTACAAGAGAGACGACGTTGATGAACCCAAATCACCGGAATAATATAATCCTATGTGAGGCAAGTGTTGCCAACACGTAAAATACACGGTGAGGATAAACACTAAGCACCTTTTGAAGATATTATAAATGGAAGTTTGCCTACCACGAGAGTTTCGTTATAAATGGCGTAGATAAGTTGCAGTGAAGAAAGTCAACCATGAGATGGCAGCATGCCGAAGACATTACATGATTGGATGTCATGATGTTGTGAAATCCTCTCATCTTGGACTTTTGATAGACCCATTATAGGCCGGTTGATGAGATCGATCATTGGCGAATAGACCCAGTATAGGGATCCCATCTCCGGGTACAGAAAATGGGTTCACGGGATGGCTGGTGGTGTGATGCCGAAGAGACCGAGCTTATGAGCAATGTGAGACAAGAGGTAATATTTCTGTGGTAGAAAAGTATTCAGTTTAATGCATTTTCATATATGACCGTCTTAAACTGTCAGCTTATTTCTGTGCAGTTTTGCAAGCCATTCCGGTGGCCCAGAGGATCCGGAAACTTGGGCTGGCGTAACTATTCACTGATGTTTAGATCAAATGCCTTCCAACCTTCGGCAGCTGCAGCGATCACTACTGGACACCATCAAGAAGCACCCTTCAGACTACCCTACTCGCGTGCATGTGTTATCCTTTTTTTTTTTTGGATAAATGACCTTAGATCTGCAATGGTGTTGTTCTAATGACCGCCGGCCGGATACGTTTCACATGTCCAATGCAAATGCATAACATACTGCAAATTGCAGGCTGAGAGAAGGAAGATCCATCAAACGCATCATAGCCACAAGCAAGACATCTTCACATGCTCACAATGTCATGACGGGCCATCACAAAATAGAGAACTATCAGGTAAATAAATTACAACCAACATTTTCCTGTCTTAAACCACCTCTGTTCTGAAGCCTTTGTTTTCTTTCATTTACAAGATTCAGTAAAATGTCAGCTGGTCAGCTGGCTAGATTGTTACAATCATGTTGTGGATAGTAGCGATTCTTTGCCAAATATTTAACATGCTTGAGAGCTGCATTGCCTGTCTTAAAAAAGTTCTACACTTGATTGATTCCATTGAGAAGCATGCTACATACTATTTTTCATGGTTCATTTGTTGAGATACTGAAAAATACTTCCCTTTCATTTTTTTCAGGCAACACAGGTTCCAAGGCCCTTACATGTTGCTGGATACTGATTGAATCATGTCATTAATACACTTGTGATTTTAAATTGAGTATGACGTTAAACTTGGCTTGCCGGTGCACGTGCAACTTGAAACATTATCTAATACCGGGAGAGTAGACCTTGTGTAATCTATTTTACTTTCTTGTAAAACTTCTCCTTAATTAATAGATTGGGGCAAAACTTTTTCCCTGTTTAAAGAAAAACTGCAAAGGGGTCTTTTTCAATTGTAATCTGTAGTACGAAGATCAAAGAAAGCTCTACGTAAGTTTGTTCTCACATCCAACTTGATCAAAGAACTTTTCTCGCCTCTAATTGGGTTAAGACAATTGTATTAGACAACTGGTGCGAATTTGGTAATTGTAACACTTGGAGATACATGCTACATCTTATCGTGAGATTGATTGATTTCTTCAACTATTAATGCCTTGATTGGTTTGGATGACTAGACTGGAGAGTCAAGTTACTTAGAGATTGTGCTTGTTTAGTCATGAGAATATATTAAATGTTCTCACGATTTAACTTGTTTATATATTTTCATGTGATTAGAGAAATTATTGTCGTCAAATATGCAAGTCGGTGTTTTATTTTCATGAGCAGGAAGTTTGCTGAAAGTAATATCGAACATTGCTAAAAATGTATGCTTTTTAGATTTCTTACAGATTCACAACCAAATTTACTGATTTACCTAGACGATGGCATGTAATTTTCACTATTAACATTGTGAAAAAATATTGAACCAATAATACACCAAACTTTTAAAAAGATATAAAATGTTTTGTGAAGAAAAAATACATATGGAAAGAGGATGCTCTTACACTCAATTCCTTCAAACAAGGACGGAGGAGAGGACTATGATTATCTGAACTTGCTGACACATTCGCAGAGAAGATAACAAGTGCCAAACCATTACCAAAAAGGATGAACTATGGTATATGCTTTGTTGTGACTGTAATTGTGGAATTTTAGAATTTGGCAAACGGTGAAACTATGCTTTGGCAAATGATTAATGAGATTTGATGGTTGATTTTAATTTACAGGTTTTCATGCTTGATGTTTAGCGATACATGCATTGCACGTGCATATCAACTAGTCCCCCAAAAAGGAAAACGTCTCGCTGCTGCTGGTGCCCATTTGCGGACGGTGACCGGCCTATGTCGCTGCTGCTCGTCATACCCCTGATTTGGCTTGATAGCCCAACCCTTCCAGGAGAGTGAAATGCCTTCCTAAACGGACGGGACAATCCTTCCAGATGAGTAAGATGGCAGACGTAATATTCTTGATGAGAAGCGCGACTCCAACAAGGATTGAATGCAACGTAACTTGTAACCAGGGGTGATGCTGAAATTGTCCCCATGGTATATAAATAAAATAAATACAAGAGCATTTGCTACCTTCATATATGTAATGTTTTCTCTACGACATGTTGGATATCACCCTCACTACAAACAACGAATAGATAGTTTCTACCTTAACGATTCATGGCATACTGAATAGCTAAAAAATAAACTGAGCTTGAAAAGTACTGTATTGACAACTATAATTGTGTATAATTCGTTCATAATTTCAGCTGGGTTCATCATTGCCTTTTGCTTTGCCTCGTAACATGTCTCCAAACCCACCCCTCATTATGCGACCGAACCTCGTGTTGTCCTGCTGAGTTTGTACGCTGGGCTGGGGAGGAGCAGGGTCATGCTGCTCTCCACCCTCTTTCTTCCCAAGCAGACCACTCTCGCCAAAGAAACTGCTGACAGATGTCGCAATCCCAAGATGTGCCCCCATTGCCTTGCCGATGCTCTCAAGCGTACCTCCTGACCTTTCCCGGGCTATAACTTCGAGTGCCTCCTTGTGTGCAGGGTCTAGAGCATCCAGATCTTTTAACAAGTTCTGTATTGAGGGCAAAAGTAGATCGCGCACACTTGTAGCAGGAAGATCTGCAATGGAAAAAAAGGAAAACAGGAAAACATAAGCATACATAAGCGAAGGCTCATTTAACTGGCAGAAATTAGTCCTCTACCATATATTGGTCAACGGTGGCACACTAAATCTACCTGTACTTTTGATTTAGTCCAAGTTATGGCCACAAACTAGCTCGTGAACTAAATTATGACCATCTAACTGGCCGTAACTAAATTATGACCATCTAGTAAAGTTCTTAGTTTTCTCTGCTACTTCCTTTGTCCCAAAATCTAAGACGTTTTGGTAGGCTATGTTATCGTTACCAAAATGTTTTAGTAGTTACGATAAACTGGTGGGATACAAGACCAAAAGAGTTATCATAGACACTTGCTACCATGTTTGACCTCATTAAGATGGTCATAATGAGGTCAAACATGGTAGCAAGTGTCTATGATAACTCTTTAAAATGCATGTTCCGCAGTTATCATAGACACTCGTAAACACTTGCGCGGAACATGCACTGACCATATTTTGATTACATCAAAGCAGAATTTCTTGTTCACATATGTTTACGACTTCATTTTGCTCCTCGAATCTTGAAAGTTTTAGTGCCGATCTTGCATTACCACAACAGAATTTGTCTTTCCCTTACCGCAGCTGGAGGATGCCGGCAGGCAAAGCCCTCCCGGCAGCGTACGGTGGCAGCAGGGCTCTCTCTCTCTCCTGTGGTGCCAAGACAAGCGGAGGCGCATAGAGGCACACGGCGTTGATCACGGCGGGGCCAGACCGGATGACGGCTGTGAGATCCATAGACGCCACAGGACTTACGGGTGTCAGTGCACCTCCCCTCTCCCCCAAACGTCTACCGGGCGGGCAGCTCAGTGGTGACGTGTGATCCGGATGGTAGAGGCCATGGTGAAGGACACCAGGGCAGTGGCCCCAAAGATGGGTTGGCCGATCTCGTGATGGCTGCAACAGCGGATAGATCTGGTCATAACCTTAAGTCGAGCGTCCCTCCATCTCCCATCAACGTGGTCGATGAGGTCCTCAACCAGCGGCATGTGTGGGCCTTGGGCTCTCTTAGCGCCGGATCCCGGCTGACGAGAAGTAGTCAATTGGTAAGGATTGTTACCTGCCAACTAGACCAGGCAATGTCGACATGCGTGCGTCGTGCCCTTGTTGAAGGTGGTGGCTCGAAGCTCGGCTTCGCGGATGAAAATCCCAAGTTTGACGTTTGGTTGGACTTCAACATTAGCGTATGTTCGACGATCCCTTCTTTAAGGTTTTGTCATGTACTTCTCTTTGTTCAGTCACATGTCATAGGGTGTGTGTGGTAGCATTGTAGATATGCTGTCACGAGACAGATCCATTTTGGATTGCCTTGGGTTTTTTCGTTACCTTTTTTTGTTTGACATCCTGGGGTTTTTTCTTTACTTTTTTTTGTTAGATATTGCCCAAACTCTTATTGTGGCCCAGCCGACCGCCCCAGTTGTTTTAGGGCCAGTCCACGCCAACTCCTTCCAATGAAAGGGAAAGAAGAAAAAAACATTCTTTTATGTACCAGATTAAACATCTGACCACGAGTAACTAAGTAGGACACAGATCCATGCATGCATGGTACGAAGAGTTGCATCCTGCATGCATGGCAGGAAGAGTTTTCCCTTGTGCGTAGGAGTTATACATGGAACGGATCCACCAGATGCAATATGTACAATGACTATGTCTTACGTACCACCAATTAATCAGCTTTATTGATCGATCGGATGCAATCTAAACGTCTGAATCCTTTCCGCGGCCAGTACAGGTGGAACGCCGCCACACACGATGGTCCAGGTGCACGCACACATGCCGGAGTCAACGCTCACCGGCACCGCTGGCAGCAGAGCCGCTCTTCCTCACTCTGTGCATCCCTCCTAGCTCTCTGCCTTCTCAGCAGTCGGCAGACCTGCGCACACAACGGATATCGACGCCAAGCATCTTTGTTTTGTTCATTCCCTACTTGAGCTCTCCTGTGCACGTTGATTTAGGCGTGGTGTTGATTTGATGCCAATGTCTTAGAAAAGAATTCTAAAGGTGGTTTTATTTCAGCAGACTAATTACAAGATATTTGTTGATTCACCTTAACGGAGGTACTAATCACTTATTCAGGAATACGAATCAGGATGTAGGAAGTGGAAGCAGGTTACAGGTGCATATAATTTAGTAGGATTCATTGCTCAAATATGTAGAAGGCATGACTTCTTCCATCAACCAAGTATTTAATTCAGAATCTGAGAAGGTAAGATAAGGTAGATGAAAATTATCCGTGCTGTCACGAAATAGGGATCCTGCTATTTCAGTCACTGTGTAGCTTTTGTGTGTCCTGAACTAAGTATTTGAACATAGGTAATAATCTTGCATTCTGAGTTTGACATAAGGATTTCTATCATGTAAATTACATGGGCCAGCCCAAGCAAATAATGTTTAAGAGGGACGAATGTTGACTGTTGCATGCCCATCATTCACCATCCATGTTAAAGAAAGTACTGAAGGATCATGTATCGTCCCACTTAACGTGTGTATTAAGAATAGTTTTATGATCAATGTCTAATTTTCTTCCTTGTTCCGTAGCAACGCACAGGTATTTGGCTAGTAATCAATTGTATATGGCTAGGATGGGGGTCATCTTCCTTTTCAAAAAAAGGAGGTAAATACGGATGACAAATGGGATGCGCCGGGTAACTTATTACTAGCTATATATATATTAAAGTCCATACATGAATGCAAATTCAGTCCCAATTGCCAGGATATTTGCCCAGGTCGTCAATGATAGGTAAATAATTTTCAAAAAACTATACTAGGATTATAAACACAAGCCATAGGCAGAGCTACAGACGATGATATGAGGAAGACTCAATACAAAGTTCATGACTTCTGCTATTAATTAAGTGAAACACTGGATAATTTCAGATAAAAGCTAACCTGTAGCATCCAAAGCACGCAGCGCTTCACAGAATACATTTGCTCTTTCACGACGCCGTTCCATATCATCTCCAGTAGGTGCGACACTTGTCAATTTAAATATCTTGGTTAAAAGATGTATGCAAGGTCAAAGGAAACAGAAGACAGATTGATATGAAGATGTATGAACACAGAAATGAGCTAATCAACCATGCAAACTTTGGTCAAGATATAGACATTAAACATAGTGAGTAGGATATATTCACGTAGTCTATCTGTTGATTGCGGCACAGCTACTGCAAGTGCACGAATGACAGAAATAGTAGCTTCATGTGATCCATCTTCAAGAAAGGCATCCATTTGAATATGTATCTTGTCAACAACCTGACAGTGCAATTATGGACTAAGGGCATTGCACAAAGTACGTAAAGTGTATAAGAAAAATAGAAGAGAATGTTTCCATACCATGTCATTTTTTAAATGCTGAGCAACAGCTCCTAATGCATCTATACTAGCATATTTTACAGCCGAGTTTTGATCAGAACCAAGGGTAATGAGTGCTGGCAAAACATGAGTCGATGCAACTCTCACGCCAACATAAGGTACCTGTGTGTTATAACACATTCAATAATACTGCAAGGAAGATACACCACTGATTCAGTCGTGTAACAGTATACTTACAAGTGCTTTCAGTAAAGCTGCAGCACTGGTTTTTAAATTGGTATCAGAACTCACAACCATCTCCCACAAAATATTGAAGATGACTCCATGGTGCTCCTCAAATATACTACATTACAAGAAGTTAAATACATGAAAATAGTGCACACTTAACAACATCATGATATCTGCTGCATGTTTAGTGAAAGTACGAACCAAAGAAACCGGATTGCATCAATTATTTCAGCAGTGTGATGCATAGAAAATGAACCATCCTTCGTGTTTTGGATAAGTAATTTCCTCAAATATTCTTCTAACTGTTGACGACTTGAAGGAGAACCCAAAATACCAGACAACAGCAATGGAAGGACACATATAATCGCAATTTTTTCAGCAACAGAAGTTTTTGGACGCAAACCTGCAGCATAGTCAATATATCTGAACAAAAATAACTACATCAAGCAGGCCCACCATTTAAACACATAAATTCTTACCACGAACTTTGGACTGGATTGACAGAGGAAAAAAGGTAAAATCACCACTATCAATATCACCAGCTGCTACAAGAAATACAGGTAACATAATGTGCTCCAGATAATCTTTTCCGTAGATTCCAGATACAGCCAACAGGTACTGATATTTTCAGGAAATAATTTATCACAATTTATACCTAAAGACGGTAGGATCTGTATAGGAGATAATGTAGTTTGTGCATTTTACCTTTGTGATCACTGTTCTTAAGTTATCTTCTTTTGCAGGCAACAAACAGGCAAGCTTGATCAAATCCGGCAGGCATTCAGTGTGCATCCACTCAAATGCTGACCATTCTGTGTCACCTCTATAAAGTGCCTCAGATGCAATTAATCAATAAAAGATATGTACTTCTTGGTTTTTTATAATAATTGCTTAGTTAAAAGTATGGAAACAGCTTACATTGCATACAGCTTTAGTATGGATTCTGATAAGTAATTTTCTGGCATAGAGGGGTCAAGTGAAGGACAAGTCTCTATAGCTTTCTGATGAATAAATGGTAACAACTCAGTCAGCATCCGAAGGAGGACGTCAATGTTCCATCGTTCATGTTCTCCTAAAACACGGAGATGAGACTCTATTGTACCTTCAACCCCCGAAATGGGTGGACAATGCTGAAACGTAACATTTATATCAGCACACATAAGGCGATTCATAAAGTATCAGGCCCCAAATTCACAATGCATACCTGAGCAGATACCAGGATATGTGACAGTAACACTCTCAATATCTGATCCAGTTTACCTCCCCATCTTACTACTGCAGGAACAAGTTCCCTGAGTGCAACATCTACAACTACCCCCGAAGGGTCACAGGCCAACTGAAACAATAGTTCCTCAACCTACCAACGAAACAAAAATTTAGGCAACTTCCAGACGAGTATTATCTTTCAGTGGTTTGTCACCCTTAAATCTCTCCAATCAAATGTTAGCCCACCACACAGCAGGCATTAAGCTAAGACCAAAACAAATTTCCACTCCATTGCTGATTCTGAGAATTAGACTGACCTTATAATATTTATCCGTGTTTGGAAACAGAGGAAGCAGCAAGGCCAGGTTATGTGTTGCAGCCTCCCTTACAACAGTTGCAGCATCTTCGACAAGTTGTTGCACAATAGATAGTATAAGGGAATCACGTATCTCAGGCCGAACATAAACTGCCAGTTCTCCACACGACTGAGCAACAAGCAATCTACGCTCCTCATATTGATGATTTATCTAAACACCAAGCAAATTAATAGATATAAGATCTCAAAACGAAGAAGGCCAAAAGACTTGTACAAAATTGGGAATACCTGTTCCCAACATTGTGGTAGTAATTCAGTCTCTGTCCTCATGTCACCGACACTCTTGGCTAACTCCAGACAAGCCTGCATGGCATGGAATACAGGTAAATGAGTAAATACAAAACGTCAATTTACATGATAAGAATGCTAAGTGTGCCATATGTAGAATAAGTTGCAAGTCACATCGTGTCCCAGAACAATCTGTAGCAAGCAATACTTAGAAACATACATCCATGATAATGCGCCTCTGTTGTCCATCAGGCCGTTTTATCAGATTGAACAATGTGTGAGTCAAGGAATCCCGTACGGCACTATCTGGATGTCTTTCTATAGCACATATGATCAATGGAAGAAGCTCCTGTGACGATGTAACATATAACACTAGTTATACTCACATAAATATCGGCGCAAACTACAAAGATTACAGATAAACCTCACGATGGTTTATGAGCACATAAGGAACAATCTTTGGAAGAGCATCTGAAACTATCTTGATAGTCTCCAAGGCCTACAGGATGGAACAATAACAGCTCAAATAATGAATAATAGTACTCCCTCCGATCCAAAATAAGTGTCGGTGATTTAGTACAAATTTTATACTAGACTAGTACTAAATTTCCAACACTTATTATGGATCAGAGGGAGTAGTAATGAAGAAACTTCATATGAAAGCAAAACAAATCAAGCGACTAACCATCTTATCTGACGACTTTTGTGTACTTGGACTCTCTAATTTCTCGGTGTGAACTTTATCTTCCAATACATTAACAGATATGCTGCCTGAATTCCCCTGGCTATTACCAGCTCCATGCGGAGTGTCATTCACAGATATATCTTCTAGAGAAGTGTTTGTGCCAGATTTGTCTTCTCCTGAAGTACCATAACAACCGCCCCAAGCAGTTGAGCAAGAAACTGGTCCTTCTAAACCTGGGGAAACTTCAAAAGTACTTCCAATATTTTTATCATCTTTCTGTGTGTCCTCAGTTAGACTCACTGCTGCAGTAATAGATTCAGCTCCTTTAAAGTTTTCATGTTCATTGATCAATCCTACTGCTTCTACCAGAGAATTAGCATTTAACTGAGAAGTCAAACCATCAGTATCTCCAACAGACATCTGTTTACTTGATTGAGTCCCTTCAATGTGCATCTTAAGGGCTGTAATTTCAGCTCTGCAGTCATTCAGCTCCTTCCTATGGACATCCAGCGTTTGCTTCAGGTCTTGAACCTTTCATAAGACAACTACGTTAGATAATTTCAGAAGAGTTGACATATCAATTATACAGATGATTCTTAAGAGTATTACCATTTTCTCTTTCTCTTTTATGTCCAGGTGAGCAGCTTCCAAAGACTTCCTTAAAGAGGCAACCTGATTATTAGCCAATTCCCTGCTCTTCGTCAAGAAGTCCTTTTCAGCACAGAGCCTTTCACTATCCTTCGTTAGCGCTTCGTTTTCACGAAGAATGGATATTTTTTCCTTCATATATGCATTACAAATGATCATGTTAGAATATTTAGAACTTCTGGGCTTGCAAGAAAAAATACAGGATAATCCCACATCTGAAGTAATCCAGGGGAAAGAACTGAACAGCGACATGAACATTTTTCAAGGCCAAAGGTATTGTTAAATGGTAAATTTTGCTATATGGATTCTTTGACTATTCTACTTCTGTACTTCAAAATGCATGCATTGCACTAAAACTAAATGAGTCATCTACAGTTTGGGACTAAGAGAAGACCATCTCGTACAGTGAAAAAAAAGGTCTTATATTTCTTACTAAGAGATCATCTCTTAGCTAAGAGAAGGCAAACATCTTTCTCATGTTTCTCTCTCTTCCAACTTAGCAATCATCCTGCGTGGCATCCTAATATAGCACCAACGTATGTGCCCTTACGGGGCTCGTTAGCAACATGATGTACATGTACATGATTACCTCAGCAGCCTCGGTGGTAGATGAAAGATACTGGTAGTAATAACGACGAAGAGCATCAGGCACACAAGCTGAACTGTTAGTCCAAACATCAAGGTCCTGATCAGGAACCTGCAATAATGATAATTTAGCAAGTCATAAAGACTTTCATAACAAGACTTTTTTACATTTCAGAGCAAAGAAGATAGGAAAAAGATATGAACATCTAAGTGAAAGTAAATAATAACTCTGCATGTATACCTTCCAAGACTATAAGAAATCCAACTAAATATGCTCACCCAAACCTCATGTTGGTTACTCGTAAATTTTAGTTGCTACATGCAAATGCAACTCCAGTGGATTTCTAACAATAAATAAAAATCAAACCATTTACATATATTTAAATTTTCTGTTTTCCCTATTTGGATAGCAATTAAGAACCTCTAATTTAAAGATTATTAAAAGCAACAAATGATCTAGCAAGCTGATAAACATTATGACAAAATTTTCAAATATACTTGTATAACATTATGATATATCAATTCCTAGCATTATCAACTATGCCATGACAAATACATCAAAGGTATTTGCATAAAATTCTGAAATATTATTCCCCAAGAATTCAAAGTGATAACTGATGAACACAAACCACGAGCTGATAAACATTAGGAGGAAGTTACAACCGGAAGATAAACAGTTAGACAGAGATAATACGGACCTCCTCAATGAAAGTCATGGCTGCAAGTCGATACCCAGCCAAAAGCAGATATTCCTTTACAGCACAGTTCAAATCTTTGCGCTCATTATCTTTCAGAGGGCCTAATGCTGAAATTTTGACATCTCGTTTGTCCTGTTGGTTAAACCCTTCATGTGTAGAAGCATCTGGAAGAGGCCCTGTCAGCAGTACGATTAGCCAGTCCAGAAGGGAGTTACATTATTTACTCAACAGAATTATAGTGAAATGTTTTTTCTCAGAAAACGCTAAAGCTTTGTGTCTCGATGCGTTGATAAAAAAAAGAGAGTTATTTACAATCCCAAGAGGGGCCACAAGCCCACAACAAGAAATTACAACGCCACACCCTAAGAGCTAGGGCTGCCGGAAGCACTGCCACAAGGCCCAATGCCACCTGCCCTCACCACAGTCGGGCATCCGCCCTCACTCTACCGAGGAGGCCAGCAACGTTGGGCTTCGCATCGTCGAAGATGACCACATTACTGCTTCCAAATCCACCAAGCCATGAGCATGACCACCGTAGAGGTGCCCTTTCTCACGGACGTAGGGGCTGAATGGACAGCAAACTGCCACCAGTCCACAAAGGTCTCCCCAGTAGAGGGGGGAGGAGGTGGGAACTGTTGATCGGATCCATGACAACGCATAGTGCCACAGGGTGCGTGAGAAGGAACAACCGGGCATACCTAGTCTAGCAAGACTTTGTGGTCTAGCACCGGTCCTGGCAGGCTAACTAGAGGAAGAACTTCACTCGAGGGGGTGGGGGCAGGACTTCCTGTACAATTTCCAAGACGTTGAAGCCACCTCGCTCATGAAAGAGGGTATTGCAATGTCTTGAAAGTGTATTGGCCACCAGGGGTCCACCGCCAAGCAAGATATCCAGCAAATAGCGAGTTGCACATGAGGAATGGCTCCCCGGACTTGGATGTATTGCCAAAACGCCAGAGACTAAAAGGAGTAGCACAGTCATGATCTTGGAGATGGCCCTTCCTCCGATCCACCGGTCTTCCCAGAAGAGAGCAGACATTCGTCACCCGCCACCATCTTCACAGATGTCGCGAACATGCCAAGGTTTTTGAGTCGCGACTCAAAAGTGAGTCGCCGAGCCAGCGACTCGCTGTATAGTCGACAAAAGTCGCTGATTAGTCGCCCAAGACGCCTGATTAGTCGCGAGTCGCCAAGATTTTGAGAAAACGACTCGGCGACTATACAGCGACTCAAAAGCGACTATACAGCGACTCAAAAACCATGGAACACGCTATGCGTGTCCTACGAGAATTGTACATCGAGCCCCTCCCATAGACAAAGGGGGTCGGTGCGCATTCTCCAATGGAAGCCGATCGCCAACCGAGCGAGTTAGGAATGCCCAAGCCGCCAAATCTCAAGGGCCGGCACACCTTGGTCCAGTTGACATGGTAGTGGCCACCTAGCACAGTCACTCTGCATGTCCAAAAGGAACCACGAAGGATCTTCTTGACCTGCTTCAGGACCTTTTTGTTGACGCCCAACACGAGAAAGTTAGTGGAGGGAGGCGGCAGCCAGGACTGACTTGACCAAGGTAAGTCGTCATGCCTTTGCCATCATGGACGCCTTCCAAGTGGGAAGCATGCCAACGATCCGATCAACAAGGAACTGAAGGGAACTCTCAGCCTCTAGGACGGCGACCACTGTAGGAAGTGGGGCCCGAACCTTACCCGCCGAGGACCTTGAAGGGTAGCACCTACAAGACCGAATCGAACACATGGGTGATGTCCAGCTTCAGCATGGCGTGTGGTTCCTTGAGCTTGTGCAGGTACCTAGTGTACTGCTGAACCATCATGAAGTTATGATGGATGCAGTTTATCTTGATGAGCACTCCACAAGGTAATATTAATTTCCATTACAACAGAAATCTTTGGTGCTTTCACATCCCTATTGTCATGGAAAAAAACTTACTTCTTGTGGAGTTCAAATAATAAACTGAAATGAAATGAGTGAACATAAAGCTATCCGATTGGTGGAACACATTGCAAGGATTTCCACCGCAGAACGACTGGACGGGTCAGTGTGCATTTACTAATTACTAGTACATATTTACTAGCAAAACCCAAACTATGCACTTTGCGAGCTGGTAAATGTCCCGATCCAATGCCCAAACCAGTACATCAGGAAGTACGAATTGGTGTTCTATGTTTTAGTCATATTTCATAATAGGTAATCCATGGGAAAGGACTACTACAAGCAGAAAATGTTATGGGTGCAAAAAACTAGCTACTAGCTACAAGATTCACGCTATCACTAGGAATTTCCCTTTGTTATAAATGCATTTCATGATAGTTTCTAACGAATACAAGACTCATTTTGAACTAGCTGAAATGCAATAGGTGCTGCCAATACAATCTAACCATAGTCACTGGCATCAGCAGTTCAGTTATGTGCTCTAGAAGAGGAAAGTGTTTGCATTCTCGTTTTATGGAGGTTGTGGACATTGAAACAATATATAATTAATTTAAGCTTGTTTAACAAAATTGATATTTCCAAAGTTCCTACAGACGCCTCCAGCACAACCCACCTGAAATGCTTATTATGATGCAAATGTGATTGGTCTCATTTGCTCTAAACTTAGTTTTCATCCAAAATGCAGATCCCATTTTGCCAATCATTCGAGTACAAGATATTCCTATTGGAGGATCAGACGTCTGTGTTTTCTTGGGATCTTGATTAACCTGCCACCATTTCAGCTCTTTATAGTCATTCTCGTGTTCTGATTGAGTAACTTATTGATACGTTTTAGCAACACACGCAATGCAGCATCATCGAAACAGAAAAATGCTGCAAAGTCAAAAGTCATGCATCTCATTGCCCATCGTTTCCGAAGAACGAACCATTTGTGTTATCAGGAGATGATTGTTGTTGCTTTTGCAACTCAAGCTTCAAGCATGAAAGGTCCTCCTTCGCTAGTCGAAGATCATACTCAGTGAGTGCCAACTTTTCTTCTGCTGCTGTTTTCTCTTCTAGCAAACTCTGTGGATCAGCACCTGTCAAAAACAACATAGATGTGATCAGCATCCGCAAGATCCAGCCAGCGAGCAGCGGGACCTCTGGCGTAGGGTGCGGAAGGGAACGCGGAGGGGGGATGGGATGGGGAAATGAGGACATACCGGGCGGTGCGAGGGAGGCGCGGACGAGCAGGTCAGGAGGGAAGAAGGCAGGGTCGGAGAAGAAGGAGCGGAGGCGGAGTGCATGGGCGTGTCGGCCGTCCTCCTGCAGCTCCTGCAGCAGCTCGAGCGCCGTGAGGTGGTACTTCTCCTCCAACAGGAAGTTGACCACGCAGTTGCACAGGGACGCCCACCGCTCCTCCGCGGCGCCGCCCGCCGCCTCCATGATCGTCGTCGGGTTCTCTCGGATCCGGTCGTTCCTCTCCACCTCAATCGCAGCAGCCCTGTGGAGGAGACGAGCGGCGGCCCCGCGGCAGCATGTAGCAGTAGGGCGGGGCGGATCTCGCGCGGGCGACTCGAGGCGGGTGGGATTGGAAGGAAGGGGGAGCCACGCGACGTGAAACGTTGTGATTTGGAAGAAGCGCCGGTGGGGGTTGAGGATATTCATGGATTTTGGTGATCGTACATATTTGAACTGGAAAGAAGTATTAAGTCTAATTAGAGTAATTATTATTTTTAGATAACAGGCTAAAAGGCCCGACGTTAAATTAATAACATCCCGAAAGGCGACAAGGTAGCTGCACTCACACACACAAGAAACAGGACACCCAAAGAAGCACTAGCGGGGCAGAAGCCATCGACGAACTACTCCGAAGATGTTGAGAACACTTGGCGGGTAAAGGTGTTGGGCCGAAGCTCGCCCTCGAGGTTAGACCAGCGCACCGACACACGCTGCATACCGTCAACATGGGAAAAGTCGTCGGGCCGAAACTCACCCTAGAGCCCAGGCCGTCTCACCAACACGCAGTGCACACCGTCGAGAACCGCACAACAACCAGAGAGACAGCCACCAGGAGGACAACTGCACGCTAAGGCACACCAAGGAGCTCCAAGCAAAGAAACACCGAGAGAGCAGAACAAGCCACAAGCTTTGCTGAAGGAAGGACGCCGAAGCCGCCACCTGACATCTAGAGAGCTACCCACCGCGAGATCCAAAACGGCGTCTTCAGGAAGAACACGACGCAAAGCGCCGCCACCGCCCGATCCGGAGATCTTGGGTTTTCACCCGAAGCACGTAGGAGGAGAGAAGGCAGCCACAACGACGCCCTCAAGAGGGGAACGACGTCCACGGACGCCGCCGCCGCGGCCCAAACAGAACCTTGGGCAAGGGTTTCCCCTCGGCAAAGCCTCTACACCTCCCACACAAGGCAAGGGCGCCGCCAAGACGGCGACCACACCACTGCCACGGAGTGCAACTCGCCGAGCACCACCCGTCCACATGGCCGTGGTCCCGGCCAGCACCACTAGAACCTTGGGCTCGCCCGCCCACCCACAGGTTCCCCACCTTCCAGGGCCACCGCCCCAGCGTACCGACTCCTCGCGCCGCCAAACTGAAGGGGAACGGAGGACCACCTTGACTGCAACCTCCTGAGATCGAGGGCCTCCAGCCCCCATGGTTGCAGAGCCGCCAGATCCGAGAGGGGGCACCACTGGACTCGCCAGGGCCCGGGCCTCCTGCCGCGGCCCGTGAACGTGAGGCGGCCGGAGCGCCGTCGCGGCCGCACTGCCCAGAGCCCACTACTGAGTCTTCACCGTAGGAGGAGCCAGTTGCGCCGCCAGCTGGAGCCGACCATGGCCGCGCCGCCCCACCAGCACCCAAGGAAAGTCTCCGCCACCACCAGCCCGCCAAACCCGAGGAAGACGCGCCCCCAAAGCCGCAACCGCCGTCGCCAGGGCAGGCGGCGCCGCGCCCGGACGTGCGGGAGAGCGCCGCGAAGCCACCACGCCGCCAGAGAGCCCTCGCCGAGTCCGTCGCCTGTCATGGCCGCTGCGGCCCGCGTCCCAGACTCCACGAGAGGGGAACGAGAGGATCCCGCCATTGCCGACAACGCGCGGGCTTTGCCCGGCGGTGGCGGGGGGGAGGGGCGGCGGCTGGCGGCGCTAGGGTTTCGGGCGCCTACGTCGCCCACGCGGGGGGCGACGAGAGACGCGAGAGGGGAAAGTTTTCAATTAATAATTATCTCATTCCAGTTGAGCATAATACTTTGATTTTAAGAATATTGTACTACCTAAATCTCATTGTATTTGTCTATCATTCGATTTGAGTTAAGAGAGTGGCATTTGAAGAGAGAGAAGTCCAATTTACCCTCCACCCACCCCCCCCCCCCCTAAATTTGTCACAGAGTTGAATTTACAACCCTCAACTCTAATTTGGTTCAACTTTCAACCCCAAACTCTAAAAACCTTTTAGAATAACCCCTTTCACTGTTTTGATCCGGTTTTTACTGTATGCCAACTTCCCGAAAACATGCCATTGGATATAACTCGATCGTACCCGTCCAGTGGAAACAGAACCAAGCCCGACGCTCCTAACCGATTTCCCTCCCGTATCGTTGCCATGGCTACCTAGGGTTAGGAAATCCTAGCCGCCGCCATTCTGCACCGCCACGCTATTCCCCACAGCCCGCTCTCCTCCCCGCCCGTTGATGGCTACAATGGTATAGTGAATAGTCGTCGGTGATCGCCCGAAGAGGAAGACGTAAGATGTAGCGAGAGCAAGTTTTCCCTTAGTGAAGAACCAAGGTTATCGAATCAGTAGGACTCGAAGGTCTCCAACAAGGTGCTTGGAGGCGCGGACCTGCATAAAATCAACCAAATTACTTTACCCTAACGGCAGAAAGGTTGTCGGGCTTCCCGATCTACTGAAAAACAAAGGGATTAAATCTTATAGTGGAAAAAGAACAATTATGAAAACGGACCAGCGAGCAAGTGATGGTGAGAAGCAAGTAAATGGTGTTGTAATCAACGGAAAAAATGGACTAGGGCCATGGGTTCACAAGTGGGGGTCTCTCCAGAAGATAAAGTACTCATATGACGGGTAAAGAAATTACAGCCACTACAAGGAAACTGCTTATAGCTGGCAGGTAATCACCGGCAGGTCATGAAAAACCCACGCCAGTGATAAGTTGGGACCAAATTCTGCAACTAATCACCGGCGTGGGAAACTCCCCCCGCCAGTGGTATGTCGCATGTCACTGTTGTAGCGTCCCGACCCCGGAATTATACAGAGAGGCTATGTAACCCACAGGCTATGCTACACAATCGAAGGGCATGGGGTTACCACTCCCACGCAAACACCTCGATCATGCCATAAACACTGGCATAGCTATCAATGTATAATAGAGAGATCAAGACTTGTGGAACAACTGGCACATCACAGACTCTACGACACAAAGATCATATAGCAACTCATATAGCGAGAAAGATACAAATTACACACAAAGGTCACAGACCCATCAGTACAACAAGCGGAAGCCAAATATGTTATCTAAACAACAAGATCCAAAATATGGCCTAAGAGGCCTACAGATAAACATCCCAGCCAGCTTGTTCCACGATGTCCCAAGCTGCCACCTGGGAACCCCAGACTACTCGTCGATGTCAACGAAGAACCCACCTGCCTTCTCGGTGACGTCCTCCTCTGAAACAATTAATAATCAACAAAGAGAGACTAAGTACGACGTACTCGCAAGTTTAGTAAGGCGATATAGGCCCAATGATGACAAGGCTCTAAAGCTGTATAGTAGTTAATTTCCATAAAGCTAATTTTCCTTTTTAAAACATGACTCATGACATCGACTACTCAGAAGGTTTTTCGAAAGGGGATAAGATAGTAAACCTTTATCTTCGGTTCTCATTGAACCAATAGTAGCCATTTCTCACCACTCGTCTCCACCAAGGCACTCCCTCGAATCACCCTCGAGGAAATGAACCTTTTAACACACGTTGAGTTGCAACCTCTAGTTGCCAAGTTTTAATTAAGATTCATGTTTTCTATGAGCTAATCCGCCTTTCCCAAGATTTGTCCATAACCGTGGACACGACTTTTCGAAAAGATTAAACCCTGCAGGGGTGTACTGTTTTTACCACCGGTACCGTCCGACCCCTTGCCTGTACAATTAGCTCTCTTCCGGGAAAGCCGGCAGGGCAGGCGCGGTTAAACCTTTACAATGTATGAGACTATCCAAGGGTCATTGTGGCGACAGGACAAGTTTATCCAGCCTATTTCAGCCCCTACCCCCATCGCCACATCCTACACACACCACATCCTCATCATCGCACCTTCATCACCTGCAACTCACACGCAAATGGAAAGCGCAAACTAGAGGACCCTTGGATACGCCCGCACAAATTATTCGGTTAGTAAGGGGCCCATACCCCCACCGTTGGAAGCACGCTCGGTTCTTGGTTCTAGCTAAAATCACTCTCAGCCTAGGCGGCAAGAATGAGGCAAAACACCATCCCCGATGGCAACTCATCCAAGCCTTATAGCATTTTATTATTTACCACAAGTCTCCACATTGTCCGAGCATTCCATCTATTTCATTAACATGGAAATAAATCACCGGACGACTAAGCATTCGACTAAGCATGGCTAAGCATAACTAAGCATAAGTGCCACAGTTATAAAGTATCTCAGGCCAACACATCAACCTATGGTTAATAGGAGGGAAGACATGTAATGGTTTAGGGGACATGCATATCATAGGATACTCTATATCTTGATCAAAAGTTGACATGAGAATCGAATGCAATATTATGGTGGAGAAAATACTTGTATAAACAATAGGATGCTATATGCCAAGAAGGTTAGGTTATCTCTTGCCTTGCTGACGGGACGTGTAGTACGGATCATCGGGGTATGTAGGGGAAACCTCGACTCCTGAATCTATCGATACCCAAACAATCACAAAAGAACAAATAAATAACACGAAGACAAGGTGCAATGCACAATCATGATGACATGTCAAGTTTATGCAATGATATCATCATACAATTTAGCTAACAATTTAAATGGAGTGCCAAATAATTAGTGCAATTATTTGGAAGCAACCCCACATTTAACTTAGTGACCACATGGTTTATAAATTATTACATTACTAAAAATTTGCTTAAATATGCATGAACATGACATGAATAGATAGGTATTATTCTTCTGATCATGTTGGTACCTCGTTTGTGATTTTCCTAGTTTCGATGAATAGATAGTGAATTAAATGATTATTTAAATTTAATTCTTTTAACCAATTAAAGAAATATACCAAAATAAAAGTTTTTGTCATGACGTGGTAATATCATGATTAAATAGCATTTGGATTGTTGACCAAATTGGTACTTCGTTTGCATTTTTCTGATTAACAAGGAATAAACGGCGAATTAATCGGTTATTCAAATTTAAATCTTTAACCATTTTGAAAATAACATCAAAGGAAAAATTGTTGTTATGATGTGAAAATAGCATAGCTAGGTAGCACTGGAATTGCTGATCAATTTGGTATATCATTTGCAATTTTTGGATCAATATTTATATATTATTATTATTTTTTATTTGTAATTACTTTTTTTTATTTGGGCTGGCCTCCAGATCAGCCCAGGCCGGTTCACAGGCCGGGTCCATATCTGAGCCAACCGGCCTCCTGGCCGGCCCAGACTGGCACCCAGGCCGGGCACGTAACTGAGCCTGCCGGCCTCCTGGCCGGCCGGGCCGGTTCCCAGGCCGGTGGTGACCGCCGGCTGTGACCACGGCGGTGGCGAGCACCGATCCGTCGGTTGAGGGTGTGCAGGGGCAAGCAGAGGGCTGCGTTCGTGTGCTTGTCTACGGGGACCTAACGGGGGCGGCGCCACTGCATTGTGGTCGCCGGAGCGACGTGCAGGATGGCGGAGGGCGGCGGCTACGGCGAGCTTACGGCGACGGAGGAAACTAGGGGAGGAGGGGAAGGGCAGCGTTGTCCAGGAGATTCGCCGACTCACCCTCGACACGTGTGGCGGCTCGGAGCGGACGGGGAAGCTCGGGATCAACGGCGGCAGCGCGGGGATGCTTCGGCCGGAGTCGGGGAAGACGAGGATGGCACGGCCGATTTGGGCGACCCCGCCTCAATTCCTTCGGCGTAGAGGGAGAGGAGGACACGACGGAGCTTTCTGTCGGCTTCGATCTACGCGGGGACGCTCCAGGCGACGGCGATTTGACGGTGAGCTCGGCGGCCATGGTTGAGCTCGGGAGGGAAACAAAGGGGGAGAGCGAGCAGGGGAGGGAGCAGGTGAGAAGCTAGGGCAGGGCCTCGTGTCTTCTTATCCGCCAGGGGGAGCTCGACAGTGCGCGGCATGGCGCCAGTGCGGGTGCGGTGGTGACGGCGTCGGGCTGGTCGAGCTTGGGGTCGAGCACCCTTCGGTCGCTACAGGGAGGGAGAAGAACGAGATTTTGCAGGGAGCCCCCAGTCTGCAAGTTTTTAGTACATTTTGGTCCAACAGGCTTTTAGGAATTTTATTTGAGGCACTTAACCCTTTTTGAAAATTCTGCAAAAATTCAAATTGGCTCCCCATAACATTTAGAAGCTCCACAAAAATTTGTGCTCCAAAATATAATGTTTTGATCAACATTTGTTCATAAGGTTTGATTATGGCAATTTTAATAATTTCCAAATTTCATTTACTTGGGATACTTTAAACATTGTCAAAATTAGTTAAATTATTCATGGAGGCTCCCAATATATAATGAAGCTCTCCATAATTTTAGTTTGAATTTTTGAGAGCTTGCACTTAGTTTAGAAATTCAGATTTGGTTTGAACCAATTTTGAATTCTCAATTTTTATTTCCTTGCTTGGCAAGAATTTTCCTTTGACAAATATTTAAAAAAAGTATTCTTGGAACTTCCTAGACAAATTGGAAATTCAAGAATAATTTGTTTTGCCAATTCGAGCAATGTATTTGATTTGGAAATTTGGGAAGGGTTTTGCTTCCCTTTTTAAATATTTCCAATTGTTGCTTTATTAAACTTAGCAATTTAGAAGGTATGCCATGATGCAATGAAATGAAAAGGTGAAAATTTGGTTCAAATTTTAGGGTACCAAACTGGGGCTGTTACAAATCTACCCCCCTTACAGGAATCTCGTCCCGAGATTCTAGAGTAGAAGGAGAGAGGAGGGACACATGACTACACGCATCTTCCACGAACTTCTTGATCACACGATGATCTAGCATGACATGTCGATGGGGCGGAAAGAGCAGAAGATATCTCAAGGTGATAGACAAGTTTTCTCCAAGGGTTGGAGATATGAACTTTGCCCAAGACCATAAGCCATTGAAGAAAGCTAGGAACAACTTGACCAAACAAAGGTCGAGCAGAGGATAGGACAACTAATCACTTTGTTCACCCGAATTTATCAGGATCCTCGTCCAAGACCATGACCTCACTTCAAAGCACTCCGATGTGTAGACCGTAGACATTCGAAGCACCGTGAGGAGAAAGGGCACCTTCTGGACTCCACGCTTTTGACATACAAGATGTTTCCTTAAGGTTGAAAGCTCGGGCCCTAACGTGACTGATGAATTCACACACTGTCCATGTGATTGGGTAAAACTTTGGGGTACACCTAAGAGGGAAAGATATAGCACCGATCCACATTTAGATAGAAAGGTAAAACCTCATAAACGAGCTATTCCCAAGATACCAGGAGTAGGGGGATTTACCGATAGATACTTAGCAACTCCGTGGTAATGTTCTCCTTGAGGTTCTAGATATCACACTCAGGCTTCGGGAAAACCTTCAACCGATCATCAAGCGAATGTCGTACTTGAAGATAGAGAGAAGACCATATGGGGAACTCCTAGAATGAGTTACACATGATCCTCATGGATAGTAGTTGATTTTGAAAGAGTTAAGAGATTTCGTCAAAAGACCTTCCGGTGAGGTACGTGAACCACAACATCGGACTTGTCGGGGTTACTAGTAGGCTTAGGTCATGCTCTTGATAAACACCAAGCTTCATTTCTGCTTGAGGTTCCGAGTTGGTTAGGCATGCAGATACTCCAGGCTTAGCAGGTCTGGAGGGGAGTTTCCGCAAGTTAACGGAAGGTAGGGTCACTAGTTTTCTCAAGACATGGGCTTCATGTCAAGCTCCAGAACACGAGCTAGATTGGGAGTTCCATGGGGTCACGACTACGAAGAGAAAACTGAACCAGCATGAGCTCCAAGCACTGAAGTACAACTAAGTCCTGATCGAGAAACATCGGTAGGATGACGAAGGTTGACAACTTCTTGCGCATACATGGCTTATTCGGAGAACTGGAGGTAAGAACCCACCAGCTCAACAACAAAGCACATATGCATGACCAACTTGTGATTATTCTCGGGGAGACAAGTGAACTTCACTCGGACCCATGGCGACATAAGTCAACCATGGCACATGGACCAGAGAAGAACACTCCCAACATTCAGAACACGTACTAAGTGATGACACGAAGATGGTTATGACAAGTTTCCGATATTACTCGACAACACGGTCAGGGGACAACCCGGCAGTACTTCTGGAAAGATACCAGGATATCACGAACCATCGCATGTCACTGGTTGCGAGAGGAATATTGCTTTTCAAGGAAAAGATGTGGTCTTGAGAGTTCCGACACGAACCTAACTTGTTGACCGAAGGTGTGCACCTGATCGAATGGACTTGGCAGCTCCTGACAACTCGGCTTGATGATATGATTACCAATCATGCTAAGAGTGCCATCAAAGTCCTTGGGTTTCAAAGCAATATCAATTGCTAAGAATAACTGATTACCACATCAATATGCATCCTCACATTCTCGAGCTCTAGTACCTCGGAGGTAGATGGATAAGAAAGGGTAAGAGCATCACTTCATCAAGTACGTCATGAGACTAAACACGACCTCTTGATATAAAAGAGTGTGACACTCCAAGGTGGAACGGAATAAAAGCTAGACAAGTTCTTACTCCGCGAGTCACAATACTTTGACCTGGCCGAGACATGGACAAGGTACCGGAGTTTGTTTCTCCTGACATCTGAAGTGGAATGCCTTGACAAACCACATGAATAACATGCATTAGAACACCCCAATGCACGATAAAACTTGACTGTCAACAGACAGATAGAGGTCGGACGACAGATCTAGAGTAAGGAACGGCTAACAACAATCTCAAGATATTGCAGAAGCCCTTGTTAGCACTCTTCCGACAACTAGTGCCGAAAGGGTTTCACGAACAAGTGTTATTGGAGGAATCACAGACATTGATGGAAAACTCGCTAAGAACAATCTTGTCGGGATCCAGATAGTTCCATAACAGAGAGTTTAGCTAAAGCTAGTGATAGAGAGGAGCATTGTTGAGCAAAACCATTACGGCTGCAACCTCGAGCTTGAAGACTACCTTCAATTTTTGCCAACCTGATGTAGGGTTTGACCATTAACACCAGGGTTCAACGAGAAAGATCTTGGGTTAAAGATCAGCTTCATGCGCTGGGACTCACGAATAGCATAATGCTCACATGGGTGACAACCCTCACGAATCATTACCCCAGATCTCCAGTACAATCCGGGACCTTCGATTCAAGATCTTGGGCTAAAGCCCTAAGAAAGGAGCACCCGATTAGGTGTGGAACGTTTTCAAGGCTTCGGATGTTTTGCAACCAATGAAGGAGTAGATTGTGGCTAAACCACTAAGTTTCCTTCGGATTCTGAAGACGGTAGCAACATAACCAGCAAACTAAAGGTAGAAGCCAACCCCGTGAACCTAAACTTTGAAACCACGTTAAAACAAATAGAGGTAAGGTAACTCAGAGTAGAGCGAGTTGGGTAAGGAGTAAAAAGAATCCTAAGAGGGTTTTCACAACTCATTTTTAGGTTATAAATAACTTTCACAACACTAGATTTGACATCGACCAATAGAACAGGTTTCCTACAGGCAGTCCTGCTCTGATACCAACTTGTAGCGCCCCGACCCCGGAATTATACAAAGAGGCTATGTAACCCACATGCTATGCTACACAATCGAAGGGCATGGGGTTACCGCTCCCACGCAAACACCTCGATCATGCCATAAACACTGGCATAGCTATCTATGTATAATAGAGAGATCAAGACTTGTGTAACAACTGGCACATCACAGACTCTACGACACAAAGATCATATAGCAACTCATATAGCGAGAAAGGTACAAATTACACACAAAGGTCACAGACCCATCAGTACAACAAGCGGAAGTCAAATATGTTGTCTAAACAACAAGATCAAAAATATGGCCTAAGAGGCCTACAGATAAACATCCCAACCAGCTTGTTCCACGACGTCCCAAGCTGCCACCTGGGAACCCCAGACTACTCGTCGATGTCAACGAAGAACCCACCTGCCTGCTCGGTGACGTCCTCCTCTGAAACAATTAATAATCAACAAAGAGAGACTGAGTACGACGTACTCGCAACTTTAGTAGGGCGATATAGGCCCAATGATGACAAGGCTCTAAAGCTGTATAGTAGTTAATTTGCATAAAGCTAATTTTCCTTTTTAAAACAAGACTCATGGCATCGACTACTCAGAAGGTTTTTCGAAAGGGGATAAGATAGTAAACCTTTATCTTCGGTTCTCATTGAAGCAATAGTAGCCATTTCTCACCACTCATCTCCACCAAGGCACTCCCTCGAATCACCCTCGAGGAAATGAACCTTTTAACAAACGTTGAGTTGCAACCTCTAGTTGCCAAGTTTTAATTAAGATTCATGTTTTCTATGAGCTAATCCGCCTTTCCCAGGATTTGTCCACAACCTTGGACACGACTTTTCGAAAAGATTAAACCCTGCAGGGGTGTACTGTTTTTACCACCGGTACCGTTCGACCCCTTGCCTGTACAATTAGCTCTCTTCCGGGGAAAGCCAGCAGGGCGGGCGCGGTTAAACCTTTACAATGTATGAGACTATCCAAGGGTCATCGTGGCGATAGGACAAGTTTATCCAGTCTATTTTAGCCCCTGCCCCCATCGCCACATCCTACACACACCACATCCTCATCATCGCACCTTCATCACGTACAACTCACACGCAAATGAAAAGCGTAAACTAGAGGACCCTTGGATACGCCCGCACAAATTATTCGGTTAGTAAGGGGCCATACCCCCACCGTTGGAAGCACGCTCGGTTCTTGGTTCTAGCTAAAATCACTCTCAGCCTAGGCGGCAAGAATGAGGCAAAACACCATCCCCGATGGCAACTCATCCAAGCATTATATCATTTTATTATTTACCACAAGTCTCCACATTGTCCGAGCATTCCATCTATTTCATTAACATGGAAATAAATCACCGGACGACTAAGCATTCGACTAAGCTTGGCTAAGCATAGCTAAGCATAAGTGCCATAGTTATAAAGTATATCAGGCCAACACATCAACCTATGGTTAATAGGAGGGAAGACATGTAATGGTTTAGGGGACATTCATATCATAGGATACTCTATATCTTGATCAAAAGTTGACATGAGAATCGAATGCAATATTATGGTGGAGAAAATACTTGTATAAACAATAGGATGCTATATGCCAAGAAGGTTAGGTTATCTCTTGCCTTGCTGATGGGGCGTGTAGTACGGATCGTCGGGGTATGTAGGGGAAACCTCGACTCCTGAATCTATCGATACCCAAACAATCATAGAAGAACAAATAAATAACACGAAGACAAGGTGCAATGCACAATCATGATGACATGTCAAGTTTATGCAATGATATCATCATACAATTTAGCTAACAATTTAAATGGAGTGCCAAATAATTAGTGCAATTATTTGGAAGCAACCCCACATTTAACTTAGTGACCACATGGTTTATAAATTATTACATTACTAAAAAGTAGCCTAAATATGCATGAACATGACATGAATGGATAGGTATTATTCTTCTGATCATGTTGGTACCTCGTTTGTGATTTTCCAAGTTTCGATGAATAAATAGTGAATTAAATGATTTAACCAATTAAAGAAATATACCAAAATAAAAGTTGTTGTCATGACGTGGTAATATCATGATTAAATAGCATTTGGATTGTTGACCAAATTGGTACTTCGTTTGCATTTTTCTGATTAACGAGGAATAAACGGTGAATTAATCGGTTATTCAAATTTAAATCTTTAACCATTTTGAAAATAACATCAAAGGAAAAATTGTTGTTATGATGTGAAAATAGCATAGCTAGGTAGCACTTGAATTGCTGATCAATTTGGTATATCATTTGCAATTTTTGGATCAATATTTATTTAGTTATTTTTTTATTTGTAATTTTTTTTATTCGGGCCGGCCTCCAGATCAGCCTAGGTCGGTTCACAGGCCGGGTCCATATCCGAGCCAACCGGCCTCCTGGTCGGCCCAGACTGGCACCCAGGCCGGGCATGTAACTGAGCCTGCCGGCCTCCTGGCCGGCCGGGCCTCTTCCCATGCCGGTGGTGACCGCCGGCGGTGACCACGGCGGTGGCGAGCACCGATCTGTCGGTTGAGGGTGTGCGGGGGTAAGCAGAGGGCTGCGTTCGTGTGCCTGTCTATGGGGACCTAACGGGGGCGGCGCCGCTGCATTGTGATCGCCGGAGCGACGTGCAGGACGGCGGAGGGCGGCGGCTACGGCGAGCTTACGGCGACGGAGGAAACTAGGGGAGGAGGGGAAGGGCAGCGTTGTCCAGGAGATTCGCCAACTCACCCTCGACGCATGCGGCGGCTCGGAGCGGACGGGGAAGCTCGGGATCAACGGCGGCGGTGCGGGGATGCTTCGGCCGGAGTCGGGGAAGACGAGGATGGCACGGCCGATTTGGGCGACCCCGCCTCGATTCCTTCGGCGTAGAGGGAGAGGAGGACACGGCGGAGCTTTCTGTCGGCTTCAATCTGCGCGGGGATGCTCCAGGCGACGGCGAGCTCGGCGGCGAAGGTTGAGCTCGGGAGGGAAATAGAGGGGGAGAGCGAGCAGGGGAGGGAGCAGGTGAGAAGCTAGGGCAGGGCCTCGGGTCTTCTTATCCGCCAGGGGGAAATCGACAGTGCGCGGCATGGCGCCAGTGCGGGTGCGGTGGTGATGGCGTCGGGCTGGTCGAGCTTGGGGTCGAGCACCCTTCAGTCGCTACAGGGAGGGAGAAGAACGAGATTTTGCAGGGAGCCCCCTGTCTGCAAGTTTTTAGTACATTTTAGTCCAATAGGATTTTAGGAATTTTATTTGAGGCACTTAACCCTTTTTGAAAATTCTGGAAAAATTTAAGTAGGCTCCCCATAACATTTAGAAGCTCCACAAAAATTTGTGCTCCAAAATATAATGTTTTGATCAACATTTGTTCATAAGGTTTGATTATGGCAATTTTAATAATTTCCAAATTTCATTTACTTGGGGTACTTTAAACATTGTCAAAATTAGTGAAATTATTCATGGAGGCTCCCAATATATAATGAAGCTCTCCATAATTTTAGTTTGAATTTTTGAGAGCTTGCACTTGGTTTAAAAATTCAGATTTGGTTTGAACCAATTTTGAATTCTCAATTTTTATTTCCTTGCTTGGCAAGAATTTGCCTTTGACAAATAGTAAAAAAAAGTATTCTTGGAACTTCCTAGACAAATTGGAAATTCAAGTATAATTTGTTTTGCCAATTCGAGCAATGTATTTGATTTGGAAATTTGGGAAGGGTTTTGCTTCCCTTTTTTAATATTTCTAATTGTTTCTTTATTAAACTTAGCAATTTAGAAGGTATGACATGATGCAATGAAATGAAAAAGTGAAAATTTGGTTCAAATTTTAGGGTACCAAACTGGGTCTGTTACAACTGTCGTGTGAAGCTCGGATGCACGCCGGTGATATGTGGGCCCAAAAACCCTACCGCGGCGAAAACTAGTACCGGTGTGGTGAGCGGGACCCACACCAGTAATGTTCGTGCAGTTAGTGGCGTGCATGCACTATTTTTAAGTAGCCGCTTCAGTTAAAAAACGGCCCCTATTCTTATCCACTCCCACCCCGCGTCACTGTCACTTGATCCACTCTCCCCGCATCGCATCACCGCCGCATCGCTCTCACCCTCCCCTCGCCGTCGATCTGTTCCCCTGCCTCGCCGGTCGCCCTCCTTCCGTCCCTGCTGTCGCCCCTTTCCCCTGCCTCGCCTTCCCCGCCATCCAGCATCCTCGTGATGTCTACTACATGCTTCTATTCTTTTAGACTTGTTGGGCCTCCAAGCACAGAGGTTTGTAGGACAACAGCAAATTTCCCTTAAATGAGTAACCCAAGGGTTATCGAATCCACAGGAGGAAGAGGTTGAACGTATCCTCTCTCAAGCAATCCTGTAATTAAGATACAAGAAGTGTCTTGTGTCCCCAACACACATAATACAATGGCTAATTGTATAGGTGCACTAGTTCGGCGAAGAGATAGTAAAATGCAAGTGATATAGATGGTAAAAAGTGATTTTATAATTCTGTAATAAAAATGGCAGCAAGCAAACAAGTGACAAAAGTGACTAAAACGGTGTATCAAAGCTTGGAAACAAGGCCTAGACTTCATACTTTCACTAGTGACTACTCTCAACATCATTAACATAATTAAACACATGATAGTTCCCACAAAAACACATGCATGGTAGACGTTACTCGGAGATCATTCTTTTCTGGATGAAATAGGATGAGAATTATGTAGAGCTACGAGAAGCATACCTTAAAGTTCGTATTCCACATCTATGGACACTTCATGCTGTCACTATCCGCATCCAAAGATAGTACTAACAAACACCACAACCTATTTCTTGAATAGTATCTTTCTTCAATAACACAAGCATCAAGAAACCTCATGATCTATTCAATCCAACAATAATAAAGAACAAACTCATGATGAAGATCCCTCTAATCTTGATGCATAGAGTCACACACGGCACCCACACTGTCACCGAGGTACCATGATCACAATGGTGACTCCGCAAATTATACTAGATAACACCACTTGAGCAACATCATATCCATTACACATAGGGAAACATCATGTATTCGACTATACTAACAAAGCTCATGATCACAACGAAGATCACATCATGGGAGAGAGAGATAACCACATAGCTAATTGTATAAGCCTCAGCCCCAGTGAGAGACTACTCACGCATGGTCATGGTGAGTAGGAGCTTGATGAAGAGGTGCAACCCGGAGGGGAGATGGCGGCCGGCGGCGGCGGCCCTTGGGGCAGAGGCCCTTGGCCGCCCTTCTTCCTTGGAGATGGTGCTGGTATGGAGGAGGGTCTCCACCTCACGGTGGCTGCCTTGGAGGAGGGAAATTCGTGGTGCCCTTTGACCTAGGTTTCCTCTCTTTATATAGATTCCCGAATTCCTGTCATCAGATTTTTGGGATTCAGTAAAACAGGGATATCTCGGCCGTACGGACTCGGATTGGGCCGAATTTTATGTCTAGATCGATTGGCGGAAAATTCCCCACAACTTTCGCGACCATTTTTGTTTGATTTGACATCGTCTTCTGGTCGGTACGGGGCCATCTTTGAAAATAGTTGTCAGACAGATTTCAGGAAAGTCCAATTCGACTCCAACAAGGTTTCCTTTTTGCACTATTGTCAATTTCCAAGTAATTACTACACATCAAAGTGTAAAACAAGAAAATTGTGCACTTTTGCCACTATTAATAGGTTAGTACAATAAATCCATAAAATGATATAAAACATAATAAACACATGTGACAATGACATAAAACAAGCATGAATCAATAAAAAATTATAGATACGTTTGACACGTATCAGCATCCTAAAGTTTAACTCCTACTCGTTCTCGAGTAGGTAAGTGATAACAAAATAATTTTTGATGAGACATGCAACTAACACAATCTTGATCAAGATAGTAATGTAAAGCATAGGATGTGAATGAAGTGATACAAAACTATTGTCTATAGTTGATAGGAAGAAAGTAATGAATAACCGAGTTGAATCATTAAAGCAAAACCTTTCATAAATAGTACATTAAAGACACGATGCTTATTAATGATGAGAGTGGTGAGGAGAATGTTGAGAGTGGTGAGAAGTATGACGACCCATTGAAGCATGTCGTCATCGCCCAAAGATTCACTCTAAGTGATCATGATACGGAGCGTCTTCTTCAGAGACTCCCCCCCCCCCGAGATAGCTACATCAGAGTTCCTTTTGTGCATCGTCTGACGACCACTAATATCAACGGAAATAACATGGTACGTATGTTGTTTTATGAGATGATCGTTGCGGGAATATGTGACATAGTTGTTTTCTTCTTTGTTTTGTCTTTTTCTTTGAATGCCGATGTTTAAAATGTTGTGGCAATAGGTGGTAGGCCTGCACCTCTTGTGAGCCTTGTGATATGCACAAGTACAAGTCTTGTGCATCCTAATTGGCTTATAAGATCCTGCAGGTCTACTTGTGTGTCCGACCTAATTAAGTATGAGGCGCAAATCCAAGTCATTTTTGTTTAGTTTTGTACTATTTTTTCGATAATGCCGATGATTAAAATATTGTGGCACTATGCGATTCAGGGTGGTGTTGGCAAACCTTGTGATATGCACAAATAAGCATCTTGTGCATCCTACTTGGTTCGCTCGCTCCGTCCCTGAAATGTGTGTACAATCTAAATATATATAAGTGATGCATGTAAAATGCATACATGAACTTTGCACTATAATACTTGTATTTCATTCATATTTGCATCATATAAGGGGTATATTACTGTTATTTAATGATTTTTGGTAATTAATAATGTTTTTCCCTTTTTATGGAATTAATCCTGCGCAGGTAGAAAAACCCTATTTCTTTCCTTATTTATTTCACGGCCTTAACGACGTCATAATGAGCTGCAAATTTACGGGTATCATTATTTTGGAAGGAGGAAGACCTCGGAGCGAAGGAAGCAAGCAAATGAAGGCCGGAGGGCCGAAAGAGGGTGCCCCATGCGGCCAGGTACATGGGCCGCGTGGGCCCACCTCTTTTGGGCCTCGTGGCTCCGTTTGCGTCGATCCTTCTTCCCGAAGCTTCCTCGTGACCTAAAACCGACTATAAAAATAGTCCCCCGACGTTTTCCAGAGGGGGGTGGCGGCAAACAGAGAAACACCGAAACAGAGATCAGAAGCTGTAGATTGGAGGGGGAAAACTCTGGCGGAGCGCTGCCGGGGTGGTCTCCATCTCCCCCAACGACATCTCCACCATCTCCATGATGAAGGGGGAGTAGTCTCACTCGGGGCTGAGGGCTCATGCCGGTAGCTATGTGGTTTATCTCTCTCTCCCCTGGTGTGATCTTTATGTGATCATGAGCTTTGTAATCTAGTTGAATCCATAGATGTTACTCTTCATCATCTTATGAATTATGCTACTCAAGTGGTTTTATTGATGTGATTTCCGGAGTCACCTTTGTCCCATGGTGTGAAGTTGACAGTGTGTGCACCGTGTGTGGCTCTTAGGCTAAAGATTACATGAATACTTATCATGAGTTATTATTTGTGTTGGATGTCTCTATGATATTGTGGTATTTGTTAGTACTATCTTTGGATGCGGATAGTGACCGCATGAAGTATCCATAGATGTGGAATACGAACTTTAAGGTGTGCTTTTTGTAGCCCTACACTTTGGATTGGTGTTCGTTATCCAGCCAGAGGATAGTTCGGGGTAGCATAGTGAAGAGCAAATATCTATGTATTCAATTATATTATTATTGTTGAGAGTGTCCACTAGTGAAAGTATGATCCCTAGGCCTTATTTCCAAGCACCGTTTACACCTTTGTCTTGTCCTCTTGCATTGAAGAGGATTGGGACACTTTCACATTCTTGTTTTGTTATATTAAACTTCCATCCATTAAATCAACCATCTTGTTCTTTAAACTTGTTTAGTGCATAATCAACTAAAACTTGTGACACTTTAGTTGTAGGGAATAGATAACTTTTCCTTCTTGCTCCTACGGATCGATACCCTTCTTCCACATTGATAGGTGCTACAGTGATCCCCTGCTCTTGGGGGTTATCAATAAGGCACAAATCCAAAATCATTTTGGTTGTTCTCTCTTTTTCCGAATGCCGATGATTGAAATGTTGTGGCACTATGTGATTCAGGGTGGTGCTAGCGGATCTTATGATATGCACAAGTACAAATATTGTGCATCCTCTACTTGGTTCGCTTGCCCCGTCCCTGATCAATGTGTGTCCAGTCTAAATATATATGAGGCACAAATCCGAAATCATTGTTCATCGTCTGACGACCACTAATATCAACGGAAATAACATGGTATGTATGTTGTTTTATGTTCTTGTAGAAATTACCTAGGTTGATAGCGAAAAGCGCCGGCATTCAGGCGAGCGGTACTATTGGCATACGACATGGAGATGCATGAAGAGTGACCGCCATTCAGTACATCACGGACAGTGACGACAGCATTGTCTTCAACTCTCAAGCATGGAGGGAGTTCTATTCTCCCTGTCATTTGGAGGTTGGGCAAGCTATCCTCATCACTCTGAGGAACAGTGACATAGAAAACTTGGACGTGTTGTTGGTAATCAACTATCTATAGACTAATTTGCAAGTTGAGAGTAGTTTGCAAGTTGATAATAATTTGCAAGGTGAGAGTAGTTTGCAAGTTGAGAATAATTTGCAAGTTGAGAGTAGTTTGCAAGTTGCAAGTTCATTTCCTTGCAATTTGGATGTGTTTACTATGTAAATTGACTTATGTATGTTTGTTGAATGGCGTATCCACTACCGCTTCCATTGCTTGGAAATCTTCTGTTTTCTATGAATTTTGCTGATTATTACCGTTTATTATGTAGCCATTCGCTATATATATTAAATATTAATAGAGCTGATTGCTGAAAATGAAAATCACTGGCGTGTCCGCAATTAAGGACACGCCGGTGATCTGACGGACATTACCGGCATATAAGCCCCCGTCAGTGATAGCTGAGTTATTACCGGCGTGGACGTGGACTCACCAGTGATTCAGAATAGCAGTGGCGTGACGTTACCCGCGTGCGCGTTTGCCGCCGGTGAACTAAAAAACGCCACGCCGATGATTAGTTGTTCCCTTGTAGTGAGCTGAGCAGTTGACAGAATTGCGACACAAACTTAATCTAGCTATGAAAAAGAGTTCATGGTAATATTCATGTAGGCATCACGTACAAACAACAAAGACCGTCATCCAACTGCATCGTTGTCTGAAAAGTCCACCTAGGGATCGCTATCGACCATGTCACCCATCGGTATTAAGTTGCAAGCAACAGACAATTGCTTTAAAACAGTACATGATGTAAGCAACAATGATAATCATAAAGACATAAACATTGTCGCGTGTCGAAACAAGGACACCGGAGGGTTCGGTGTGCTCTCCTGTATTTGTTCGGAGGCGGGCACGGGGAGTTCACCGTCGGATCGTGGTTGTATCGAAGGCGTATATCCTGGAACTCTCACACACAAGTTTTACCCAGGTTCAGGCCATCCGGGAGATGAAACCCTACATCCTGCATGTCTGATCTGGTATTGATGTTGTGGTGGTAACGAAGTACAAGTGATGGAATCCCTCTCCTTCCCACGGTTGGCTCTCCTTCCCGGGGACTACTTCTCTCTGATGGTGGTCTTGCCTCCTCTCATCTTTCGCTATTCTTTCTCTTTATACTGGCGAAGTCTTCTCTAGCTCCGACGTCTACATGGGTGACACCTCACGGTGGCATTGCCACCTCGACGGACGGGTGTCACCGCCTGGAGGCAGCCGGATGCCAACTCATCTTGGTGCTTTACATGCGTCGTGGCTCCCTTCTGAACTCGGCAGACAGGACGTCTTGTCCGACCCTGCATAGCCGACCAGCCCGCTGGCCGACCGGCAGGCTGCAGGAAACTTGTGCCAAGTGTCACTTTTGGTCTGTCTTCTCTTCCCGGGTAGAGCCCCCCGGGTAGGTCGTCTTCTAGTGTTCCCCCTCGTGCAGCCCTCGGGAGTCTTGACGTCTTCGGGGGCGGCCCACTTTCATCGATTGTGACACCCCCGGTGGGTGGGGTGTCGACAGTAGCCCCCGGGCTTGGCCTGGCAGCAATGGCTCCTTGGCTGTCGAGCTACGCCCTGCCAAGTGTAGGGCCGTCCTCAAGATTCATATCCATGAGCATGGATGTGACTAGTCGTGGCTGGGTCACTTGAGTATATTTTCCTCGGGCGATGAATCTCCCTTTCGCACTGCTTCGGCTTCTTCCTGTCTTAACTTCTAGTTTCGCACAGCGATAGCCCGCCACGTGTGTACGCACGGCCGAGCGGCGCTCCTGGCGATACATCTTGGACTCTGGTATAAATGAGGATCTCGTCGGGCGAGTCCTCCACTGCTTTCCTTCATCTTCTCCCTTCCGCCTCCAGGTTCGATTTGCTTCCATGGCCCATTCCCCAATGCGTGCCACTTGCAGCTCCTCCCCCTTGGTTGATTCTCATGGTGCGGCTGCGAGGAGGGCACTACTGGACTAGGGCATGGTCCATGGCCGCCGGAGCCCGCGGGTGGCGGTATCTTTGTCAAGCGAGGGGTCCCCTACTAAGGCGCGGCACGGTAGAGGGTGTCCCCACGGCCGTGGCCGAGGTCATGGCTGCGGGCACAGTGGCCGGAATGATGCCCCTTGAGCGGAGGCCCAGCCTCTGCCCCCTCCTCCGCCGCTGACACCGGTCCATCAGGACCCCTATGCTAATCTTCAGGGCTTCGAGTTTGCTGTCTAGCTTCCAGATCACCCCTTGGTCCCCACCTCCATATGTCGGAGAAGCTCTTCCCGCGCGCTCCAGGGGCGCAGACCCCGCTTCTTGGAGATGCACATGGAGGGCAGCGACGCCTCTTGGGTGATTCCAGTCATCTTCGATGGAGTCGGCCACATGACCCTCGGGGAGGCTTGGCGCGATTTCGCTGAGGCCCGCGGAGTGCGGCAGGGATACCTCTGGTCTTCAAGTTCCTGGGTGACATAGTGTTCACGGGGAAGATGTTCGACGCCCATCTCTGCCGGAAGAAGGTGGACATCGACTCTGACGACTCTGAAGGTTCCTCCCTCTCCAGCTTCAGTAACGGCGAGGACTCCGACTAGCGGATCCTTTCTCTTAGCAACTTTTCTTTCTATCCTGTAAAATAGATCTGGTCCCGCCGGGGTGGGCTGCCCCCGCTTTTTGTTAGATATATGCTCGACTGAGTTATTGTTTGGGTTAACTTATCTGGCGTTGTCGTTGATGTTCGTCGATATCCCTTTTTTCTATTTGCATCCCGAAAGACCAAAAAAAGAATCAACTCAACGAAGAATGACGGAAAACACAGCGGCATGCATCCCCCCATAACTTTCTTTAAAGCATGCATCGGAGCAAAGAGTTGAACTTAAAGGCCATTTTGATCGCAGCTTCCGGTTCCGTGGGCGCTGCCCTAACCATCCCTTGCCCCCGAGTCCATTCGAAATCAAGACCAGAAGATCAATCGAAAAAGGAAAAGGGACGATTGCAAAAACCAGATGGTGAACAAAGAAAAACGGATTTCCTTTGTTCACAAAAGATTCGGGGGAAAACCCCCGTGGTCCAGCGGTTTACACACGGGGCCATCCCCGACACACTTGCTCATTTGCCTGTGCGAATACGGCATCAGTGCTGTTTTCCATCTTGCGATGGGGTTAGGCACTCCAACGGTTTACACACGGGGCCATCCCGGACACGCTTGCGGCCTGATTGTGCGATTTCGACACCCTACGTCATGGGGTGGTCCCGTCCTGCATTCGCCTTACGGATAGTACTTCTAGAGGTGGTACTGGCGAAGATGCTCAATGTTCCATGAGTTCTTCACTGGCACCCCCTCCTCTGTCTCCAGGCGGGCCACGCCTGGCCTGAGGATGCGTACTACCCGGTAAGGGCCTTCCCATGGTGATGGGAACTTATCCATTCCTTTAGCATTCTACTTATGCCGGAGGACCCAATCTCCTTCCTTCGATTCCCGGAGTCGAACCCTCTGATTGTGATAGCGCCGAAGACCCTGTTGGTACTGTGCATTTATCATGGCTGCCCGGCAGCGAGCTTCTTCCAGGAAGTTGACATCATCAATCCTTGACTCATACTGGGCTTCTTCATCATAGCTACGAGTTCCCAGAGATCCGTACTTGAGTTCGGTCGGTAGCACTGCCTCTGCTCCGTACACCAGGTTAAAGGGTGTTTCCCCTGTTGCCCGGCTCGGAGTAGTGCGCAACGACCATAACACAGGGAGTACGTGATCAATCCAACTGACCCTTGCCCGTTTCAACCTGTCGAAAGTCCCCGTCTTGAGTCCTCTAACAATCTCTCCTTTAGCCCGCTCTGCCTGGCCGTTGCTGCGGGGGTGAGTGACGGATGAATAACATATCCTTGTTCCCAACTACTCGCAATAAGTTCTGAATGGCCCGCTGGTGAACAACGAGCCATGATCCGTGATGATGCGGCTTCAAAACGACACACGATCCCTCGAACGAATCTGATTGCGGCTAGTGCGGTCTGTGTCCTGATGGTCTCCACTTCTACCCACTTTGTGAACTTATCGATTGCAACGATAAGGTACTAATATCCCCCCAATGCCCAGGGGAAGTTTCCCAAGACATTAAGCCCCCATACCGCAAACGGCCAAAATAATGGAATGGTTTGTAAGTCCTGAGCAGGCTGATGAATGTTCTTGGCATGAAATTAGTAGGCTTCATAAGTCTTCATGATATACTCAGCATCTGTCATGGCCGTAGGCCAATAAAATCCCATGTCGCTTTGCCTTTCCAGCCATCGCTATTGAGGTGATGTGGTGAGAACACAATCCCTTGTGAATTTCGGGTAGCAGCTCCTGTCCTTCTTCCCGAAAAATGCAGCGAAGAAGGACGCCGTTCTCCCGACGGCGGTACAATTCCCCATTGACCAAGATGTACATCTTGGCCCTTCGGCAATGCACCCCGCGCTCTTATCGTCGTCCGGGAGGTCCTGATGGTGTAGATACTTCCAAATCTCTTCCGCCCAAACCGGCCTAGAAGGTCCTGCTGCGAGTACGGGGTGCTCCCCAGGAGCTTCTCCCTCCCGGGGCATTCCTTCTGACTCCTTACCGAGCGCACCTTACGGCCAATACTGGGCTTCGATGGATGGGCGTGAGAGCCTTTCCACAAAAATCCCAGGCGGGATGGGCTCTCGTCGGGATGCTATCTTTGATAATTCATCCGCGATGAAATTCTCCCCCGGGGGAATGTGTTCCATCTGTAACCCTTTGAATTGAAGCTCCAACTTGCAAACTTCTTCCACATAAGCCTTCATTCGGGGGCAGTCATATTCTTTGCTCACTTGATTGACGACCAACTGAGAGTCTCCCCTGACCACTAGCCGCTGTATTCCTAATCTTGCCGTGTCGCGTAGGCCGGATAACAGTCCTTCATACTCTGCGACGTTATTGGAGGCCTTTCCTTTCTCAAAATCCATCTGAACGATGTACTTGAGCTATTCCTGATGAGGACATCCCTAGTACTTTACCATCTTTTCCTCATGATGATGTTGCTGCACAAGACAAGCCTAATGAAGTGAGGATTGGACCAATGACAAGAGCTCGAGCCAAGTTACTTGAGCAACAGGTGAATTCACTCTTAATTGAAAATGATGTTTGTGATGATGAGAACTTTATACTACCTAAGTCTATGCACTTGTGTATGATCAGGGTTGTTGATAACACAAACCTTGGAGGAGGGATAGAGGAGCAGCAAGAATACAAACATGACGTCTGAAAAGAGCATGGTTGCCCCCATGTGTGGTTTTGGTAATTAATGACCATCTCTATGGACTAATGTTTGTATTGAGATAATTGTAGGTTATGTCCATAAGCGTTGCTTGATCTCCATATGTTGGAGTCAAGGCTAATGGAAGAAGATTATATGTTGATCAAGGCTAATTACAAGTTGATCAACACTCAAGGCTAGTGAGGTTGTGTGGTGCAAGTTCAAGATGATCAACATGAAGATATCACATGCTTGAAGCTTGCCATCCATTTGGAGATAATGGCCGTGTGAAGATATGCCGAAGAAGAAGAGGTTCTCCCATATTGGTGTATGGGGAGCAACATGTGAGTTTTCACCAAGCGAAGTTGTCGTGTCTTGGATCACGGACACCGGTAGTAAAGGATACCCCCTTTTTAGGTTCCGCAAGGGGCGCGAAGGAGGCTGGGAGACGCCAACTTTAGGGAGAACCTTGTCAAGATCTTCAATCTACTCCCTCCGTTCCTAAATATAAGATGTTTTAGCATTTCTCTTTCCATCCGTATCTAGACATGTTTTAGTGTAAGGTTCAAATGAATCTTGCACTAAAACATGTCTAGATATGGATGGAAAGAGAAATACTAAAACATCTTATATTATGGAACAGAGGGAGTACGTACTAACAAGAAACACAAAGACACAAGGAGTTTACCCAGGTTCAGGTCACCCAGAGGCTAAAAGCCCTACTCCTGTATGTCTGGATTGAGTGGTTCATCATGGTGTGGCTTACAGAGGTGGTTGCGGGCGAGAACCCGAGAGGTGTTGGCTAGAGTTTGAAGACGAGCAGATCCTGTCCCGGAGGAGATCACCTCTCGCCTATGCTATTCTTGTCAGGTGCGCTGCCTAGCCTAGCCTCCAACTCTCTCTGATTCCGTCCTCTCCCTCCGGTGCCTTGGTCCTCCTTTTATAGGCTAAGGGGATCCCACAAGGGCACCTTTGGGGGCGGAGGGGTTTTATGAGGGAAAACCCCTCCAAGTTCTTCTTATGGGGCGACGTGGCCTCTTCTCGTCCAAGTATTCTTCTGAGGGAGGTTAGGTGCGGTCGCCCACCTTTTGGAGGGCGGGCGGACAAAGGCTGACACCTTTACCGACCGTGTCCCCCCGCGGCACCTCCATCTTCTTGGCACCCAAGTCTTCGAGGAGCTTCTAGCAGGGGCTGGCAAGATTATCCTATTCGCTTGTACGGAGGCTGGAGCCCGGGGGTGAGCCTGGCCTCCTGCCGGGCGTCCGGGTCCCTGGGACCTCCGCGTCGTCTGCCGGGTTGAGGGTGACCCTGGAAGGCCATCCAGTCCTTAGTCGTGGTTATCGATGCCGTCCTTGTTTGGTTGCCGTGGGGCAGATGGGGGGCCCATCTGCCGGTGTTGAACCCTTGCCTTGTTTGCCTTCTTGGTGGGCCCACTGGTGGTTGTAATGTCCCGGGAGTTTTCCCCAATTAGAAATTGCTTGTTATTTTTTCCTTTCTGCATTGTCATGACGTCATCATATTTTTGTTGCATTTGTGGTTTTTACAAAATTAAAAAATGAATTAAATAAGTTTTTATCATCACATGTGCTTCAAATTATTTTCCAAACCAAATTAATTTTTACCAAAAATAAAACCAACTTTAGTTTCTTGTGAAGCAAATAAACAAGCTTACCAAGTTTGTGTTGTTAATATAATTATTTTGGTAAAAATAAAATGGCCTTATTTTATTTTTCTTATTCTCTACTTTTCTGAAAAAAATCCTTTGGAAAAAGAAAATGCAAAAGAAAAGAAAACTAGAAAAAAGGCTGCAGCCCACCTTACCTTTCCTTCCCCTTCTCTCTTCCGCGCCCGAACCGGCCCATCTAGCCCAGTACCGGTTCGCTGGCCGCCTCCCTTCTTCTCCGTATGAGCACGCGAGGAGCGTGTGCGCGCACGTCGCTATCACCATCGCAAGCGCGCCGTCGCTCTCCCTCCACCATGCCACCTACGCCGCTCCCCTTTCCCCTATAAAGCAAAGGCCAGGGCTTCCCCAAACCCTAGCCTCCTCCCTCCTTTCTCCTCTGCCGCCGCCACCCTCTCCACTTCTCTCTTCCTCTCTTTTCTCCCTTCCCGATCCCCACCAAAATCCGCCGGAGGAGCACCCCGTCGTCGACGCCATGGATGCTGCCGCGCCGGGCTAGCAGGGAGGAGCACTGCAGCGCCTTCGTCGCCACGAGCTGGAGCCGGAGCCGGAGCCGATCGTGCACGAGCAGGAGTTGTACGCCAAGGTCTCGGTCTACTTCAACCTCGGGCTGACGTCTATGGTCTACCTCTACGTCCCCGTCGCCTGCACGCCACCGTCGTCGATCTTCCTTCCTTCGGTTTGCCTCCCGGTGAGCATCTGCCCTCGGGCACCTCCCTCACCTCTCCCCTTGCTCTGGTCGCCGTCGAGCGTGTGTTGCCGTAGTTAACCATCCGCCGGAAAGCTGAGCACGCGCGCTTCTCTTCCTGTGCACGAGATGCTCGCTCCCGCACCTTGCACACATCCCTCTCTCCTTTCCCACACCCTACACGCGCACGTCCACACCCAGCTCACCCGACGCCCCGTGCACGCATGCCAAGAGCTAGCAGCGTTGTAACACCCCAAAAATTTGTCCCTAATTTTAGTGGTGTTTTCTCACACCTGAAAAACTTTTTCTATTTTCGAAATGTTTTCTTTGAACCAGATGGTCTTTGACTTGACTTTGGTTTCACTCTCTTAGAAAATTTTCCCAACAATCCTTGATCCTTGTTGGCCTCCACCTTAATTCCGTGCCACTGTTTTGTCGGTCAAACACTCGTTCCATTTGGAATTTCCAAAACCCTACTGTCCATCCTACCAAAGTCACCACCACAATTGTATCATGAAATAAATTCCACCAAGCTACCATATGGTTCCCTCATACATATACCTCACTCCCATGGAAGATCATTTCGTGGTCCCATGCAATACTTCCAAATATATTCCTCTCCTTTATTATGCCTTTTTTTCAATCTAGAAATTATCTGAACACCTTCCACTCATCCAAAAATTCTGCAATTTTGGCGAGGAGCATGATTTAACCTCCTGAACATTTCACTCCATTGGACCAACCTTATTTGAGCAATATTTGAGGTACTTCATTTGTAATGCCATTTTCTTGCTTAATTGCAATTTCCAAAGCAACCCTAGCTACAAAAATCATTTGGCATTGCCACTTTGCCAAATTGACCAACTCCCCTATATAACCACATATCCAGAATATCATGTCAAGATCATTTGATTTGGTTCACTTGGCATGCCCATGCCATTAGGGCATTTTCGGACACCAATTTAATTGACCAGCTTCCCTATGTCCAACTGAGCTACAAATCCACATACATACTCTATACATCCATTCCAACCTACTGTGAATTTTGGGGATTTTTCTGAGATGTGCAAGGCCTTGGTCATTTCATCGAACACCTGGCGCACCCTTGGTTTTCGGAAAATCTTGTGTTACGAAGTTTGGAGTCCTTGAGTGATTCTTGTTTTGTTGAGTTGGTCTCGTCGTTGCGAACCCGGTGGTACGACCTGTTTTCCGTTTAGCGCCCTGAGTCAACAGGAACGCGATGATGCCGCTCGCGTCGCGCTAGATGCACGCCTCGTCATGACCTTAATCCGTTTAGCACTAAACTCCGTCCTAACCCTCCTTCACCAGTGCAGCCTCGTGCTCCACTGTGCAACCAGCACGGCAGCCTCATCCACTCCTCCTCCTTATCACCTCCCTGTAGCCGGTGAACGTCATCAGTGACCTCGGCGGTGCGTTAATGGCCGACCGGCCCCCACCTAACCTCCCTCCCCTCTGGCCTATATAGAGGCCACTTCCGAGCTCCCTCGCGCCCAGCCCCGCACTCCCTCACTCTCCTCACTCCCTCTCCACCACCCAGGGTAGCCGGAGGCTCGACGTGCAAGGCGTGCTCGTCGTGCACGGCCGTCATGGCCGGCGGCCAAGACGACCTTGTGCTCACCCGCACCCGTGCCTCCCGAGCCCGGCGTCCACCCCAGCTCCCACCACCGCCCCTTCCCCGCTATCGGCCTCGCCCTCACCCCAGCGTCGCCGTTCCCCCCGTCCCCGACACGATCCACCTTGGCCAGAACTTGGAGCTCCGGCTCCCGAGGGCGTCCCCGTCCCCATCCATGCGGCCCTAGCCGCCACGGGGCACAGCAACCCCAGCACCGTCTGCATCCCGCCATGGCGGAGACGAGCACGATCCCGGCATCGAGGCCTCGCCCTAGGGCCGTTCCTCCGCGCCGTCCGCGGCGACCGTTCCTCCGCGCCGTCCGCGGCGACCGTTCCTCCGCGCCGTCCGCGGCGACCACACCGCCGACCCCGGCCGCCGCCGTACCGACTCCACCGTCGTCGTCCTCTCCGCCGTGCCAACCGCTGCCGCCATCATCGTTCCGCTCCGCCGTCGTCCTCCCGTGCCGCACCATGGCCGGCGTCGTCGCTGCTTTCCACGCAGCCGCCACTGCCTAGGGCCGCCCAACTGACGAGGCGCCCCGTCCTCGCCCGCTCGAACCCAGGCCGCGGTGGGGCACGGCGACCACGCCGCCATCCTTGGCTCCCCCGTCGCCGGCATCCTCCTCCGCCGACCGCCCTGGCGCCGCCGCTGTCGTCGTCTCCCTGCGTTCCCGAGCTTCTCACCGCTGCGCCGTGAGCAAGGAAAATCGAATCGATCGATTCGATTTGAGCCAGCTAAACACGTGTTCCGTGGAATACGTCTTCCACCAGGTGAAGGCGTCGTTTCCAGAAGTACGCGACCAGCCCCGGGCCGAACCAGCTATGTTGTGGACGTCCGCTGGGTAGGCAGTAAAGTGGACAGAAAACTGTCCGTTTTTAAGCTTAACGAACGGACGGTCGTAACTTTCAGTCCGTAGCTGCGTTTGAGGTGATTCAAGTTTGTAAATTCCTAGTTTTAAGAGATCTGTCCAGTGGTATAGGTTTTACATTTTTGTAAAATGTTTATATGCTCAGCACCCGCGTATGCATGTATAGGTGTATTCCGCAGTACCGGCGAATCGAGACCCTAACCCGCGACGTGTCCGTGACCCCAAGCCAAATGGAGTCGATCGTTAAAGGCAAGCTAACCCCTTGCTATGAGCCGTCCTGCAATGTCGTTTGTTGTTTGCTTATTGTCTTGCCAAGTATTATATGTTTGTCTGTTTATTTATACATGACTGTTTGTTGTTCTTGTTTAATATGAGACTGATAATCTTACTCCGGCCATGTTTAATTTCAAGCATAGATAGTGATGCCATGTTTCATTCATCATCCTGGTATGCATTAGAATGACGTGTGAATTAATTGTGCGCCTCGCACTTGCGTGGCTTTGTCGAACCATCTAACTAAACAACTATAAAACATGCGTTCCTATGATTGTTTGGAGTTTTCCTTTGTCAAATCTTGGTTGGTTTCGACCTGCCAACATTTGCCATATGGAGCATTTGCCTTTATTTGGTTCTCCCACTTCTTCAACGCCGAGGCTGGGTGCGGACAAATGTCGGCCCGTGATCCTCGGAGTTGGGGGCATTTGTCTTAATGCTTCTTGTTCTCTCCTCCTCACGGAGCTTGAGAACCATTTGGCTTTATTGTGTGCTTTTCCGATGGATGCTTTTACCCGGTGAGGCTTGCTCTCCCTATGGTGGCATCCGCCGGCATATTTTGGAGACTATATGCCCAAATCCCCACTTCCTGGTCAACGGTCGGATGGTAACGCCGCCAAAGACTTGCGCGTGGAGGAACGGATGCGTAACAGACTCCGCTAACCAACTGTGCTAACTTTTGTAGTCGATCTACGGTGGCACCGGCCGGAGGCATCTCCGCCACAGTCGCCCGGTTGACTATATTGTTTTATTTTCTTTTATCAACCTGAGGCTGGCACCGGCCGGAGGCATCTCCGCCACAGTCGCCCGGTTGACTATATTGTTTATTTTCTTTTATCAACCTGAGGCTGGCACCGGCCGGAGGCATCTCCGCCAGAGTCGCCCGGTTGATGCAAACTATCTATTGCTTGAAATATTGTGTTGCTAATGTTTTGTTGTTTGATGATATATTATTATGTTATTGTGGTTGTTGTGTTGGACTAATCCTTTGGTTGCTTGGATATGTGATTGATGGAACTTGATTAAATGAAACACCCCTCCAAACTTCGATAGGGTCAGTCCATAGTGCCATCAATCTGAACATCGAACGCACTACCACTGTCGCCCCAAATGGAAAGGCCGTAACCTATGTAACCTATCAAGCCTCCTTTGATGCTACCCACTTGGCAAGTCTAGTCGGATACTGCATAGTTGTGGTCGGGGCTAGTCTTGTGAAGGTTCCGGAGCTAGGCGTTGCTCATCCGTTGGGGACGTGCCGGATTCACTTCGTCATAAGGCATAGAGTTATGCTGGTAGCTATACAGGGAGTGTCTGGGTGGCGTGAACGGTTATGTAAGTGTATCTTGCTGAGTTTGACTTAAGGATGATGTCCTAAAATGCAGGCTGAGTAAGGTGCATCTAGATGGGTGGTCACTGCAACCTCTCGAGAGTGTGTCATCTAGCAGCTAGCCTTGTTCCTAGGTTATGGAACAGTTCAGTGTCGGTCACACTATTGTCCTTTGTCGAGTCCGGAGGTTAAACTTGAGATTTGTTTGAAGGATTTCTGAATGATTTGACCACACTAAATAAACAATAAGATGATGCAGGGAACGTTACTTGAGATAAGGGAATATGATAAGGCCAGTGGGCCTAGCAGTGGTGACAGATGAGATTAGCCTTGTGGGGCTAGAGGCCAGTGAGCCTAGCTACGAGAATATGATTTATTGTGTTACTTGGTATCAACTGGTACACCCGTTATTCGTCACAGGTAAGCTCTTTGTGCGACCCCGGTACATGATCCAACCCCACCTGGTTTGGACTCTGTGCTGGGGGTACTCCCGTTGTTTGCTTATGCCATGTCTTACTGTGATGCCATGTTGTCATCCTTTTGGACCGTCGTAAGTAGATACTTGCCATGTTTAGATTATTATTATTGGTGCTTACTTGTTGCCTGATTGCTTGACTGTTCATGTCTTGTGGTTATTTTCTTGCGAGTACATCATTGTACTCAGACTGGCTTTTTATGTGGCCAGACGTTGAGAGGATTCATCTACTACCATAGTAAGGAGATCGAGCAGGAGCGTGCTAGGATCAGTAGCCCAGCCAGATGCCTGTGGAATGGAGCCGCACCAAGCCGTTGCCGTATCTTTGTCTTCCGCTGCCAGTTAAACTCTGTCCCGTGCCACACCTGGCCATGATAAATTTTCATGCCTTGAAGGCCATGTAAACCATTCGTAGCCCTTTGAGCCTGATTGTGTAATGATATTTCCGCTATGTTGCATTGTCGTAACGTGCGTCCAGATATCCTGAGCTGGCGCACGGGGCGACCGCCTCTCTGGCGACCTGTGTCAGAGGGGGGTGCCACAAGCGTCGCTACCGATCGTCGTCGCCTGAGGGCATATCTAGTGCTACCACCCCTTAGGGTGCTACAAATGCTACCAACAAAAAAATCAATTTTAAATTTGTCAAAAAATTGTAGGAAAAAATGTGAGTGTTAACAAAATATGTTTCTACTACCTCCAAAAATTTGAGTTCCAAATTCGAAATGAGCAGTGAGAAATAAAAAAGACAAATCTGCTATGAATAGTGCCATTTTTCTTGGTTTTGCCTTTTAGTGAAACCAGTGACACTATTTATAGCAGATTTGTCTTTTTTTTCTCAATGCTTATTTTGAATTTGGAACTGAAATTTTTGGAGGTAGTAGAAACATATTTTTTTAACACTCACATTTTTTCCTACAATTTTTTGACAAATTTAAAATTGATTTTTTTGTTGGTAGCAATTGTAGCACCCTAAGGGGTGGTAGCACTAGATATTTTCCCGTCGTCGCCTGTTCTGCATCTGAACTGTAACTCTGAATCTTTGTGTCAAAGTTCAGTTAACGCCGCTTCCTTCACCTCTTTAGCAGCCGAATCCAGATCCTAACACAAACACGAGCACAGCCCAGTCGCTAGCACCCCTGTTCCCTCCCAGTAGATCCCAAGTTCGAGCCCCCGTGTGGCCAAATTAAACACCTTTTGTTCTGTTTTCCGGAGATCCATTTGCAGATGCAGTAGAAAACCCTCTGGAGCCTATTTCAGTCAGCAATCCGAAGCATAGCCTGATGGTCTTGTTCCTTTGACACTCCTTGCAGGTCCAGGGATCGAATTCCTCTGGCTGCAATAGAAGCACCCCTTTTTTTTCTCCTTTATTTTTTTTTTGGCAGAAAATGTGTTAAACTTGTATCTATTGTATCTTTTACTTTACAAATGGAAATAATACAAATGAGATGTCTATAATTATCAAAAAATGTGAGGAATTTCAATATGCCATCCATGATCATGTTTGCATCATATAGTTTAATCTTTAGTTGTATTTTGTATTCCACCTAAATAATTAAATATGGAATGTGAAGGGGTTAATTTAAATAATGTCCCTATTCCATTTAATTTTGTTTAGCTCACCCATGCCTTGTTCCTCCTTGTTAAATCAACATTTAATTTTGATGTTTAGAAAAATAACTTGAACCATATATTTAAATGTCGGAATCTCGGTTCCGTTTAATTTGGTTAAATTGCATCCTCTCATAATTGCCATGTCATGCATACATTGCGTCAACATGCCGGTTCTTTTGCCGTAGTAGTAAAATGCATCTTTTATTCCAGTGTTCGTTGCTTCTTCGGGAATAGGACGATGAGTTGATGTGAGTAATGAGAGGTTCTGCTACCTCTACCGGATTGCAGGCAAGGACTACTCACTTGCTATCTTTGCTTGTTTTCTGTCTCTTACTCCGCCTATCTTTTGATCCTTGCTAGCTCTTATCGATGTTTGTGTCTCGATCCTAATCACATGTTTATCATGCAGCCTTGATATAGCCCCACCCCCACATCCTATTAACCCGTTGATTGTTTACCTTGTTGGCCTCGCGAGTCGTAGGGCATGCTTAGGAGTTGTTTGTAGTTTATCTCATACACTACTGGTGTTTAGATGGTATAGTTTAATTAATGAAGACATGTTATGTGGGAGAACTTTTATAATAAAGATAAGGCACCGGTGGAAGGCCAGCTATGGTGATTTGTTCTGCTAGTGTTGCCTAGGAAAAACCGTTCTTTTCCGCTTATCCATGAATGAGCGCCCTACCCACACGTGGGAAGACTTATGGAACCCCCCGTAACTTAGTACCGGATCTGCTATATTGTGTAGAGAGCCACAAAGTAGTTCGGGTGTTTACCATTTGGAGCATACGCACGATGCATGTTGAAGATGAGAGGTTACAACTATGGGGGGCGCATATAGGTTTGCGGTACGTTCGTTTATCGAGTGTGGAAGGAGGAGCAATCGTATGAGTGTTTTCCTCCCGAAGCCATCCTCGCAACATTTGGGCCCGCAAAGGAGTTTCGGCCGGGCTCCCCACGTGGATCAGTCTCAGATAGGTGGCTCTCTATCCAATGCAGTAGTGATGGGGAAGGTCGTGTTGAGATACCTAAATGCCTCTGTGGCATGTGGTTGATTGAACGTGTATGGTTACATTTGGGCACCCCTGCAGGGTTAAATCTTTTCGAAAAGCCGAGTCCGCGGTTATGTACGACTTGGGTGATGTGCTGGCTAAAAAGATCATAGACATCACTGTATATCTATAAATAGCTAAATTGACTAGTAAATAGCCATATTCAAATAATAACCTGCTAAAATTTGATCAACGTGTGAGTGTCCGGACTTCTTCCTCGTGGGTATATGATACGATGGAGTTGTCTCAAGACGGGTATTGCTTGGTGAGTAGTTTAGCCTAGTAGCGCAAGTGCTCTGTTCCCTTATTCTATTTAGACGCAAGTTGTAGCGTGTCTCTATAAGTTGTTAGTGCTGCTTGCTGCCGCCTCAATCACTAACCCTCTTTCCCCGTAATTCCAGCTTTGATATCTTGTGAGTATTACTTGCCAGTACTTCTACTAGTACTGACCCCTTCGGGGCTGCTATTCCAATGCAGCCGACAGGTTTGAAGTCTGATGACACGTTAGCTTGGGAATCCCACCGGCTTGGCCTAGGCAGGGTCATGGTGCCTTCGTTTATCTTCAGGACTCTTAGTCCAATTAGTATCTTGTCCGTAGCCGGACACTATTTCGCTTCCGTTGTTATTCAATCTTTGTAATGTATCCTTTGTACTCTTGACTCGGTGAGTCGTTGTTGTAAATATATGTTCTTTTGTGGGTTCCATCGTGAACTATTGTAATGGTCATTACAATTCCACCCGCATAACGCGTGTGTTGCGATGTGCATGTTATGCCTGGTGGGCGTCCTAGGATCATTATTATGCGGATTTGGCGGGAATCGCTCAAGTCTGCATAGTACCGATCCCGGGGCGTTAAAGTGGTAGACCCACTTTGACCGCATCAGGGGAACCCCGTGTGCCACTGTTGCGACAGTAGCCCTCGGGCATAGTCCCGTTGGGCACATCGTTTTGCTGCCGGGGCTATGACCAAAAAAGTCAAAGTGTGTCCCTGGCGTCTTGTCTTGAATCCCATCCGCCGGGTCCGCGCTCGCTGTCGTGGTATTGTCGAATCTAGCCTAGACAGGGGTGCCATCCGGCTAGGTAGAGAGGTGGGTTTAGGAGATGTAGGTAATTCCGGTGATGGGATGAGCATGAGTTTACCCAGCTTCGGATCTCGCAACGGTGGCGAAACCCTACATGCTGCTATAATTCACTATAAGGCAATATGAGCCGATTACAATGAAAGTTAGAGCATTCCCTGAGGCGTCCCTTAGGCCGGCTTATAAAGGCGTCCAGACCTAGGGCTTGAAGGAAGAAACCTAACCGACTAAGTTACAGAGTTCTAATCTAATCCGGCTTGGGCCTTGCATTGGGAGCTAAGTCGACTACAATACATGACGCCTTCTGGAACCTTCCCTTAGCCGGATGGGCCTCCTGCGCTTCATCGTACTGGGCCGCCCGGTAAGCCGCATTCGGCTTACCACCACTATGGGCCACCCTGGTACGCTGGCTTTTAGTCACTTCCGTGATGGTACCTGCTCGGCGTATCCCCAACAGTAGCCCCGGAAAGCTTCAAGTTCTTCAGCAGATGGCTTTTGTCTCCCGACAATGATTCGTCCGGCAAATTCTTCATCCATTGTTCAACTTGGAGCATTCCTAGAATCTTGTAGTCTTCAGGACATGTCGAACAGCTTTACTGATCCTTGTATGCCGGTTTCTCATGTCGGAAAAACACTTGAGTGTTTAAACGACACGCGTCCGGTGATTTGACGGGCCCGTCAGACTCGGCAGAACGAGTTGAATGGCATCTTTGAATGCGGGGGCTAGTATGCGTTTTCCCGCGTAAGAAACTAGGCATCGGAGAGAAGGATCTCCCCCATAACTGCATGATCTCACGACGCGTGGCGAAAATCGCGCTCCGCAACCGTTGCACAAATCTCGGCACGTCGCTATAAAAGCGGCCTCCTCGTCTCCTCCACGGCCACCGCATTCACTTGCAACCCTAGCACCCTCGCCTCCAGATCTCATCTTCTTCCCGAGTTTCCCCGAGCTCCATGGCCTCCAATGCTCCTAGCTCCCCTGCTCCGGCCGACGTGCAGCCGCTCGCCTCGACGCCGCCGATTGGAGCCGCGGCGTCTTCAGCCGCCGCCACCGCTGCTATGACCTCCTCTGCCACAGCACCGAGCTCCACCACCGCGGCTATTTTGGCCCACGATGAACTCGCTCTTGCCCATGCTGTGGCTACTATTGCCTTGGCTTCCGTCGCCGTCGACGACGCGGCCGATGAGACGAGGGCCACCGAAGAAGAAGAGGAAGCCAGCGACAATGAGGGCGCCGCCAGCAACCCCATCCACAACTGGGTTTGCTCTGGAGTGGAGGAAGGCGAGCTGGGAGGTATGGCAGCTGATGGCGTCATTCCTCCGTCTTCCGAGACTGCACCGACTTGGCGACCCATCCCCGACGCCAATTAAAGACGAACGGGTACTGCTCTCTTCTCACGTCGCCCGGGGGTTTTCTTTGCCGCCTTCGGCTTTCCTGATAGAGACCTACACCATTACGACCTCTAGCTCCAGAACATCACCCCCAATATCCTCCTATACACCTCCGGCTTTGTAGCACTATTCGAATGATACTTAGGATTAGGTCCTAGGTTAGACTTCTTCCAACACTGCTTCGGAGTCAAGAGGTAGATTGTCAACATTGCTTAACATTCCCAGCAAGAAGTAATTCGGCCAAAACACTTCTCTCCTTGCTTGCAGATTTGCTAGATTTTCCATCCTTAACTCTTTGAATATGCAGGCTGAAGAAAGCCGCACCTTTGAAACAAAAGGTGTTGGCTGTGCGGAAGAAGCATTCTTACGCTGTTCCTCCCCCAACTCCTTCGGCAAATAAGCCGACATCAGCGGAGGAACGCTCCGCCAACACCATGCCGGGAGGTCCATCTTTTGGCAGAGCTGGAATTACATCTCCCGACAAGAGGACGGAGATGACAGGAAAGGTGACAGAGCCTTCCCCTCCACCTAGGGCTGAAGCTTCGGCTAATGATGCACCAACTTTCCCTCCGATAAAGGCGGAGGCTTTTGACGAAGAGGGCCGCATTAAGCCGGAGTTCATGAGCCGGTTTATGCGAGTTCCATGCGTGCCTCGGAAGAAGGGGACGACTCTTCGGGATGATGAGCTGGGCGAAACTCCGACCTATGACACGTACGATGTCATAGACATCCTTGAAGATCAGCAAAATTACTTTGCTGAAAGTTTTGAAGCCGACATCGCTATTCTCTGTGAGCACTACTAGGTAATTATCTTATCCCAGTAGCCCCCGAGCACTATGTCGGGTTTCATTCTCTGACAAGTCGACATAGTGATCAAATTCACTGCGTATGCAGACTTTTAATCATCTTAGCCCCCAAGCGCTAAGACGTCATCAAATAGCCGACTTACTCTTCAATCTAGCTTTAAGCTTTTAGCGCCTCCCTACGCAGATTCATCGCCGCATTGGGGTTGAAACCATCAATATTTTGGGTGTGAAACCAGGAGATACGCAGACTGAAGACTGAGTTGGCCACCAAGGATGCCATTATCGCTGGCTTTGTGGCTGATCGCGTCACATACCAAGGTACGAATGCCGCAACTTCCACTAGCAGGAAAAGGCTTATAGGTAAGCCGAGTAGCCGTGGTGCACAATAAAAGTAATGCGCCATGGCTAAGTATATGTGGCGCACCATATTGTACTGCGCCACGCACATCAACTTACCCGTGGCGCACGTCTTTGGGTCCTGCGCCACGGCTAAGCTGGTCCCTGGCCGGCCGGCCTGTGCGCACTTAGGCGTGGCACACCGGAAATATGTGCGCTACGGGTACCAAAATAGCCGTGGCGCAGGGTATGAGGACTGCGCCACGGCTAAGTGTGGGACCCGGTGCACCTTTTTGGCACCAATTTTACCCCACATAGCCGTGGCGCACCGCACTTCGGTACGCCACGGGTAAGTGTGGGTCCCAGCTGCACCATTTTGGCACGAATTTTATCCCACATAGCCGAGGCGCAGGGCATGAGGGTGCGCCACGGCTAATATATAGTGGTGGCGCAACCCTCCTCTGTGCGCCACGGCTATGTCTGGCTGCACTTTAACTTTTTTACAGCACCACCACCACCCCCTTTTCTCCTCTTCTCCTCTCCTCTTCCTCCTCCCCACCTCATTTTCAGATCTGCTCACCCCTTCCTCCTCCCCACCTCATTTTCTTCTCTCTCTTCAGATATTTTGCCACATAAATCTACTTATTTTCTTCATATATGTGAGGAAACATCTCCCACACCTCGTGCTCGATCTTCCTCCACCGGGCGCTCTCTCTTTCGACGTCTTCGTTAGAAGGTGAGTGTATGTGATGGATGAGAAGGTTGTGATGTGTGTGGTTGTATGTGATGGATGAGAAGGGTTGTGATATGTGTGTGGTTGTATGCATGTGTGATGGATGAGAATTGGTTGCATGTGAGATGTGTGTGTGGTTGTATGTGATGAATCTACATGATGAAGAAGGTTGTGATGCCCCGGCGTTTGTTTGCATATGTGTATGCCATGATCGAAATGATTAGTTGCCGATGTTTTCGCCGAAATGTAGATTCATTTCCATTTCGGTGAATTTCCGGCACTCCTAGGGGCCAAAAATTAGCAAAGGTCATGCCGAATTTTTCCGTGAAATATTTTGTTTCTAATATAATTCATTTGTTCTATATGTAGAGCGTGGACGACAATGGTCATCATGATGAGCGAAAGTATTGTTGCTAGATATTTGAAATATGCGACGACCGTGATGGTTAAAAACAATGACACCGGGATAAAGTGTCTGTGTCGAACATGCAAACTCGGCACCGTGCTCGATCCCTTTCCTGGCACATTGCAGGAGCATCTGCTCAGGAAAGGTTTTATGGATGACTTCACTTACGAGGATGATGATGAGGACATCCATGGGGGCGCGGCGGGAAATGATCAGGAAGACGAAGAGGCGCCTCCCGATTATGATGACGAAGAATATGTCGGGCATGATGATGAACAAGAAGCTGACGTAAATGGTGGAGAAGACGCGGGCACACCGACGCTGCTAACTTCAGTCGTGCGGGACCCTCATGTTCAAGAATTGCTTCTCAGAAAGTCGAGTAACGCTGCTAGAGAGGCTAAGCTGGCGCAGCTGGAGATAGACTCGAATGCTCCGTTGTATGCGGGATGTGGGCCCGAGGATACCCGCTTGAAAGTAATGCTCATGGCTCTGCAGATGAAGGCAAAACACAAATGGACAGACGCGGAGAAAACACGTGTCCTAGCAACACGTGTCCTAGCAGTATCGAAGAGGCCAATTTTTTTTTGGCACGATCGTCTTCCTGAGGGCAACACGTGTTCTAGAAGTATTGAAGAGGCCAAAAAAATCATGTGCCCTTTTGATTTATCGCACATCAAATACCACGTTTGCATCAATGATTGCTTCATTTATCTGGAAAATGACGCGGAGAAAACTGCATGTCCGGTGTGCGGCGCTGCTCGATACAAGAAAGGGAAAAAGAAAGCTCCTCGAAAAGTGGTATGGTACCTTCCGATCATTCCTCGTCTGCAGCGGCTTTTCACAGACCCTAAGGAAGCAAAGTTAATGCGCTAGCACGCGGAAAGGAATAAGCCGAAAAACGAAGAGGCGGATAAGATGCTGAGACACCCTTCAGATGATAAGCAGTGGGAAGCATTAGACTTTGAATACCCAACTTTTGGGGACGATCCAAGAAACGTCAGGTTGGGTGTGAGCACCGATGGGCTCAATCCGTTTGGCAACTAGAGCAGCACACATAGCACGTGGCCCGTGTTTGTATGGATATACAACCTACCCCCATGGTTGTGCATGAAGAGGAAGTACATTCACATGAGCATGCTAATCCAAGGGCCGAAACAACCAGGAAACGACATCAATCTGTATCTGCAGCTCTTGAGAGATGAGCTAAACAAGATATGGACTGAAGGGGTCAGCACATGGGACGCCGTCGCGGAAGATTACTTCCCTATGAGAGCTGCGTTGGTCACGACGGTGCAAGACTATCTCAGTTACGGATATATAGCAGTCCAGGTGGCCCACGGACACTGTGCATGGACGATACAACATATATGCACCTAGAGAAAGATCCCGGGTCCTCAAAAACAGTGTTCACGGGACATCGAAGGTGGCTTCGCAAGGATGACCCGTGGAGAAAATGCAAAGAGCTGTTCGATGGTAACGTTGAGATCCGAAGAGCCCCACGTAAGAGGAGCGGCGAATAAATCGATAGGCTGTTGACAAACTGGGATGAGTGCCCTCCACCGGGGAAGAAGCAAAAGGCTCCGCCACCACTGCTGAAGGTATGGAAAACAAGGTCTGTTTTCTGGGACTTGCCATATTGGAAGATCCTCGAAACACCTCATAGCCTTGATGTCATGCATATCACGAAGAATGTGTGCGAGAGTCTGCTTGGCACCCTTCTCAACATGCAGGAGAGGACCAAAGATGAGCCGAAAGCAAGAAATGACCTAAGATCATTGGGCATCAGGAAAGATCTCCACGGAGGACGCCCTGATGATGATAATGATCTGTTCGAGGAGGAGGAGACGGAAGGTCGTCGGAAGGGCAAAAAGGCGAAACAGAATGACCATTACTACCCTACTTCATGCTTCACTCTAAGCCAGAAGGAGATCGAACAGTTTATCAAGTGCCTTCTCGGAGTGAAATTTCCTTCCGGCTACGCGGGGAAGATAAGCAGATATCTGGACGCAGCGAAACAAAAGTTCAGCGGGATGAAGTCTCATGACTGTCACGTGCTGATCACGCAGATTCTTCCGGTTGCACTCCGAGGGATAATGGACCCACATGTCCGTCAAACGCTATTTGACATATGCAACTTTTTCGACGTCATCTCTCGAAAGTCGATCAGCATGAAGAAAGCCGTAAGGCTACATGAAGAGATCATTGTGATACTAAATGAGCTTGAGATTTACTTCCCTCCCTCATTCTTTGACGTTATGGTGCATTTGCTGATCCATGTCGTGGATGATATCATCCAGCTCGGGCTGATGTTTCTGCACGGCATGATGCCGTTCGAAAGGATGAATGGTGTCATCAAAGGATACGTTCGTAACAGGGCAAGTCCAGATGGAAGCATTGTCCAGGGCTATCTCACTGAAGAGTGCATCTCTTTCTGCACGAATTTTCTAGACGTCGAGAACCCTGTTGGTCTGACCGGAAATAAGCACATTGGCATGCTCGATGGAGCAGGTCACAAAACAGGCAGGAGGGAACTACAAGTGGACAACTCTGGCCAACGCGCCGACTATGACAGTGTAAACTTTGTAGCGCTACAACACATACAAGTGGTCGATCCTTGGTTGGAAAAGCACAAAAACTTTATTGAGAAGAAGTACAATGAACGTGGTCAGCATCGAACGGACGTCGAAATTATCAAAGAGCACAACGCCATCTTCACGCTTTAGGGTTGCTGCTTTCTACTTAAGCTAAAATTCGGCAAAATTCTGGCTGAAATGCTCTACAATTTTTGAACAACTCAAATCGACTCTGATTAAGCTGAAATTTTTACAGTAGGTCAACAATAGTTATACATTGCTCTTGTAAAAATTTCAGAATTTCCAGAGCTCGTTTGGTTCACCAAAAAAATTGAAAACTGCTGCTGCCAGGTTGCTCCTCTAATTGTGTTTTTGATGTTGCTTGCAGGTTGTGGTGGTGGTGTTGCTTGCTGCTAGTAGGGGTGCTACAGTTGCTTGCTGCTGGTTAAGTTGAAGCAAGGTAGGATGTGATCGAAATTAATCCGGAGTTGTGTGCCGGTATGCTTATGTGTGTGATGAATGTTTGTATATCTTGCCGGAGTTGTGTGCCGGTTCGTCTGTGATGAATGTTTGTATCTTGCCGGAGTTGTGTGCCGGTTTATATGTGTGATGAATGTTCGTATCTTGCCGGAGTTGTGTGCCATTTGTTTGTTATGAACTTTGCAGGGATTTTAGATGAGTCCGATGTTTTGCTGAAATGTCAATTCATTTCCGTTTCAGCAAATTTCCGGCACTCCTATTGCCAAAAATTAGCAAAGGTCATGCCGAATTTTTCCGTAAAAAATTCGACATGACCTTTGCTAATTTTTGGCACTAGGAGTGCCGCCGGAAATTTGCCGGAACGGAAATGATTCGACATTTCGATAAAACATCGGCATATGTATTTTTTTGTTTCTTTTAACTAACATGTTCCATTTTTCGGTCACACACAGAACACATGGCTAACAACGATGAGGCCGAAGGTTCTTCTCGGCAGTTAAGCGTGGAAGAACTAGCCAGAGAGAAGAACGCTGACTTCTGGAGCTTCTACGATGAGCCGGCCGGGGATGTTGCTGAGGATGTCCAAGGTGGCGACGAGGGCGCCAATAATAGTGGCGCCGGGGATGGCGACGAGGGCACCAATAATAGTGGCGCCGAGGATGGCGACGATACCACTACTAATGGCGCCGAGGATGGCGACGCAACCACTGATGGAGGAGAACACACAGATGGTAGCCAAGCCAAAAAGGATAGGAAGGAGAGAAATAAGAACAAGGTCCGGGCCTTGAGGCAAGCGATCACCCAAGTGTCCGACGGTGGGGCGCCTCTAGAGCATACAGGGGTCGCCGCAGGGTATGGCCGCCAAGTGGCATGCATCCTTCGAGAGGTCATCCCGGTCTATGAGGATAACATAAGGGATGCTAATAAAGCGGGTTTGCGCCTCCGCCTCATCAAGAGGCTGCACGAACGGTATGAGTTCCCACCGGCCTACAGGGCCAATAAAGAAGGCCATCATAATATGAAAAAACTCAATGCCGTCAACAACTTTGCCCTCACGAAGATGAGCAAGGCCTTGTCCAGCTAGAGAGGTAGGGTCAAAAAATTGATCGAAGATGATAAAAGTCCCGAGGAGATCTGGAACAAGTAGCGGGTTAACGAAGAAGACCTTAGGATTTTCCGGGCCAGGCTCGGACTACCTACATCCCAGAAAATGAGTGAATGGGGGAGGTGGATGAACTCGAAGAATGTAGGTCACCACCATCTCGGAAGTGGTGGTTACTTCGCGGCAGAGCCCAAATGGGAGAAGTAGGACGCTGAGTGGGCAGCTAAGGGCATCTCTAACCCCTACGAAAAATTTAAAGACAAGCAGACTAGAAATTTTGTCAGGGCTTGGTTCACGGAGGACCCGGTTACCAAGGAACTTAAGACGGATCCTGCAGTCCTGAAGTTCCAAGAGGCTCTGGAGGACATAGAAAGTTCTAGAGCTGCGGATGAGAGCTCCTCCCAGGGATCGACGAAGCCTGTGTGGGACACTCCATTCAACGCGGCGTTGAACAAGGTCAAGGGGCGAGCTCTGGACAAGCCACCGTCAGGTGGCCGTGTTGTCGGCCATGGCAAGGCCCTATGGTGTGACTATTATGCCAAGCAGGAGGATATAGTCAACGAACTAGTGGCCAAGGCGCTCGTCGGTTTCCTTCCTTCCGTCGTGACCTCAGTAACGGATTGGATCGACGGAGGTCGACAAGGGCCGTGTCTAGTGCCCAACTTTGGAGGCAACACGGCCAACACCGCGTCGGCGGCTTCGTCCGCCAACACCGCGCCGTCACCTCCACCTGTTCGGGATAATCCGCCGGTCCACACCACGCCGTCGCCTCTTCCGGAGAATTCGCCGGTCGGCACCACGCCAAGCGGCGCCCACTCCGACTCCGTGTCGCAAGCCGTCGGCGGTGTCTCGACAATGGCCGAGCTCGACGCCCTCACGGTATCTAAGCGTCGTAGGCTCAACGCATATTACTTCATCCATTTTGCCTTTGCCTTGCATCTCTAATGCCCTACATGCATGTTCTTTGCAGGGCGACACTAGATGCACTCTCCTACACCATGTGAATGGAGAGTTGAAGGATGTTGCTAGGGCTAACATCATTGCGCACAAAAATCGCATGCACCACAATAGGCCGATACCCGATGGCTGCTTTAAGGTTTCACTGACTAGGGTTTTCTCGGGTTGCGATGAGGTGGATCCTCCTTATCAACCCGTGGGAGCCGAGGACCATCTGCTCCTCTGTGAATGCATCCCTTGGGCCATGGTATGGCCAAAAACCCAGATCCGTCTAAGCCCGGCCACTCCACAGACAACACCGCAAGTCAGGTTGGGGCAAAACCCTGTCAAGGCCAGCGCACCAGCACCACCACAACTTAAAGAGCCCGCGGCACAGAAAGATGACATCTTCGATAACTGCTACATCGATGATGACCGCTGCGAAGACGGAGGATTAATGGCTCCTCCTGATGAGCCGCCGACTGCTCCGCACACTCACGAGCCCGCTGGTCAAGCAGATAAAGCCACGTGCACAAAGCATCTGTTCGATTCTCAAGAGACGCCTCCAGCCGACGACTTCACGCAGAAAGAAGCAACACAAGCTATCATGAGCCCCAACACACTACTTGGGACCTGTCGTGAAGCGCTAGCGGCCGGAGGAGGCATCCCTCCGAAGCCTAAGAAGACGCGGAAAAGAACTAGGAAGAGCGACTATGCATCCGCCAGCCAGCCGTCGCAGCCTCCAAAGCCGAAGCAGGGTGCCCATGCCTCCAGCAGCCAGCCGGCGGCTCTGAGGCCGATCCGGTTTAAGGACGGGCCAGGACCCAGCAAAGATGTTACGCAGGAAATGCATATTGCGGGTCGACCGATGGTACCCCGTGATGTGCTCCAACTCATGAGTGGTGATATGCAGATGCTGCATGAGCGTGTTCTGACACGAGAGCTGGATCTTCTTAAAATGAAAGATCCAATACACCCACACCCGCTTTTCACTGCCAAGGAGCCAGAGGCAGTTGATGGCTTTTGCAAACAAGACCCAACGGATTTGATTTTCGTGCGATTTGATGACATCTTCAAGATGTTTAACCTCAAGCGGCTCCATCCTCATTTAGTCCGCCTATTCTGTCTCAGTACAACCCACCAGGTCTTAAAAGAGAAGATCGGGGGCGTCGCGATAGCGGACCCCTGCTACATGATCGAGACCAACTTCAGAAGCCATGATGGATGGCAATTTATGTCGAAACACCTCGAAGAAATCATGGCGGAGAATAAGTGGAAGGATTACATTCTCTTGCCTTACTATCCCGAGCAAGTAGTCATTCTCTACGCCATAATGAAGATGCTTCATTAGATTTCTATCATTATTTTTCTAACACTCTGTCTAAATTGTTTTGCCCAGAGACAAGTACTGCATCCTGCTCGTTCTTTGCCCGACATATTCCGTAGTCACATATTTGGACTCGGGTAGGGAGGACAAGCCGAAAGACTACACCAACCTCAAGAAGGCTCTGGATAATGCTCTAGTTGGCTTCAGTATGAGGGGAGGCGTCTTCAAAAGGAAGAGACCTGGAAGAGGAGGTGTGCTATCATTCCACCACATTATCAACTTTGCGTGTGTCACACAACCAAAGAACAGTGAGAGGGATGCCTACTACGCCATCCATCGGATCCGTACCTTCGTACGGGATGAAGAGAAACTCAAGTTGCCAGATCAACTCCAACGCTGGGCCGAACACTTGGCAACGATCCAAGATCGTGATCTCCGACAAGAATTCTATCGCATCCAGGAGACGTTCGCGCGGATCATAGTACACGATGTCTGCACCGTTGGAGGCATGTTCTACTACGACGACGCTCCACTCGATAATGCGGAGGTGGAACGGTGCTTAAAATCACAAGGCGACATCCGGCCCTACACGACGAAAGACGGCGTCCGCCCCTTCCCGACCCCGAAGACCGTCGATGCCTAGCTTATCTAGATGTCTTAGCTTATGTTCAAACAATTGATGGAATTCGTGTTGTAATTAAACATTCTTTTAGTTTGTAATGTGATGATCAAACTTGCTACTCGATTCCGATGGGATGCATGAGATGTATATAATTTTGTCTACTTATATCTATTTTCAGTTATAATGCACGTGATCTATGTATTTTGTATATTGTTCTGCAAAATGTATTATAGAATATGTCTGTATAAATACCTGTATTACCATCTGTATAAATACACAGTATATAAAAAAATACAGAAAACCCTAGCCGTGGCGCACCACAAACACTAGCCGTGGCGCACAACGGAGCAGTGCGCCAAGGGTATTCCTCCTTAGCCATGGCGCACATACAAGCCTGCGCCACGGCTAACTACTCGTGGCGCACCAAGACATGTGCGCCACGGCTAACCAAATGTACCCGTGGCGCACATGGTGGCCTGCGCCATGGGTAACATATTACCCGTGGCGTGGCAATCCGTGGCGCAGGCGCCTGCGCCACGGGTAACCCATTTCGGTGCGCCACGGGCAGGCTTTTCTGTAGTAGTGATTAGTCATGTGCTAGAGCTTTTTATTTTTATGAAACAGAAGCAAAACAAATTTGAGACATGCATGCTTTCGTCAACGACTTCACAACAGAGAAGCTATCTAGTCCCCCATAACAAGCAAGGCTTTTAGACTTGTCAGAGCAGCTGGTTTTTAGAGGTGCGAGTACGCTCCTCTTTCTCCATGGTTTCACCATTGTCCAATGTTTAGAGCTGATTTCTCAGATTTTCATTGCACGGAGGAGAATGCTGAAATATATTTATATTTTTGCTTAAGCTGCTCTCGGGTTGATTCAAGTGAAGATGTAATCCATCGACACCGGGTGAAAGGGGGGAATGACCTTGCTCATCACGAGTTATATCTAGCTCTCCACTGCTCCCTCATGAGCTTAAAAACAGAGGCACAAAAAGAGAGTATTTTGAATTTTTAAAGATAGCACATGACAAATTTACTTGGAATGGCAAGAAATACCATGCATAGGTAGATATGGTGGACTCAGCTGGCAAGATAGTTTGGCTTTGGGATTGGATGCACGAGTGAACCATACACTCAGTACGAATTTTTGGGCTTAGCAAAGAAGGTATTTGAAGCAAACATCTAACATTAACCGGTAACAGAATAACATAAGACATAAGTCAATCATAACCATAAAAGCTCCACACAGTCTCCCTTGTTGACTAAGCAATTCTTTTGATGGAAAGATTAGCTTAATGAATTAACAACTATGAAACACCACACAATTTCAAGCTTTTAATAGTATTTCTTTACTAATCAATTCCACTCAAATAACCAGCAAGTTTAAGCATTCATCTTAATATCTCAAAACAAATGAGAAGTATCAAGTATCCACACAATGATCTACAATACTATGCAGGCTTTCGTTTCATTCCACTATCACATGAATAGCATTTTGTCACTTTGACAATTCAAGAAATTTATCAATAACAACTCTCCAACAAATATAAGTGAAGAACAAGAGAGTTTAACAACAACTACTAGCAGATCTAAATAAGATAAAAGCTAAAAGCGAGAGCTTACTAGCAAACAAACAGTAGCTAAGAATACTCAACAAAATATAAGCGAAGCACAGGAGTATTCAAACGAAAAAGCGGAGCGTGTCTCTCTCCCACACAAACAAAGCAAGGATCCAACAAGCATATGACCAGCAAAAAAACAAACAAAACTGAAAGTAAAAAGACGCTCCAAGCATAGCACATAATATGTAAAGTGATAAAAACATAGTTCAACGAAGACGACCTCATGATAGTCGATGAAGAAGGGGGGATGCCTTGGGCATCCCCAAGCTTTGACACTTGATGGTTCTTGATATTCAGAGGGGGTTCCATGGGGGCATCCCCAAGCTTGAGCTCTGATCCATCTTCAATTTCTTCATTATCCTCTCATTTGGAACTTAAAAACTCCCTTCACACAAAACTTCTCATAAACTGATTAGAGGGTTAGTGCTCATAAATAAAAAATGCACGTGTTCAACTCAAGACAAATTACAAACAAATTTATTCGGCATTAGCTACTGTTCACTAAGACTCAATGTGGCACTCCACCCCAAGAGTATCACATTTGACGATAGTAAAGAGACGAATACAAAATAAAAGCAGAATCTGTCAAAATCTGAACAGTGCGTAAAAATCGAATTTTTCTAGGCACTTCTGTAGCTAAAATCAGAAAACTCAAAACTAACGAAAGATAGATAAAAGTATCAGGCTTGCTGTCTAAAAATTTCAGAAAAAGATAAAATTCATAGCTTTTTTGGAGTTTCGAACAGTGAAGGACAGAAATCTGTTTCTGGACAGCAAAACAACACCTCGCACTTTCAATGCATTAGAGGCTAAACTTGGCACAAAAAACCAAAAGAAAAAGATACAATGAAGTTGCTACAGAGGCAACAACTTCAAGACTCAAGAAAAGTAAAAAGCAAACTGAAAGTAAAAGATGGGTCGCCTCCCAACAAGCGCTTTTCTTTAACGCCTTTTAGCTAGGCGCAATGCCAAATATCAAGTTTTTTCGAAATCCATTGCAACTTTTCCTTCAATAAGCACTTCTTTCTCTTTGAGAGGAAAGGAAAACCTGCCCTTAATGGGAAAACGAAAGCGCATGCAGCCCTTTTTAACATCAATAAAAGCTCCCACGGAACAAAGAAAAGATCTTCCAAGAACAATATTAGCTTGAGCTTTTGACTCCAAAACCAAGAAATCAACCAAAGTAGTTTTATTTTTAAAGTGACAAGGACTTCATTAACTCTTTTATAGATTTTTGAAGAGCTACCATCAGAATGAGAATGACAAAGAGGATAATCAAATAAGTCTCCAAAATTCATAGTATCGAAAACCATTCTAGGCATAGTTGACATCATAGAACCAATATCACAATAAGCAAGGAACCTTCGATCATTTATTTCAATAGGAATATAAGGTTCGCAATCTCCATCTATTTCAAGAATTTTATAATTTTTAGAATTCTCCTCTATTCCATTTAAATTTAGATCACACAAAATATTTTCTATTTTATCCAATCTATCAAGTATTCCATCAGTTTTCTCATTCATGGGAAAAACAACCAAACCATTTATAATTCTAAGAGATTCCAATTCATCAATTTCAAGAAAGTCTCCTCCAGTAATAACGTCCAAGGCATGCTTACATGCATCGGATAGTCCATAGTAAAAGCATCTCAGTAAAACACACATAGCAAGCATGGGTTGGATCTTTTGATGTAATTCTGAAATTCTATCCCAAGCATTTTTTAAACTTTCTCCACCCTTTTGTTTGAAGGTGAAGAATTCGGCCAAGAGAGTCATATCAAGAGTGGTAAAGCTAGACATTATGATAAAGCAAAATAACAAGACAGGAATAAAGACTACACTAATTTTTTTGGGTTTTAAAATTTTGCAACAAGAAAAATAAGCTAACAAGAAATAAAACAAGCAAGACAAAAACAAAGTAAAGTGATTGAGAGTATGAGACTCCCCTTGCTGTAGCTCCAAGATCCCTGGCAACGGCGCCAGAAAAGAGTTTGATTGCTACTGATGAAGAGTTGGGTGGTGCCCCAAGCGAAGGCGGAGATGTAGCAAGTAGCAGTTTTCCCTCGATAATGAACCGAGGTTTATCTAACTAGTAGGACCTTGAAATCAACAACAAAGTGAATGTTGAAGATCTATGGCGCTTAATCTTCAACAGACATGGACCTGCACACACTTAACCAAATACTTTGCCCCCAACGGCGGAAAGGTTGTCAATCTTTCCGGTCTCGCAGAAAACAAAGCGGTTAATTGTATAGTGAAATAGATGAAATATGAAAATGGACCAGTGGAGTAATGATGATGAAAAGTGATGAATAAAGGTTGCAATCAATGTAAAAAGATGCACCGGGGGCCATGAGTTCACTAGTGGAGTCTCTCAAGTAAATAGAACAATCATATGATGGGTAGACAAATTACAGCTGGGCAATTGACAAGATTATAACACAAACTTAATCTAGCTATGACAAAGATAACATGATAATATTTAAGTAGGCATCACGACAATGAACAAAGACCGTTGAGTCCAACTGCATCTTTGTCTAAAAAGTCCACCGTGGGATCGCTATCCAGCCTGTCACCCATCGGTATTAAGTTGCAAGCAACAGACATTTGCATTATGTAAAGCGCATGAAGTAAGCAATACTAATATCAAAAGAGATATTAACACCGCTGTTTTAACCTTAGTAGCAACAGCACACCCTCGCCCTTAGACGTTTCTGTCACTCGTGCCCAGGAACAAAAGTGGGCATGAACCCACAATCTAGCATAAATACCCTCTCTTGGAGATACACACAATCACTTGGCCAAAGTAACTACTCACATCGGAGAGCATGCAAGAACATAAATCAACATATAAGAATCATGCACAATCTGATCATAACTTTATAATCCATCGGATCCCAGCAAACACATCACATAGCATTACAATAATCGATCTTGATCATGTTAGGCAGCTCACAAGATCATAAGACATGAAGCACAAGAGAGAGAGACTACCATCTAGCTACTTCCATGGACCCATGGTCCAAGGTTGGACTACTCACAAATCATCCCGGAGGAAGGCATGGCGATGAAGAGCCCTCCGGGATCGATCTCCCCTTCGGCAGAGTGCCGGGATTTGCTTCAGAATCACCCCCGAACTAGGGTTTGAGATGACGGCGGGTCGGGATGACTTCTCTGGAAAATAATGGCCGCCCCGTCGTTTTTAGGGTAAAAGGGAATTTATAGGCATCGGAGGGGGCCGAGGCGGTGTCCAGAGGGCAGGGGCGGTCCCCACCCCGGGTCCTAGGGGGGCCGCGGCCGCCACCCGCCTGTGGCCCCTGGGTGGTCCCCCAGGCTACCTTTGGTCCTCTGATTCCTTCCGTCGCATAAAAAATCTCTGTAAATTTTCAGTGCAATCCGACGATATTTCCTGTGGTGGACTTTCTGAAATAAGAAAATAGCAAAAACAGGAAACTGGCACTAGGCATCTTGTCAATAGGTTAGTCCAAGAAAATGCACAAAAATGATTAATATGATAATAAAAACATGTGACAACATAACAAAACTCGCATGGATCAATCAAAAATTATAGATACGTTTGACACAATGACAAGTATCACTAGGCTCAACCAAAATGGTAATCTTTAATTTCTGTTGCGATGGGAATAACATAATAAAGATAAGGCACCGGTAGAAGGCCAATCGTGGTGTTTTGTTCTGCTAGTGTCGCCTAGGACCCGAGTTCTTTTCCGTTGATCCAAGACTGAGCGCACTAACCACATGTGGGAGTTCTATGGGCCTCCCCGCAATCTATTACCGGATCCTCAAACTTGTCCAGGAGCCACAACTTAGTTCGGGTGTTTCCATTTGCGCGCGTACAACGATGTTGATGTGAAGGTAAGATGATGATGGATACGTGGTTATTTACGGTAGGGCTTGCGGCACGTGGCGTTTATCGCATGTGGAAGGAGGGCAATCGTATGAGTGTGCCTCCCGACACCGTCCACGCAATGGTTAGGCCCACCTCGAAGATTCGGCCGGACTCTCAAGGTGGATCAGACCTAGCTAGGTGGCTCCCTGGACTTGTTTGTAGAGAAGGGAAGTATTGCGTCGAACGCTCCACCGGTACACCTCTAAGCGAGTGTTTCGATGCGTGTGGGTTCATTGGTGCATCCATGCATGGTGAAATCTTCTCGAAAAGCCATGTCCCCGGTTATGGACGACTTGGTGAAATGCGCTGGCTAAAAAGATCATAGACAACTTGCACCTAATGATTATAACTTGACTAGTAAGATAGATTACATGAATAAATAACTCATAAAATTTGTCAACTGTTTGACTGCCTTTGGGCTTGCTGCTCGTGGTTTAAACGGACTGGTAAGGAATCGGCTGGGTTATGTTTGGTGTTAGTATATAGTTGGTTTCTTATGCGCTCTCTTATCTTGTCTCTTTTAGACGAAAGTTGTAGCGTGTCTCTATAAGTTGATAGTGTTGCTTGCCGAAGCTTCAATCGCTAACCCTCTTCCCCCGGAATTCTAGCTTTGATATCTTGTGAGTATTACTTGCCAGTATTGTTTATAGTACTGACCCCTTCGGGGATGCTATTCCAATGCAGCCAACAGGTATGAAGTCTGACGATGTTAGCTTGGGAATCCCTCCGGCTTGGCCTGGGCAGGGATATGGTGCCTTCGTTTATCTTCGGGACTCATGGTCCACTTTTGTATTCTTATCCGTAGCCGGATACTCTTGATAAATGGGGAATAAAACTAGCGTTTAATTTATGAAGCACAAAACCTAATATACTAGGTTCACCTATGTGCACCAACAACTTATGCTAAGCAAAACAAACAACAAGGTGATAGCAAAAAGAATACTTCAAGCACGAAGGCTATCACAATGTAAATTGCATAAGTAAAGAGCTCGGGTATAGAAATAACCGAGGCACGTGGAGACGAGGATGTATTCCCGAGTTCCTCCTTGTTAAGGGAGTACGTCTCGTTGGAGGGGTGTGAGCTCGCCACAAAGGCCTACTCAAGACGCCACAAAAGTCCTCACCCTATTCTCCGATGAACCTCACCCCAAGGGTTAGGTTCACCTTCCACTATCGGAATCCTTCAAGGCGGAATCCGGAGCCTTTACAACGATCTTGGGGCACACACCCACAACTCAATCGGGGGCTCCCAAACCTTGCCCGAAGCTTCACAACTCGAAGCCTTCGTGACACCACCAACCGTCTAGGGTACACAATGCACCCAAGAGGCACAAGCTCTTGGGAACACAATGCACCCAAGAGTAACAAGCTTCTCGAACATCAATCCCACGAATCTTCGTGGAGTGCACAACCCGATGCAACTAATGCAATGGCAACAACACAAGTGCTCAAAATCCTTCACTCTCAAATTCCAACTAAGAAACAAATGCTTTTGGGGGCATAAGAGAAAAAGAACAAAGAGGAGAAACACAAAGAAACTCCAAGATCTAGATCCAACGGGTTCCCCTCACCTAGAGGAAATTTGGTTTAGTGGAATAGTGGATCTAGATCTCCTCTCTCTTTTCCCTCTAAAAAGGGGCAAGAATTATGGATGGGAGGAGAGGTGAATCTCTCAAAATTGCAACAATGGAAGAGAGAGAGAGCAAAAACTATATCAAGAACATTGGGGAAGAAGGCCCCTTAAAATGGGGCGCCTAAAAGGAGCCGTTGGAGGGGAAAAGGGGAGGCAGCCCGAGTCCCGGCCTGGGGCCGGCCAGCACCCGGCCAGGCTGGCCGGAGCAGCCCAGCAAGCAGCGAACGGGGCGACACAGGGGAGCCGGCCTCACACCGGCCTGGGTCAGCCTGCGCGCAGGTGGTTCGGGGAGCCACCCGAAGGAACCGACCGGACCCTGGCCTGGGCCGGTCAGCCTGCGAGGGAGGCTCCCGAAGCCCCCGGCCAGGCCGGCAGGTCTACCTATTTATTTTTTCTTTTCCTCTTTATTTGTTTCAAAAACGGTAGAAGATAAAATCGCAATAACTTTTACAAATAAACTCTGTTTTCGATAATCTTGGATTCGTTGGAATCACCACAACGAGCACAACAAGATTACCAAGAAAAACATCATTGTTCAACAAGGGAGGATAAGACCAAAAGATGAAAGGTAAAACATTTCTATTGAAAACCGGAAGCCCCATATCTTTTGCAAATGAAGTCTGAATGACGTGAAACCAATTTTGTTGGAAAGAGGAAGACAAATGCTAACCAATAAAAAGTGAAAATATTGAAACCAAGCAAGGGAGATTTTTCTAATAAATTGAAGAGTAAAACCTTCCACAAGGATGAACTCACAAATCTCCAACACAAAAAATGCAATAGAAGACGCATACAAAAACCGTTTTCGGTGAACTTGGCCTTGTCATGACAAGCACGACTACACCACGATAAGAGCCAAATAAGAACCAATAAAGATGATTGCAAGGATGCAAATGTTTGAGCTCTCCACGAACGATACGATCAAGATACTCGGTCGAGAGCCCCTCTTGATAGTACGGCTATCTATCCTGTAACCCGGTCTCTCAACTAACATCATGAGACCGATAAAATAGAAAATCTATCAAGATCATATCTTTGCCTTGTGCATAATCCACTTGAGCTAGATGATGACGATCTTTGTCTTCTCAAGTTGGACCACCTTTCTTGATTGCGCTCCATTTGGTGAAGACTCGCTAATAGACCCCCCATACACCAATATGGGAGAGGCACTCTTTGGCATATCTTCACTTGGACTTGTGTGTTGATCAACCCGCACTTAGCCTTGATCAACATATAGTCTTCTTACCTTAGTCTTGGCTCCAACAAATGGAGATCAAGCAAAGCAATGGACCAAACCTACAAGTATGACTTGAAGCACACATAGTCCATAGAGATTGTCATTAATTACCAAAACCACACATGGGGGCAACCATACACTTTCAAAGGCATATTCACCTAGAGGACAAGGAGACACGCCCTCCTCCTCGACGTCAAGCTACATCACCCTCGAGACGGCGGCCAACGCAAAGTGCCTATGAACGTGAGTCTTCGTCAAGGAACACCAAGGATCTTCATCGTCGTACGTCTACTCATGATCATCATCGACGGCACAATGAGGACTCAAGCTACTCAAGGCCATGAGGGGGTTCGTAGATGGAAAACAAAAAAATTCTATCTAGCGCAACACCAAAACTAGCCAGGATCTATCTATTAGTAATGCGGTAACAGGACGGTTTCGGCGACATACCTCTTGTAGACCGAGAGCGTTTAACGTTCGAGAGCGAACGTGGACGATGTAGTCGAACTCGAAGCCAACCTCAAGGCCGTGACGATCCTGGCACGACGATTGGTGCTTCAATGGCACATACGAGTACTCACACACGTACGGTGTATGACGACGACTCCCGGTCCCTCTGATCTCATCGAGGTTGCGGAAGTATATCTTCTGGCGGAATTCCGGCAGCACGACGGCGTGCAGTGGGGAAGACTTCCCTCTCGTGCACGGTCCTTCTTGGGACCACGGGTACGGGAGAAGTGGAGAGGTGGTGGTAGGTGTCGTGGAGGTGTCGAGGATTTTCTGGAATTAATTGGGATTTTTCCTTAATTAATTTCCTCCACGTGGCACCTCTATATATAGGTGGAAGAGGGCACCCCTCCTTGTTAGCTCCCCCATGTGGGGCTAAACAAAGGGGAGGGATGGGGGCGCTACCAGCCATGGGGCTGCCGTGGTGGCCATGGGCCCCATGTGGCCCACCAGCCCCTTGCCTCCTTGGGGTGGCCGGCCCCTTCTTGGGCTTCCTCCCTTTGGAGGTGGCCCATTAGGGGGGCTGCCCCATAAATTCGATTTAAAACCTTTTTAATTAATAACTAGATGTATTAAATCAATAAATAAATATATAATTCTCCAATTGATATATTTATCTATTATTTATTTATTATAATATATAAGTATTTAATTCTCCAATTAATTATTTATACATTATCGAATTTATTTCCACCAATATGAATATATATAATTCTCCAATTAATATATTCACATCATATATAAATTCCCGTGACACCGAAACTCCTTTCGGATCACTAAGATACTCTTTCGGATTTCTCCGGAACTCTTCTGGTTCTCTCCTATCCTATCTTCGGTAATTCCAACACTACCAGAACGATCTCCTAGCGTCGTCAAACCCTTAAGTGTGTTACCCTACGGTTCGGAAATACTCCAGACATGACCGAGACTCCTCTCCGATCAATGATCATTAGCGGGACTGGGATGCCCATAATGACCCCTGTGCATTCCACAAAATAACTTTGTCGTCGAACCATAAACAAAATAACTTTGTCGTCGAACCATAAACATAGATTCTCATTCCGGGAAAAATCCTAGTTCATGAATCCCGCATCGTCTAGCCTTTTGACCGGTTTGAAATGGGGTAGACCATGCGGTTTTTTCTTTTTTGTGTTAGGGCGGGTCATAGTAACATGAAAAACTAAAATTAAGCCCAATTTTTCACAAGATTCCCTCTGGTTGCCTCGAAGTGGGGTCTCGCACTATTATGTGAGAACCTTCGTTTGGAATAGTCTTGTTTGTGAAGACAATAAGTTGTGTATTGTCTCTTTCCGTCTTAAACCACTCTTTTATACATATGTTAGGACCACATGCAAGTGGGGAGGGTTTCCAACACTCCCTTGCACCCTGATGCATGGGCCCCATGCATGTCATCTAGCTCTTTGACCGACTTTAGGATCATGGTTATTTTTTCTTTGTTTGTGTTAGTGTAGTTCATAGAACATGAAAAACGAAAATTTGTTTTTTGGAGTAAGTTTTAACAAGATTCCCTTTGGTTGTCTCGAAGTGGGGTTTAGCACTATAAGTTCATGGGCCTAAGTTTTAACAAGATTCCCTCTGGTTGTCTCGAAGTGGGGTTTAGCACTATAAGTTCATGGACCTAAGTTTTAACAAGATTCCCTCTGGTTGTCTCGAAGTGGGGTTTAGCACTATAAGTTTAGAACCATCGTGCGGGATAGTCGTGGTGTAAGGTGATAAATTTCTTGCCTAAGTAATCCGTGGTTTTGGAGTACTATCTTTTCTTTCTTTGTCTGTGCTATAAATGGAAATATGCCAAAAACAAAAAAGATGTTAAGATCAGAACGACCAGCTAATGTTTTGACAAAACCAAAAGGTAGCATTGACAAAACATGCTTCTTAAATAACATGGTTAATAAGAAGCTATCTGTCGGAAGTTAATATTGTGGATGATACTGAACAACCTCTGTTTTCGTGGGTACAAGCTATCGTTGATGCTCTATTGGTGTGAACAAAAATAAACATAGCTACAAATATTTATCTGCGTTTCTTTTCGAAAGAAACTGATCAATATGCGACACATTCTGCATAATGTTACGCTGCATGCCATCGACAGAAAATAGAAGAGCAGATCTCCAGGCCTCAATTGTAAAGAGCATCCCAAACCATAACCAGAATCCAAAAACAACGCCAGCAATCACAGAGTAGCAAAGCCACTGGTCCACCCCTTCACCGGTTCTCTCGTCGGATGCAAGCGAAGTATTTGCACACGGAATGTCTAGAGGAAGTCCACAAAGCCCATAGTTGTTGCTGTAAATCGAAGGGTCGTTCAGGGTTTGAATCTGGCTCCCAGATGGTATCTTGCCTGACAAATGATTATGCGAGATGTTCAAGGTGCTGAGCGTCGACAGGGCCGAGATGCTTGGTGGAATGGCTCCCGAAAGTTCATTCCATGATAGATCAAGAGACTCGAGAAGCTTCAAGCTACCAATGTCTCGAGGGATGCCGCATGACAAATTGTTTCTTGAAAGATTCAGAAACCGGAGGCCCTGCAGGTTGGTTAACTCTTCAGGGATGCACTCTGATAGAAAATTGCCTGACAGATCGATGCCGGTTAACAACCTGATCGTTCTTTGGAAAATCAGCTCCTGGCCCTTCCAAATTATGTCGATTCTATCTTGGTAAGTTGACCCGTCTAGCGAGTCGAGGCTCGACACAATCTCTGGATGCCTCATGGAGGTCAAGTTGCCGAAGGCTACGGGAATCGGTCCCGTCAATCTGTTATTTGCCATGTCCAGCAGCTGGAGCTGCGAAAGCCGTGACAATTCAGGAGGGATTTCTCCGACGAAATTGTTTGATCTGACGCTTAGGATTCTGAGTGAAGGAACCTGGCTACCTATCCATGGAGGGATACCGCCAACGAACCTGTTGTTCCCGATGTCAAGGGTGGCCAGCGAGTCGCAGCCCTTCACGACCGGCGGGAAGACGCCGGTGAAGCTGTTACCGGCGAGATGGAGCGACTCGAGAGAGCAGTTGTGGGTTGGCTTGGCCGCCGGGATCTCGCCTGAAAAGGAGTTGCTGGAGAGGTCCATGAACTGCAGAGCCTCCAGGTTCCACCAGCAGTCGGGGAGCTCTCCGGTGAACCGGTTGTTGGACAGGTCCAGGATCTGGAGGGAGAGGAGCCTGCAGAAGGCCGAGCTGTTGGAGGAGTTGCGGCTCCGCACGCTGAGGCTCTCACGCATGGCCGCGCGGTCGTCGTCGTCGGTGTCGAGGTACATGCTCGTCGCCCGCTCGGGAAAGGAGGATAGCAGCAGTAGGAGGCAGAGGAAGAAGATGCATGTGAGAGGTGTTCTGAAGGGTTGTGGATGTTCTGCCATGGCTCGAACTAGAGTGGAGGGCTGTGGCAGCGAGCGAGCTCTTGGTTTGAACGACTCCCACTTGTATGGCATGGCAGACCAGGACCGGCGGCGAAAGGTCGACGACAGCGACTGACGAGCGACATGGACGCCGTGGAATTTTGAGGCGTGCACGTTCCACACGGCATACCGTTGGACTGACCGGCCGGAGAAAGACTCGGGATAGTGAGCGCAGCAGCTGGCGATGAGGAGACCTTGTGTGAGCCCTCATCGCCGTCATCGGTGCCGCCTCTCGATCGCTCGCCGTCGCTCCGCAACAAGAAGCGACACACAACCGAGCAGGTGCGGACTTGCAATGAGCGCCTGCAGTTGCAATTTCGGCCCGCCGTTGTGGTCGGGTCTGCAGAATTGGCACATGGCCCGTCTCACCTTTCATGCTTCTCTCAATTGGGCCCAAAGTACGCGTTGGATTTCTGGCTTTCTAAGGCCTGCTTCTTTTGCGCGTCCGGAGGCCGTTCAGTCGTGGGACCTCCTATATATCGGCGACCCTTCGCAGCTGCGTCACCTAGTAGAAGTTCTAGTTGGGCCGGCCCATTTTTACGCGCGACGACTGTTTCTTCGTTAGAAAAAGCTGACGATCCGCCGACCGATCTGTGGGAAAGATCGGTCGCTTCCTTCTGCGCGTGGACCCGTGCATGTGCGATCGCGAGGGGAAGATTTGGGTAGGATCATCCCTTTAAGTGAGATCGTAGGATCACCCCAAAAAAACATATTTGTGAATTGTCAAAAAATTTGAAAAAAATTGACAACATACATCTCTGTTATATATGCAACGTAAAAAATTTGCAAGTTCAAATTCGACATACAATTGAAAAAACAAAAAAGAGAAATTTCGGTGTGAATAGTGTGAAACACTGTTCACTCAAATCTGACACTATTCACAGTATGATTTAGCATTTTTGTTTCTCACGCTGTAGATCGAATTTTGAGCTGATTTTTTTTGGAGTTGTGCAAATTACCGGTAGGTATGTTGTCAATTTTTTTCAGATTTTTTAACAATTCACAAATATGTTTTTTTGGGGTGATTCTACGACCTCACCTAAAGGTGAGATCCTACCCAAGTCTTCCCCGTGATCGCGGAGCAGCGATCCGTCGCACAAAGCCGTACGCTGTTTCATTTTCCACGACCTGCCGCTTCCTTTGTACAGTGTTGGACCCACAACTTTTTGCAACTCTTAATTTTCTACGAAGTACTCCCTCCGTCCAAAAATAAATGTCTTAAGTTTGTCAAAATGTGGATGTATCTAGACATGTTTTTATGATTAGATACATCTATGTTTTGACAAAGTTAAGACACTTATTTTAGGACGGAGGGAGTATTATATATACATGCAGCTGCGCTACACTAGGTCATGCATGCAGCAGAGTCGCTGGACCAGGATCGTGCATGCAGTACTAGGCCAGCTACTCATGTGCATGCACCAATTGCATGTAATTATTTGCTATATGCACACATAGCTACTCTTTGGCCTTGTCCTACCATGATTGCTGTTTTTCTACAAGCCCGTGCGCCACCTGCTGCAAAATGGTGTCACCGCTCAAGTCCGGATGAAGCAGAAAAATGTTATTTTGAACAGATTTAAAAAGTGAACAAAAAAATGTTTATGAACGAAAGTTATTTTTGAATGATTTTAAAAGTGAATGAAAATTATTTTACACGAAAATTATTTTGGAACGATTTTAAAATTGAACAGAAAAGGCTAGTAAACGAAAACTATTTTTTAAACGATTTTAAAAATTAAACATAAATGAGGGTGAACGGAAACTATTTTTGAACGACTTTAAAAGTGAACAGAAAAAAGCGGTTGAACGGAAACTATTTTTTAACGATTTTAAAAGTGAACGAAAATTATTTTGAACGATTTTAAAAGTGAACGAAAATTATTTTGAACGTTTTTAAAAGTGAACGAAAATTATTTTGAACATTTTTAAAAGTGAACAAAAATTATTTTAAACGAAAATTATTTTGAACGATTTAAAAATGAACAAAAATTATTTTGAATGAAAATTATTTTGAACGTTTTTAAAAGTGAACAAAAATTATTATGAACAAAAATTATTTTGAACGATTTTAAAAGTGAACAAAAATTATTTGAACGAAAATTATTTTGGAACGATTTTAAAATTAAAGAGAAAAGGCTAGTAAACGGAAACTATTTTTGAACAATTTAAAAAATGAACAGAAATGCGGAGTGAACGGAAACTTTTATGAACAATTTTAAAAAGTGAACAGAAAAGCGGTGGAACAGAAACTATTTCGAATGATTTTAAAAAGTTTGAAAACAGAAAATGGGGGTGCAAAAAGAAAAATTAAAAAATGAAAAACAAAAACAGAAAATAAAAGTGAAACGAGAAAAGAAAAGAAATAGGAAAAAATAAAATACGGAAAATAAAAAGTGAACAAAAATTATTTTGAACGATTTTAAAAAGTGAACAAAAAAGGTCGGTGAACAAAAATTATTTTTGAACATATTTCAAAAGTGAACAGAAAAAAGTTTTATGAATGAAAGTTATTTTTGAACGATTTTAAAAGTGAACGATAATGATTTTTGAACAATTTTAAAAAGTGAACTAGAAAAGGTCGGTGAACCAAAATTATTTTTGAACGATTTTAAAAAATGAATATAAAAAGGTTTATGAACGGAAACTAACTTTGAACGATTTTAAAAGCGAACAAAAATTATTTTAAACGATTTTAAAAAGTGAACAAAAATTATTTTGAACGATTTCCAAAGTGAACGAAATTATTTTGAAGAAAAATTATTTTGGAACGATTTTAATGATTAAACAGAAAAGGCTAGTAAACGGAAACTATTTTTAAACAATTTTAAAACATGAAAAGAAATGGGGTGTGAACGAAAACATTTTTCAAAAATTTTAAAAGTGAACAGAAAAAGCGGTGGAACATAAATTATTTTTAAACGATTTTAAAAGTGAACAAAAAATGGGGGTGATCGAAAACTTTTTTTGCATGAATTTTGAAAACAGAAAATGGGGGTGAAAAAACAAAAAAGAAAAAAGAAAAGAAAATGAAAAACAAAAACAAAAAATAAAAAGTGAAAAACGAGAAAATAAAATAAATAGGAATAAAAATTAAAAGATTAAAAATGAAAATAAAAAAGTAAATAAAAACAGAAAACGAAAACATAAAAGAAACGAAAATGAAAAAGAAAATAAAAATCTTTCAAAAATAAAAATAAAAAAGAAACGAAAACAAAAACAGAAAAAGAAATGTAAAGAGGAATATAAAAAAGAAAACAGAAAATAAAAAGAAAACGAACCGAAAAAAGAAAAAAGAAAAAGAAAGAAAAGAAAAAACGAAAAGAAAAAAGAACTACGAAAACAAAAACAGAAACAGAAAAGAAACGGAAAAAGAGGAAAGAAAAAGAAAAACGAAAATAGAAAAAGGAAACCAAACAAAAAAGAATGAAAAGAAAAATAAAATTAAAAGAGAAAAGAAAAAAAGGAAAACAGAAAAGAAACGAAAAAAGGAAAGAAAAAGAAAAACAAAACTAGAAAAAAAAACAGAAAAAGAAAACAGAAAGAGAAAAGAAAAAAGAAGAAGAAAATGGGCCGGCCCATTAGCGCGGGCGCTTCAGGCGACGTGTCCCGGTCCATCGCTAATGAGCGATATATAGGATCCGGCCTGAAAATAGGATCCGGTTTTGTCATCCCTTGGCTCTTTCTACGAAACGCATTTATATCAAAGAGAGGAAACATGCTAACGAAAATGGGGAAATTCACTTTAGAACATGAAAGTATATACTTCTTTCACCGAAAAAACGTTTGGATATGTTAAAAAAAATTGAACAAAATTTTGGCGCGTACATTTGGACGTTCTATGTGCGCACGACAAATTTTGTAAAAAAAGATATTTTTTATGCCATGTGTAAAAAAACAAAAAAATATGGTGAAAAGGTTTTTTCACCAAAATTTGTCTACATAATAAACGTCGGTTTTCTGTGAAATGACTTCATGATCATATAAAATATCGAGATATAGGCACGAAACTTTTTATCCGAATTTTTAAATTTTTAATTTTTTTAAATGCATTGTGTATTTTAAAAACCAAGAGCATATGCTCCCAGTTTCCAAAACTCCACCCTCACGAAAATGCATATATATATGTACAATAAGGAAAGGAGAAAAAAAAAGTCATTAATCTACAGCTGAAAGCTAAGCAAGTTTTGCAAAGAAAGGTAAAGATCGAAGCCTCAAAGCAACGGCTACAGCTAGCTACACATGTTCTAGAGAAGGACCATGACAGGGTCTTCGATACCAGCCGGCAGCCGTACCGGCTCGCCAATTAGATCCACGTGAGGACCCCTTCGATCATCGTCTATAATGCGCTGTAGGCTGTAGCACCTGATTCGTCTTGTCGCTGGAACGAACACTAGTGGTTGTTCTACACCATCCATCCATCCAAATGGAGTAGTAGTATACAAAAGAAGAGGAAGAAAATGATGCCGATTAGGCTTGTACGATTATGCCGCTTTATTGTTTCGCTCTCAAACATCTTATTGAAGTAAACTTGAGAGGAAGATAGATTCTGCGGTCGGCCGGCGACCCGTTTGACTCGGTGCATCATGCCCCTATGTGCCGTATTGTGCACACAATCGCCTTTTCTCCAACCGGCCTAACATTTTTTCCAGTAATCGTTTAACGAAAATACAGAGTTCAAACAGGTAGGGCCTCTTTGATTCCAAGGAAAAACGTAGGAAACCGAAGGATTTATATCCCATAGGAATTGGTTCTTGTAGCACTGTTTTGCTTTGGATGGAAAAGTGTAGGAAATTTAACATCCAGCAACTTATTTTTTGATTCCTACAGTATGCCTAGAGCCCGCCGTCCCGACATCTTCATGCAACGGACAACCGCACATCAAGACAGGCCGCCGGGGGCAGCAAACATGCGCCACGCTGGAGCACGGGGACCCCATCGAGCTCTAGGGGCGCCGCCGAGTAATAAGACTGTTGCCCAGGCTTTGCCCAGTCACCACCCCCAACAGCGGCGAGGCAAGGAGGGCCCGGGGAAGCTGGTCGGGCCCATCCGGAGGTCGGGCACGGAGAAGAAGAACGACGACACCTGCGACCGTGGTGACGGTGGCGCTGGATTACAGAATGGGTGGAGAGAGCACTGAGAGGGGATTCCGGATCTGCCCTCGGCTATCGAGGAGGTGGTCGGAGACGGGAGATCGCCCGGACGCGTGGACGCATTAATTTACACCTCCACAACAGCGGCTTTGCCACTCCACACCACCACATGCTAGAGCTACTCCTCTCCTCTATCCGCCCCATAACCCACTCTCAACTACTCACTCCGTTTCTAAATATAAGACGTTTTACTTTTTTACAAATAGAAAGTGGGACAGATGTATCTAGACACGTTCTAGTGCATATGTACACTAATTTTAGTCTGAATCTAGACAACATGTGAAATACCTAAATCATCTTATATTATGGAACGGAGGGAGTAGTTATTTAAAGGGAAATACTACTGTCCCCCCGGGGCATGAGAACGCTAGCATCGTCCGGTCTCGCCGCACACCGCGTGTCCACAGTCCCGTACCTTATCTCTTCCGCCTCTCTCCCACGTTCCTTTTTTCCTCTCCTTCCCACGAAGATAGCCACGGATTTCCCCTACCCCAAATAGTTCTCACACTGGCGCCTCCACCAACGCGTTGCCGCCGATCCCGTGCCTCCCGATTCGCTACTGTGCGACTCCAGCACCGGCGACCAACGCTCTGCTGCCGTTCGTCGTGCGGCTCCCGGTGATGGCAACGACGATGATGCAGAGGGGAACCTCTCGCGGCCCTGCTTTTCGGTCCCGCCGGTGAGCTTGGCCGCCGCCCCGCCATGGCCGCCAGCCTCGACGACCTGCAGCCGCCCTTCGCTCCCCTGCTGCTCCATCCTGCCGTCAAGCTCGGTCGCGCCTCGTCATGGCTGCCAGGCTCCCAACCTCTTCGTCGTCATGTGCTCCGCCCTCTCCGTCGCCATGCGCCTCAATCTCGTCGTCGGTGCTGCTGCTAATGGGGGGGGGGGGTGGCGCTGCTGCTAGTGGCGACCGGCACAACTGCTGCCATGGGGCCGTGGTGCATCGTGCTGTGAGGAACGGCGCCGCCGCTACGAGCCGGGAGTGCTACGACGGTGGTGCGATAGCAGGCCGACATTGTTACGACCGGTAATGTCAGGGCTACAAATGGCAACCAACATTCCTACTAACGATGGGCGGGAGCGCTACCAACTATGGGCGGCAGTGCTACATAAGAATGGCAGCGGTGCTATAAAAGAAGGGTGGCCGTGCTACCATAGGTGGACGACATCGGCGTGATGCTCCTCCTCGGCTTTTGCTCCTTCATCGACGCTGATGCTGCAATAAATTTTTCTTTTTGCACCATGCATTGTGTGGATTTGCATCACGAGAAGGCTTTATTTGCTACAATTGTTCTGCTTTTTTTCTATCATAAGTTTCATTGGAGGACCTCGCCGGAAGATTTTTTTTTGCTACGATGCTTCAATGCAAGATTTTTTTGCTACAATCGTTTTGTATTTTTGCTACAATAGTACAAGTTTTTTGCTAAGAGGTCAACGACGAGAGTCTTCGGCGAAGTTGGTTTTGCTACATTATCAAAATTTACTTTTTGCTACAACCGTCCTATAGTTTTGCTACAATAGCACAAATTGTTTGCTACGAGGTTTCATAGGAGCAATTGTGGTATCTGAATGAATATTGAAAATTTGCTACAATAGCACAAAATTCTTATTTCAATCGAATCGTTTTTGCTTCATAGGAGCAAAAATGGGATTTTGCGGAGATTTTGAAAATTGCTACAATAGTATAAAAATCTTATTTCAATTAAACCGTCTTTTGCTTCATAGGAGCAAAAGCGGGATTTGAAGCCCAGAATTGGACACGTGTCAGCAGGAGGACTCGGGGGCTGAAAAAGTTTGAGCCCCGAGGGACGCTTAGCACTGCCCTTATTTAAACTATGTTGTTGCCGAGATAAGATGTACTCTTTGTGAAAAACTCATAATTACACACGAGGGTGCATTGCTAATTTTTTCTTACAAAATAAATAAAGGGTATGTCTAATGCTCAGCTGACTGAGAATTAACTTAATTCTCAGTCAGCTGACGTCAGCCATCGTATGCGTTGTAATTATCACTTTATCAGTCTCCTACCCGCGCGGGCCGCGACAGATCTTGCTTCTCGACTAATCGACTATGTAGTTTATTTTTAATTTGCTCCATACAGACAGCACATGCACATGCACATACACATGCATGCAACAGCTAGCCCGGTCGGTATGCACTCTACGATCAGAGTGTGTCAGAGTAGTCGGATGAAGTACAGTTCTAGCTTTGAATCATCTGCTTGCTGTTGTTTGTACGTATTTCTCAGATAAATCTGCTGGCAATTCAAAAATAATTATTTGTAAAAGAAAATATCACACTTGCAACCCCACTAGTAACTATAAAAACACATGAAATTGAGAAAAACTTAGTTGCAACTCCAGTTGTAATTAAAATATCTCAGTTACAATTCCAATTGTAACTGAGAAACTACACTTATAACTGAAAAATATCTCAGTTGCAACTCCACATGCAACTGGAGAAAATTTCATTTATAACTGAAGTTACATCCGAAAAAAATATCCCAGTTGCAACCACTGTTGCAACTGCGGGAATATCCCAGTTGCAACTGAAAAAATATCTCAGTTGCAACTCCTCAAGCAATTGGACAAATTTCATTTATAACTGAGGTTACAACCGAAAAAAATATGTTACAACTGTGGGAATATCCCAGTTGCAACTACACTTACAACTGAAAATATCTCAGTTGCAACTCTACATGCAACTAGAATCTCAGTTGCAACTCCACATGCAACTTGAAAAGAATTCATTTAGAGCTGAAGTTACAACCGAAAAAAATATCTCACTTGCAACCACAGTTGCAACTGTGAGAATATCCCAGCTGCAACTACACTTGCAACTATCTCAGTTGCAACTCCACATGCAACTAGATAAAATTTCATTTATATCTAAAATTACAAGCGGAAAAAATATCTCAGTTGCAACCACAGCTGCAACTGCGGAATATCACAGTTGCAACTATACTTGCAACTGAAAAAATATCTGAGTTGCAATTCTACATGCAAATGGAGAAAAAAGCATTTATAACAAGTTACGACCGGAAAAATATCTCAGTTGCAACTGCGGGAATATCTCAGTTGCAACTACACTTACAACTGAAAAAATATCTCGAGAAAATTTCAGTTATATCTGAAGTTACAACCGGAAAAAATATCACAATTACAACCACACTTGCAACTGCGAACTCCGTTGCAACCACACTTACAACTAAAAAAATATTGCAACCCCACATACAATTAGAGAAAATATTGATAACTACACTTACAACTGGAAAAAATATCTCAGTTGCAACTCCACATGCAACTAGAGAAAATTATGATAACCGTACTTACAATTGAAAAAAACCTAAGCTACAACCCCACTTGCAATTGGATTTAAAAAAAAAAATTGACGAAAAAGTAAAAAAGAAAAACGACTCTGAATAGATATACAGAAAAAAATCATAAAACAAAACTACACACACAAAAAAGCAACAAGAAACAAAAGCAACTTGGCTCATTACAAAAAACAAAAGACAAGGAACACACGTAAAAGACCTCAGCCAATCAGCCTGACAAAAAGTAGCCCGAATAGATCCGGCCCATTCCAGCCCGTTCGGCACCTCTCCTTGCATAGACAAAAAAGACATCCAGATGCACGAATCTCGGAACAAATCTAACGGTTTGACTGAGCACTAAACTAGCTGAGAATTAGCAAAACCGATAATAAATAAAACGTGTGATTTGCTAGGTAGAGTGGAGGCCAGAGTTGACGAGAGGGAGGCAGGCCGCGCCGAAAGGGACGGGGCCTGGTGGCCTGCGTACGTGAAGACGACATCAATGCACTGCCATCCATAAGTAGATACCCAGGGAGGAGCAGTGGCGTCAGCGGCCATTGAATTTGCTGGCTAGGTCGCTTCAGCCATTGCATCTGCAGGCATGGCCATGGAGAACGGCGATGGGGAGTACGCGCAGGACGGCTCCGTAGACCTCCGCGGCAACCCCGTCCTCCGCTCCAAGCGCGGCGGCTGGACGGCCTGCACCTTCATCGTCGGTACGTACGCCGGAGACGGACGGCCGGTACGCGCGCGCTGCAAAAGATTCATGTATGTGCATCGTTTAACCGGCTTGCGTCGCCGTCGCGGTGGCCGCCGGCGCCGGCGTCGTGCTGATTTGCAGTGTACGAGCTATTCGAGAGGATGGCCTACTACGGGATCGCGTCGAACCTGGTGATGTACATGACTAGGATGCTGCACCAGGGGACTGTGGAGGCGTCCAACAACGTCACAAACTGGTCCGGCACCGTCTTCCTCACGCCGCTTATCGGCGCCGTCGTCGCTGACGCCTACCTCGGCCGCTACTGGACCTTCGTCGCTGGCTCAGTCATCTACCTCATGGTACGTACGACCGACATTCAGTCTGTAATTACTCGATTTATTATTATCCCTGCCTTGTTGATCTCGGGCTAGTTTCTTCAGTTGAAATGCGCTAATTCTGAAACAAGAAATTCAGTAACAATCTGCGTCTACACAAGCACCATCCAAGCACAGGCACTAAGCTACAGACCATCCAAAAAAGGGAAGTTACGCTTTTTGGGAAAATATCTATGACAATTCATTATGGACACAGTTGTTCTCCTCTTAAAAGAATTCAAGAGAGTGAGCGAATGTAATGCTTTGGTCACCTAGTTGTTTGTTTCTCTCTTTCTTTTTTGTGTGGTAGCGAAAATAATGGTTGGATGGTGGAACACATCCAAATTAGATCTGACAAAACAACATTGGCGTCACCGGGAAGAAATAACAATGGAAATATCGTACTTTGAAAACCGCCGGACCAGGGTTCAATATTAAACGAGGATGTATGTATCTTTCGGACATGTCTCATGGGTAGGTACGTACTATAATTGTTAGATTGTTGGTGGGACTTTAAGGCTAGCTGTTAAAGTCTTCACCCATCTACCTCATCGTATGACCAAAATTCAGTCTCATCCCTGCGTCACTTGTTAAGTTATTATATGCGGAAAATTATCGTTGGACCAGGTCCATGATTGATCTGACAAAAATGGCGTCATCAGGAAGCCCATGACAAATTGAGTGATGTGCTCTAGAACCAGGGTTCAAACATTACGTGGGAGTGCGGTTTTGACACCCAAAAGCATATGCTCACAGTTTTGATTTTTTTTTTATGACAAGAGTATATGCTTTCGGTTTTCAAAATATTTTTTCGATGACAAGAGCATACGTTCTCATTTGCCAAAGTGAATTTTCACATTATACTAAGATTGTTTGGATTCTTGGTGCGACTTTAAAACTACCTATTAGTGTCTTCAATCATGAGGAAGATATACTGCATAAAGAAGAAAATGGAATTTAACAAGAAAACTCAATAAGAAGAAGCATGGCCTAATTTTACTTTTCTTGTTTACTTGTATGTTGGTTGTTGGGATTGGCAGAGTCTCTAGGGATACATGTTCATGGTTAGTGAAGTGGACTATCAATTTGATAGTCAGTTTTTTTAGATAAAAGGCCAAAGGCCCGACGTTAAATTAATAACGCTATTAACGGCGACAAAGGTACAAGATGCTGAACCTAGCTTACAGAAAAGCACTGCACACACAAACAAAAAAAAGCCTAACTAGGACGCCACAACCTGGAGAGCGAAGAGGGCACGGCCATTACGAAGACTACTCGAAGAGGAGCCAAAGCTTGACGGGCTAAGAAGTCGGGCCGGAGCTCACTCAACCCGAGCGAACCGACGAACTGCACCCCGTCAAGACAACTCCACCGTCGTAGCGAGCGCCACCAGAGGCCGACCACCACCAGGAACCGGCCAGCAACGCCCACAAACCGCAGAAGAAGCACCAGGTTAGGACCCAACAAAGAACCGAGGGGCAGGGCAAAACAGCAAGCTTTGCCGAGGGAGAATGTCGCCAAAGCACCCGCTCCGCCACACCACCATCGGAGAGCCACCTGTTTGTGAGCTTACTGCCCGATCCTGGGATCTTGGGTTTTCACCCGGAGCATGCGGACAAATAGAGCGCAGCCACCACGACGCCTTCAAGAAGGGGACGACGTCCACGGACGCCCGCCGTCATGACCCAAAAGGGCATGGTTTCCCCCAGAAACCACACTCCAACATCCGCACCGTACTGGCCATCGCCGTAGCAACAAACCGCCGTCACAACACGCGGCGAGCCGAGACCTCGCCGTCCACATGACGAGGGTCCCGACCAGCACCAGAGCCTCTGGCTCGCCCGCCAACCAACAAGGCTCCCCACCGACCGGGGCCGCCACCCCCGGATACCAAGCCGAGCACTCCACCGAGAAGAAGGACCACCGGGATCCTCGGAGACCGGTGAGACTACGAAGGAGGGCTCCAGTACCAGATCGACGACCAGCAGCCCCGTGGCTGCCTCCGCCCTTGGATCTGGGGCGGGGGAGATGGGCTCGCAACAGGCCCCAGGGCCCCTGCCCCGGCCCGAGATCGAGGCGGCCACGACCGCGCAACCCGTCCCCGCCAGGCTCCCTCCTGGTAGCTGCCGCACCGCCGTTGGCAGCGCCGAGGCCACGCAGGCCCCCACGCCAGGCCAGAGCCCCGCCGAACCGCTCCAGATCGAGCACCGCTCGCGCTGCTCACCGCCGTCGCCGCGCCCGGAAGCGCCGCATCGCCGCGAGCTCGCACTGCCACGCAGCAACCACGCCCACCGCAGAGTAGCCATGCCGCCCCCCCCCCCCCCCCCCGTCGATTGCAGCGACCCGCGCCACCGCCGCCGAACGAGGAGAGAGAGGCCCCGCTGGCGCCGGCGCCCCCGGGGCTTAGGCCGGCGATGCCCTTGGGCGGCGGCGAGGGAGGGAGGAGGGGGGAGAGGAGCTGGCGGTGCTGGGGCTAGGGTTTCGCCCTGCCGCTCGCGGGAGCGGGCAGGACACGAAACAGGTCAATCTGTTGTTTCGACTTGTTTCTATCCTTTAGCCATTTGATAGTCGGTTGATACTATTTTTTGCCAAAATCACTTCGGTCATTACTTGAATTAAAACGACATTCTAACAAAACGATCGCCTTTTGGGGTAGTATGATCAATATCAGACGGCTAGTGTTGACCTGATGGGAAAAGAGATGTTACGGCCTACATGGTTATTTTTGTATTTTTGAGAAAAACTCATATTGCCTTGAGAGAGATCTAGTAGCAAGAGGTTAACCTAATAGTACTAGCATGGATGCAAGCTTATTAAGACTTCAATCTAGGTTAGGTCTAGACAGAAGGCTCGAGCGGTGCTTTATATTAATAAAGCCA